>CM067381.1:6922805-7393088 GCA_034510155.1 Eucriotettix oculatus
TTGTATATTTTACTGATTCGTCTGGGATACAATATTTATAACAGGACCAACATAGTTTCTCATATGTAATGATCAAAAGTCCCTCGTTGACCTGCTCCAGTAAAACTGGGAACAAAAGAATTGTAATTGGTGCTGTCAGTAGACGCAGAGAAGTCATTGTGGAAAGTGTACGAGTAAGTGTGTGTCAGCCAGTTATTCGCGTGATCATAATGAAGGGTAGCAATGATGCATTTCATGTCTACGGTAACCTTCTTACGTGGTCATAGGAAACATTGCACAAGACAATCCTGCTGTATCGTGCAATCGTAACAAATGATCCTGTTCAAAGTCACATTTAAAGCGGATACTTGACAGCTTACCACGAGCTGGTTTATTCCACTCATAAATACATAAACTAGGCGCATGTGTATTACTTCTACGACTATATAATAGGGTTGTGAAACAATGGACGAATATTAGTCATATTCTCGCCCATCCGTACAATCACGTCAAGTGTGCTGGCGTCACTTATTAGAATATTGTTTTTTTACTGAAGGACCAAGACTATCCATATCTTTATTTATACATGACGCGGAAGCCTTCATTCCACACGTGGAAATTCTGAAACAGCTTCGTAACACGGCTACTGTTTATTTATTCCTCTATTTTCTTTCATGAAGAACTGAAACCATAATACTGGAACGCTTATACCTTCAACTGTAACGTTTACGTTATTAAACTGAATAAACTAGTCGTTTCCTAACACTGAAAAAATTATGTAAATTCACTGTTCACTTGGTCTGGCTTTCCGTTGCTATGAAACCTTTAATATATATCAATCATAAATTTAGATGAATTCTGAGACATCTCTCTCTCTCCCTTCCTGCCTCCCCACTCTCTCTCTCCCATCCCCTTCCTCCAGTATATTACCTTCAGTCGGAGCCATAAACTTTCAAAGCTGAGCCTCCATTTACTCACCAGCCTTTCAATCCCCCGCGAGCGTGATCTCGACCTCTGACCCTCGATTCGTCTCTCGCCCCAGTGCAAAAAACTTTATCCTGGGCCAGTGTCCAGACTTTTGTTTTCCTCCCTTAAAATAGCCGTGTGACCCTTTCTGGCCAACCGCTGCCCTACACTTTCGGCGCCTTCTCTTGTTTTACTGTCATTCAGCCTCCCAAGCATAAAAATATTTAATCGACTAAATTTAATTAAACTAAAAACGCGCGCTATATAAATTACCCCATATGAATTATTCGTTTCAATAATATATAATATTGAGCACGTGCGTATATGCCCCAATTTATATATGTATAATGACTATTGGTAGTATACCGACCTCCTGTGCTCTAGTGGCTAGCGTCGCTGTCTCACAGCACAGAGGTCCCGTGTTATAATCCTGGCATGGACTTGGTCACGGAGACTGGGTTTAAGACTGTTGGAGAATCGACACGTTGACGAAGTTTCACCCAATATTCGTAATACAAGACCCAATAAGCCAAGGCCATCAATGGGCTGCAGATCCAAGGAATAAGAAGAATTATAGTAATATACTTTTAACAGTAACATGACCATAGTTAAACTTATAATATTAATCAAAATATTTACAGAGTTTTCCCTCAACGTCAGTTATTTGACTGATGTGCCCTTACGGAACCTTGTCACAATGACCAGTTAACAGCACAAAATGACGCGTATATTTATTTTGTTTTTGTTTTAATTCAATAACCCGTTGATGCCGTCATGCATTAAGAGATATAATACAGGGATTACCGCCATATTAATCCGATATATAATGTGGCGTCTATGTTTGCTTATATAAATTTGATGACATAATACTTAAAAATTTATAGACATGCAATGCAGAAGATTTTCATAAATACGAAATTTGGTTTATTTTAGTGAGAAAACATTTTACAGGCATTAGTACACTTTTGCAAAGCTGTTTAAATCAATGTTTTAGGTATAAGGTTATGCCATTTATGTAAGTAGCTTCACTTCACGCATGTAATAGTAAAAAAAACGTGTTTTTCCTTATTTACAGAAAAAGAATAAATGGCAAGATACAAAAAAAATGAAACACGTTTAGTTTCTTATTGTATAATTCCGTTATTTAGTATTTTTAATATTTCTTGGAAGAATGGCATATTTCAAACTCGAAATTGATGAAACAATTTATAATCACAATTTTTATCATTTGAAAAATAAAGAACAGTGAAAAACGTTAAGTAATACATATATTTTAATGTATTTTTAAAATTTAGATGTCTCAAGAAGTAATTTAAAGTTGTAATTAAAAGAATTAACAACATTACACTGTTTATTTCTTTTTTACCAAGAGTTGACGGATTTGGAAATTTTTTGCATTTGGATGAATAAAGTAACCATAATATTTAATTCATGCATATTTTGGAAGTCTATAAGCATTTATGGAGAATATGTAATCTATCTTGTTGAATGTTATTAATATTAATAAATATATTGTATTAGTTAGGCATTATAATAATATTTATAAGTACAAAAGATAATTTTTGAAAAGGTGTGTGAGGATTTAGAATTTTAAATAAATTCTCGCCAAACTAATTTACATTCACGCTGTCCGATTCACAGCTTTCTTCTAGCTACAAGTGTTCGGTTTCCAGTCGAACGGATACTTAACATCATTTCTGGAAGAGCAGTACAGATGCTGAATAACGTCATTGGAAATTTAGTTGGTTTCCTTACGATTTCTAAAAAAAATACTTTGAAATGAACTATTATAACAGATTCCATAATTTATTAAACTTTATAAATAATATTGGAAAGACAATTTTCCACTATAACTGTCAATCTTAGAACTTCTCAGACCATTACCGTATTTTCAATGTCAGGAAATAATGTGGTTTTGCTAAATACGAAATTATTTTATTCGAAGCATAATAATAGGTGTTATATAATCAAAACGGTGGCTATTGTTCCTTCCTTAATTCTCCAAAATGCTCTTATGTAAATTGCAAATATGTTTTCATCAGGAGTGGTCTACACGAAAATAACAAATTTATTAATACCAAATGGCTGATTCCTTCCGCCCTTATCATATAATTTCAGAAAATATTTCACTAATGCAGCTAATGTTAAATTAATGTTCTTCTAAAATATATTAATACTTTTATATAAGTGGCTTTTAAATTAACAGTGAAACGATAATGTTAAAAGTAACTAACTGTCTGTGGTTAGTAAAGAGGTGTACAAGTTTAACATATAATTGTATGTCTCTTCATGGGCCGCCGCGGCGCTGCCTCTGTGCGAATCCAGAGAGGATTAATAGGCCCAGGTCCATTACAAGAAAACAACCATCTCTTCGATAAAGAGAAACACTGCGAGTCATTTAGTCGCTGTCACTTTAGCGGTATAAAGAGACGATAGCGAGCGCGCAAACAGACAGTAATACTTGTAGGCCATTCACGAAAACCAAATTAAGTAGATACAAAGCTCTAGAAGTTTCAGCGCTCACGTACCACATTAATTCATTCCAGAATAGAAACAAAATGATTCTACATGAAAGTAACAAAGTACTACCATTTAATTTTTGTGGAAACTTTATTTATTTTTTCACCCGCAATAATTTTTATAAATGTCTGGTGTGAATTCGCATAGAAAATTGCGAATTCTGATAGGCGAAAAATACTATTTAACTTAATAAAACGACTAAATACCTTGTTATTACAAAGCATTTTTAATTTAGTTATAAACTAACCAATGTAGCCTCTCCATAAAACCCTGACATCATCCAACGTCACAGAGTTGCTGTCGCACTTAATTCACTCTTTCTCCATAACCTCGGTATCCACTACAACACTAATTTCACCAATTATAGTCTTAACTGATACATTGCTGTTATTTTTATAATATTTAAAGCATCCATTGATAGTAAATTGAATACTGGATTTACCCTTCAACAATTTAATTACGTAGCTCTGTAAGTTGACCTTTCAAGTAGTAGAATAGCCTTAATTGAGAATTAATTCGCTATTGAGTTATTGAAATCGCGTAACTTTTCAGTGCAGAGGTCAGCTGATGTTGTTCTGAACTAGGATTTTTACATTAGCAGATTATTGTATTGCACAAGTGTAATATTTTCCAGGTAAACAGTTCGTTTGGTGTAACATACCAGGTATGCTTTCAAAGTACGTGCCGATGTTTATTTAAACAAAGATGGATTATTATTTTTCAGATATTTTATTATCATCAAAATGTTACACTACTTTTTGTATAGTCATTGCCGTTACTCAGGCACTTGTTGAAACGAGAAAGCAGTGGTTGTATGTCTTCATCAAATAAAGTTACTACCGCTAAGGAATTTCTTCGGATCAAGATACAGATGAAAGTTCCTGGGCACGAAATCTGTACTGTAGTGTGGATGGTTGAATTATTCCCAATCAAATGATGCAGTAAGATCTTGAGTTTGTCTGATGGCGTGAGACCGGGCATTGTCATGATTCAAAATGATTTCAAGGGAAAGAATTCCACTACTTTTATTCTGGATTGCACGATGGAGATTTTATAGTGTCCCACTATAATCGTCTTTGTTGATTTTCGCATTCCAGAGCGAAAATAGAACCAACAGAACTGGACCACGGTGGCTATAAAATAGAGTCCGGACATTGGATCACAGATAGAGAGAGAGTGTGTGTGTGTGAGTGAGAGAGAGAGGGGGTGGAAGAAGAGTTGGCCGCTAGAGAGAAAAGTTTATCTTAAATCTTGCTGACCTAGTTGTGGCATATTAATAAACTAAAAATTGTATTTTGATAATATTTTAATAAATTAATTTGTTTTAATATTAACTTAATTGTCCCTATTTAAATTAAAAATTAACTTTCCCGCCTAGTTATAATTATAAAACATATGACTTCAGGGTCGGTGGGTCGTTCAAATGTTTTGAACTTTTCTAAATATCATAAGAAAAGGAGACGATACTTCATAGCAGCGTCGGGGTTTCTAGTGGGTGGAATATGTGACCATACATGATCAAAATTTCAAATGTAGTAGCAAAATATTCAAATAGTACTTAATTTACAAAACCGCTTTAAAATTTCTACCCATTTTGACTATCTTAACCTTTGATCAAACCTCATTTTCTACTTGATGCTTATATAGTGATTATTCCTTTTTTGGGATGTATTTTGATCGAATTTATGTAAATAATTGATTTAATATTTATTGCTTCGCCAAGAGGATGTGAATCTGTGAATGTTTTTAAACGGATATCATAAAATTCACTCTAGCAATGTGTAGTGATGGCCACGGTTAGTTGGATGGCACGAAAATGAATGGAATGATTTTATAAATTTCAGAAATTTGTATTTTGTCTTTCTATCCTACCTATATTTCGCATTAATTTATTTACTAGTAGCATATTAAGGCTATGTACCTTATTTTCCCGAGCTATTAACATTAGTGTGCGTTAATAAACAGTGTTATTTTAATTTTTCAAAAACTTCCGTGATATATATTAAATTTTTAATATTGTTAATGACGTAAAATAAGTTAAATAATCCTTAGTGTGTTTCTATAATCCTCGGAATTTTCAGGCATGTCCATGTACATAATTAGAGGTTTGAATATCATCCATAACGTATGCATGATTTTAGTTTAAAGATATTTGATTGAATTAGAGTTTTCGTGTTGGCTGTAGATGATATTGAAAGGTTCACTCCTGGAAATTGTTAGCCGACCTACGTGTATGATTGTTTTAAATGTGTGGAGTAGTAGAGTAGAATGGCGTGGGCCTTTGAAGCTGTCAAGGACGCTACAAAATGGACCCAATAAATATCTTTTTATGGCATGTTAATGCGATCAGAGCTGGGGCGCAATAACCTTTCATCAAAATAGTTCTCTTGTTTTAAAACGACCACGGGAAACTGGAGTTATAGGCCTATAAGTAAGACGTCTTCCCTGAGCACTCAATTTCGTGAAACGGCCCCCTCCCCCCCCCTGATAATTACGGCCGCAGTGCGATCTATTCAACTCGTTTCACTTTGTATACGAACTGTTATTAATTCACAGTTGCGTGAAAAATAATATTTGAAAAATGTAGTTAACGAAAAATATCAACTCCAAATATAAAAAAACAACTTTAACATTTGTTAACAATACAGTTATAAAAGGGCCATGATACACAGAAAATGACACAATAATACTGATCTTTCTCCAAATAAATAAAATTAATTTATGATGAGGCAATGACTATAATCTAATACCACTATTTTAAAAACATATTTTAAATAAAAATTCAAAACAATAAAAAACTAGCTATGTAGCGTATGAAAAAAACTTGTCTTCTGATAAATGACGAGTAAATCTTCAAGATCTAAATTATTATGCATTTTATATTGTTCGAGTCGATTTTGAGTAGATATTGTTCTGAAATAACATCTCAATAGTTTATATTTTGCAACAGTTCCTTAATCAATAGTAACAGTTATCAACAACGTTTAGGAAAGCAAGTCCAAATTTAATGGGGAATAATGAATTTCACGTTGTAAGATGTGGAGAAATAATGCTTATTTTTTTCAGCCAGTTAGGATCGGAGGAATCGCCCTTCTGTCAAGATTTCGATACCGTTTTCTCTCTAGCAGAGGTGGTTTTTAGCTCCTAAATTTTGGCTCCATAGGCAGTCGCCTCCCATGTCAACCACAACAAGAAATTTTCAAGTTCAAGTTGCCATTTATGAGTTCTGGTCATTCTTTGTGTTATATTAATATAATTTGACTTGGGTGATTTTAAACCCTTTGTTTGGAAGATTCTCCTTTAACAGTAATGCGAGTATACTGTTACAATCACCTATTGAAGTGCTTAAGAATGAAGCTTTTTCTACGTCTGTTTTTTCCGGGTTTTAAAATTTTTATTACCTATCCTCGTTTTGTGTCCCGTAATTTTTCGTATAATCTGCAAAGCCAATCTTTCTTCCATCTTGTTGCCAAAGATCCCCATAACTCATCTCGCCTGTGTTGATTACGAATTTAACTACCCTCTTTCGAAATTTTTCTCACCTTCTATTGTTGTCTTTTCTATAAGGATCCCAACAACTTGCACCATATTCGAGTATGGAGCGAACAAGAGATTTATATGCATTTTCTTTTGATGTGCTGCCCCTTTTATTAGTTTTCTATTCATAAAATTAAAGGATTTTCAAGCTTTTTAAGACCAAGATTTTACTTGTTCTATCCTCCCTTGATTTTAGTTTAAAGTTATTCCTTAATATTTGAAGCTGTTTATATTAGGCACTTCTACATTACATTTACATTATAGCTTAATCATATAATTGTCCAAAATAGATTTAGCGTAATCAGAAAAAGTCTACCTGATTTTAAATGTTATGTCATTAATATGCATGAGGAACTGTGTAGGCCCGATTGCTGATCCTTGAGGCACCCCTGATGTTTTAGTAATAGTAGAATGACACATTTTACTCTTTGCGTTCGCCTGTTGAGAAAGTTTTTGATCCAAAGCACAACCCAATTATTATACTGTTAATTCTGCCTCCATTGTTTATTTTGACGGCTAGTGACCAATTGGATCTCATACCTTGTCTAAATCCGTGTTCTAACTCCTATCCTGAAAGAATACAATGCTATCCCAAACCATTAGTTCGGCTTTCGTACTAAACATTCAACTATTAAACAAGCTCCTAGGGTTGCAGACACAATTATTCAAGCCTTCGAAGAAAAAGAAAACTGCACAGCTGTCTTCTTATGTGAGAGTCAAGCCTTTGATAGAGTTTCGCACAAGGGCCTCCTGTACAAACTCAAAGCATTTTTAACTCATCCGTTTTTAATACCCATCAATCTAATCTTGCGGAACGATCCTTTTAGGTAAAATTTGGGAAAGACCAGACGGAATTACACCGAATCAAATCAGGAGTCCACAGGGCAGTGCACTTGGCCCCAACTTACACTAAATTTTTACAGCAGACTTCCCAATTAATTTGGGCAAAACAAAGTGATCCGGATGTTGCTGCAAGACTATTAGATTATTACAGCAGAGTATTAATGATATACTTCAATAAACAAAGAAATGGAGAGTATAATTAAGTGAACAGTTAACTTTAACAAAATGTAAGGGAACTTCTCCATCAGTCTTTAACAATAGCAATCCTTTAACCCAAGTAATAAAAATTAAATACTTAGGATTACACCTAGATAAGGGCATAACGTGGAAGCCCCACAAAAGCGTAAACAACTTGATTTGAAACTCCGGAAATACTACTGGCTACTTGGTTTAAAATCTAAATTATCCTTAGATAACTAGCTACTCATCTGTAACACAGTCATCAAACCCATCTGGACATATTGTATTCAGCTGTAAAGCTCAAACATCCAAATTTTAGAAAGATTTCAGTGCAAAAAACTTCGTGCTGTGTGTGATGCATCAATTTTGTAAGAAACGCGGACATTTTCAGTGACCTTAAAGTTTATACGGTTAAAACTGTAATGGACGAAGTATAGTCAAAAATACTTAAGTAACCTTGAAAATAATTCTAATGACTTTTTTCAGAATCGATTAGATAATAGTGAAAACATTCAAATCCTACATAGATTTTCACCGCTCGACTTACCTCATTTATTTGTCTAATTAAGTGATTATTATCACACGTAACACTGAAAAAGTAACTACTGTACAGTGTGACGTTGATTTTATTAGTTTATAAATATATTAAAAATTAGAGTTATATTTAAATTTAAAAAGTTTTATTGTTGACAAAATTAAAAGATTGAACAATATTACAATATTTAAATTTAATGAATTGTATTTGCCTAGCTGAGGCCTAGCCAAAGAAATAATATTGCATGAGACTTGAAAATTCAATATACTTTTACTCAGGGCTGTAAGACGTGTTTATACGCATAGCCTTTTGATTCTTCCTTTACATTCATCCTGCCCTAATTTACTTGTTGACCGGCAGTCCTGGATTTAGTGCAAAGGCAACTTTCGGGTCAGCATAGAAGCGGCAGTACTGCATTGAGGTGTCATTTCCTTGTTATGCTTCCAGTCAGCTAGCCTCGTCTCTCAGACTCAAACCATCTTGTCGAACTTTCCGTTTCCTCATACTGAACTCTCAACTTCAACACCCTTTCCCGAATGATCTTTTGCGTGGTCCCCTTCACCTCGAACTTACCTCTCCTAAAAAGTGATTCGTCTCTACGCTTTTTATATCTTCCCCAGGTCCAACAATGGGGTTGGCGTCCCTACCCTTCCTCTCCAAAAATTTAAAATATGGGAAGGACCACCCTAGAAATCTTTTGGGTCAACCACCTTGCTAACCTGGGTGGACCTGGTATTTTTCGGCTAGTCGCAAATACATTTCAGACAAAGGCTACACCTGTCAGGCTTTAAGTGTTTGTCTTCCCGGGGTTTTCGCTGGAAGGTTGCATTGAAAATACCTCAGGACTGTGCTCTACTGAATTTTGTACAAAAAAGCTTAATTTTGTAAAAATAACTTCTATGAATAAAACAAAATATATGACGAAATTTTATACGCGTCACGAAAGTAAACCGATGGGTTTCTGTCTCATTACACTGAAAAACGTCATTGTATCATATCTAATATTTTATTATTGATATTGTAAACAGATTGCAAAGCGAAAATAAATAGAGTAAAACAATTTCATTTTGTACGCGCCTTTAGTACCATTTCTGTGCGGTTATAGTCTGATACAATTCTCGCCATTATTACTGACGTAAAACTAACCACTCTGTTTTCAACGTAGGCTTTTTCATCTCTGTTAAAGTTTGGAACAACCAACGCGTCCTTCCAGTCGCCTGGCCCTCGAATAATCTTCCATACATGGTACGACGTAAAAATCCCTCTATGCTGTTCTAAATATTTCAAGCCACTTATATCAAATGTTTCCGGGCTCATATAGGGCAATAAACAACTGCTAATATAAATTTCAATTAAGTTATATACAATCCTCCGGTAATTCTAATTACGTAAACAATTCTTTCTTCACTAGGTATAGAAGGTTTATAAATTCCTGAAAAATATAATATTAAGTCGTCAACTCATTTCTGTCATGCAGTTTGGCAAAAAACTTGAAAGCAATCACCACCTATTAACGACAAAGTAATTTGCACTGAGAATAGGTTTTTTGCCTTTGAGGAGCGAAATAACCTTTTTCACACAATTAATGAGCATGTGTTGAGACGAGTGCGACTGTCACGCAACGACCCAGTTTACGTAACAGAAAAGTCCCATGTTGTTTTCTAACAGTTTTAACGATCACTCCGCCATATACAAAGCGGTAGTTAAGTTATTTCGAATAGTTGGGACCTCACCGATTTTATAGCCTCTAAAAAGGTTGTCAAGGCCATTTGTCCTAAGGGCTTTGTATAAATAGTCACGTGTAGACACACCACAAACTCGTATCCTTGGTGAACTAAATTAAGAATCCTTCACTATATAAACGTATTAGTAAACAAGAACAGTTTTCCAATGACATACAACTATAATTTGGAACATGTTACTGGAACTTATAAACAAATACAAATTTAAACATATATGTTTTTCATATTTTCTTAATATGCCTGTTAAAAATTATCTGGATTTTTTCTATTTTTCAGATTTAAATTATATTTTCATGCAAGTCATGTTTAGAGGTTGATTCTCACAGTTCTATAAGTTTTTTAAGTTTGTTATTCGCCCAACGGCTATGAATTCCGTGTGTACTACATATTCGTGCACTTACGTAAAGTAAGTGTGAATTGGTCGATGTTATAAACATAAAAAGCGACGACCTGGTGACTATTTACTGAACAAAAAGGATACCAAGTCACAGAGCAGCATTAGGTCGCATCCTTCACTCTACTGCTACTAATGAAAATAAAAAAATAAAAGAAACTAATCAGGAAAGTAATTTCAAACTCCTGAGAGAATACGTGCAGATGTATACGAAGAAAGGCTTAAAGTGATTAATAAAACAGGCCACGATCCTGTCTACACTAAGTAGCGGATGAATTTATCAGGATGGATGTCGAATGCAAAAGGAAATCAAATCGTAATATTTCTCATTTAGCAAAGACGTACGTAAACACTTAAAAAATAAGAATTAATTGTGCCACGCTATAATTAATTTCTTCAAATCTGTTACTTATTAAAATTCATAAATAAATTGAGTGACTAGAATTCAGCTGTCTTTTGTTATATATAGTTTTAAATATATTTTGCTCATTTGCCTAGACAAATAATCTCCGAATGAATAAAAATACGGTCAAGAAGTCAGAAATTAATTTTATTACTATTTAATTAACCAAATACGACGTTTCGTCTCCCATTTCAGAACTCACCAGCTATACCTCAAATAAAATATTACAAAAGATTACGTATGCGTTCTGTGTTACAATTTTTTTATACATAAAACATGGTTCAAAACTTAAAATTTAGTACTTCATTATCTTAATATCCGATGCCAATGTAGGCAATTTTTGCAAATTTTAAAATGTGTAGTAACACTGTCACTGACCAGACAACGCTAACTTTAAGGAATAAAAAAGAAGAGACAAAGATTATTAGCGAAATCACAGGAGACAGTTACAAAAAACAAACAAAAAATAGTTTTCAAACATCAAAATTGACTAATAAAAATGAATGATATTCTTTGGTCACCTCACCAACTACCAAAAATGGATTACCAAAAACGATAATAGAGTATTTAACCTTGCTGAAGAACTCAACACCGTGGCTAGACGAAATTCGAATCTACCTAAAGACTTCTAATATAAGCTCAAGTGACATTTTATAAAGAGACACTCAGACACAAAGAAGACAACTGTGAAAATACCTCAGGGCGAACAAATCGAAAGCAGTACAGACTGAAGAGGTAAGAAGAACGGAAACAAGACTTCTCCGAAATAATAGAAACCTATTGGAGCAACAAGAATAACCCAAAGATGTTTGATTGAAATTAAGTACTTAACGTCTTCTACTTATTAAGTGTATTCGATAACTATAATGACGTACTACATGATGCATTACACTCATTATTAATTTCGGAAAGACGAATGACCCTTCGTCAATGTGGGTTTTAACCTGTCAGGAAAAAGTCAAAATTGTAGATGGGCTTTCGGAAAAATAGACAATCGGGTTCATGTCCTTTCTGACAATCAAAAATTTCTAAATTGACCTTTCGGGAAAACGTCAATCGGGAAATTTATCGTTGGGAAAACGTGCATCGGGAAGTGTCTGTCAGGATATTTACTAGACTCTTATATGACATGTTTTAAGAAAGGTTGAATTATCTATTAAATAGAGCCTAAAAATGTATTTTAATGTAGTCAGATGCCCAGTAAATATTTAGATACATTTTAAACAATTTATCTACCGATAGTGTCATGTCTTTGGAGTACATTTTGGTGTTAAGTAAGCAGACCACCTTTGATAATGTAACGTCACCTATATTCTGTGTGCTTTGTCATACAATGTTGTTTCTAATGACGTCATCTTATTTACTTGCTAAATGATTGTAGTATCGCACGTAAACAGTTTCATGGCTTAAATCAAAGATCGTTCATTTTCTGGTCTGCTTTATTTTTGATAAACGTTCTTTTAACACAATAATATTTTGGCAAGTTTCTGAAGAGTCCCAAGGCACTGCTCCGAAAAATTCGCACATTTGTATTCCTGTTTGAGTCTGTATACGGCAAATTATCGTTCAGGAAAGTTTTCATTACAACAAACCTATACACTAATTAATTAAAATATATGGCTCGAGTCAGATGCGAACCGTCAATTATTTAACATGAATAAAGATGTACATGCATAATTCAAGCAGGAGCGGCTTCTCAAAGCGCGCAGCTTTTACCTGAAATGGCGTCTGATTTACGGGGCGAATCGGGCCGGGCCCGACGAGCTTTAGGGTAACAAACTGCTGCTCATGATTTACACCTCCAATGGCCAATAATTAACTAGGCGTAGCGACAAGGAAATTACTTAATAAGAAGAAACCCGGAGGAAAGTTTGCAATTACAGGCGGCCTTGGGTGATCTGTCGCAGGCTCGGTGTGTTTTCGTCCGCACATATGTCAAGGCTGGGCCCTTGATGGAAAAGCCCCAAGTCCAGGAATCCCCGGAATACGCACAATTGTGACGCATACTCGGGGAAACTAACACTTGTGTAACTTCCTCTGCGGCTCCTCTATTACTCACAAACTAACTTCCCATGCTATGTACAAGTAAAAAGGCATGTTATAATATTCAACATAAAGATTTAAACGCGTGGACGGAATTCAACAAAACTTGATGCAAATATTCATAAAATCCCGATAGAAGCATTGAGGAAAGAGAGCAAGAAATCACAAAAACGAATATCGAATAAATTACGCTTAAAAATATACTAATGTGTCGGTCCGCAATTGTCTCTGACGCCATCCACGATTAAAATACCCAGAAAATACTGGAAAATACGACATTTAACTCCGGTCAATATTTTTTAGAGTGCCTTGTTATCATATTTAAGGCTACTTTTTCCAAAATACAAACACTTGGAAGACTGATGAACAATACGAAAAATTTGAAAACACGTATGTTTTTAATTTAGATGATAATTATGCATAACATAGAATAACAATAGAATTTTTAATTAATCATTATTTAAAATTTCTTGAATCATTAAAAACTAGGGTTATTCATCAATATCATCTATATCTATAAATAAAATTGAAGTGTCTGTTTCTCTGTCTGACTGTCCGTATGTTTGTCTCGAATAGGCTCTGAAACGGCTCAACGAGTTTCAATGAAAATTTAAGGGTTCAAAACTAGAAGATGTAACTTAAATATTAGTACATATTTTATTTCAATATATTTCAGAAGGTACTAATACGTACGTCCATTAAAGTACCAAATTTGAATGAGGGTTTATGCTCCAAAACAGCTTAACGGATTGAACTGATAGACACAGAAATTTCAACAGAAATTTTCATGTATATTTCATTACGATATCTCGCAAAGTTCAGTATATTTATAAATCCACTGAATTGCCCGCGCGAAAGGTGGCGTTGAAAACCAACTGCAAGTTATAACTCCTCTTAGCATTCCCAAACCATTCATCACACTTACTGTGTTATTGTGAGCAGCATAAGGAAAGAGGGAGGGCGAATATTCTCAATTCATCTATTGTTGCAGTAGGACTCACGCCGTAATTAGCCTGTTGTTGGCGATGAAACAATAAACTTCTTTGGATCGTCAAACGATGCATACGTAAATTGGTTTTATTTGTCGTGTCAGGTAAATTTTATTTTAATACATAATAATTGCTCATTTTTAATGGCTGCGAAACGTATGAAAACCAACTGCGAGTTATAAGGTTTGCCCTGAAGCGATCATAAATTAATGGTACCGTACATTTTATATCAATGAATTCAACTTATCAAAATTTTGTACCTGTTGTTTCGTTTTTAGGGCACAGAAAACATAGCTAGTCTAAATTACGAATCAGTCTTTTAAATTTTTTTGAAAATTCCTCAAATAAATTATCACAAGTAAGTTTTTATAAGTCGAGTTTCTGTGATCTAGAACCCTTACAATTAGGATCAGAGCATTAAAAACGGTAAAATAGTGGCTATTAACCTTATCTTTTGTAGCTACTTAAATTAAACTAAAAAAATTAATTTTAAGGTCGCTTTGAGTATTATTAACTGTCGTAAAATTATAAAGAGACGAATAAAAATTATTATAAATTTTTATTTACAAAATTAAGTGTGATAAATTTAACAGTGGAAAACGTTATATAGGGTGTACTAAACGAGCTTTTGGACCTAGATAAAAGAACACAAAATTAATTATAATACCTTGATTCAAGATGTTACTATCCATAAATTAGATGTCATGAACCTGCATGAGAAAACGTATTAATATTTTTAATTTTAACTAAATTTATTTAAACGTAATATATCAGAATTTTTGTTAATTACAATTGTTAATAAATTCAATTCACATATTTA
The DNA here is from genome assembly GCA_034510155.1 of Eucriotettix oculatus. NCBI lineage: Eukaryota > Metazoa > Arthropoda > Insecta > Orthoptera > Tetrigidae > Eucriotettix > Eucriotettix oculatus. The sequence goes on from CM067381.1 coordinate 6,937,757, forward strand.
TACTTTTTATGCTTTTACATTTTGAAAAATAAAGTATCTTGAATTTACATAAATCAGTAACTGAGTAATTTTAATTTAAAATAAAACGTTTCGTCCCCAAATTTAGTGTTACTACAGCAACATCCAGGGCTGTAGAAATACTGAAATTTAACAAGGTTTTAATTAAAGAACTGAAGAGGTCCCAAAAGTTGAGGATTTACAATTATTTTTCTACTTTTTAGATATTCATTGTATTTTTCTATACCAATAAATAAAATTGAAATGTCTGCCTTTCGGACTGTCTGCTGGAATTTTGTCTCGCATAGGCTCCAAAATGGCTCAAAATATTTGAATGAAAATATGACAGTTTACAAACAGGAGATTATCTTAAATATTCGTGTATGTTTCATTCCGACATCTTTCAGAGTTTAGAATATATTTATATAAATATTTATAAATGTAATGAATTGCTGCGCGAAAGCCGGTGTGAAACCCCAACAGTGAATTATTAGTCCTATTAGGCGTTCCTATACTATTTCTGAGACTTGTGTTATTGTAAGCGTAATTCTGACAGCATGAGAGAGAGGGAGGGCCAGCATTCTCACTCCATCTATAGTTGTAAACGTGTGAAAGCTGGGAATGCGAGTTATAATATTAGCCCTCAAGTGATCATAAATAAATGATACCATACTCTTTATATATTCAATGAAATCAACTTAATCAAAATTCTGTACATGTTGTTTCGTTTTTAGTGTAAAAAATGTAGGTATTTTCGGGCAAACGAAGTCGCGGGCGTACTTAGTTTATAATACTATAACGTTTTATTTTAAATTAAATTTCTTTGGTTTATGACTTTTGGCCATTCCTCGTATTTTATTTGTAATATTAAATCAGAGTAATTTAATTACTTTCTTCATTTTGATTTTTTATTTAATATATTGTTATAAGTTATATAATTTCCTTTAAATTAATTATTTTTTGATTCGTAACATTTAATGTTACAATGAGAGGTTACTATATGATATATTATAAATTTCGTATCACTTTCAATATTCTTAATTTCACTGATGTATTTCGCATTTTCTATTTTAACTGTTTAGGAATTAAATTTTTTACTTCCTGATTTTGCAAACTTATAATGTTGCTGTATATTATTTTATCATATATTGGTTGAAAAAGTCCTTGGAGATAGTTCAGGTTATATTTATATACATTCTGACCTTAATATTATTTTTATCAACATTTATACTTTCAAATTGTAAGTTTCATTATTATTTATTTTAGCAATGTATTTGAGACACTAAATTTTAATAATAATTCTTAGCTCTAATATTATTATAAATAATATTAAAATTGTAAGTAAATACGTAGAATGTCCAAGAGTCAGAAACGGAAGAATATAATTTGAATGAAAAGGTTTCGTTTATTAATTAAAATATTATGAATTAAGGTGTCCGGGGAAGAAATTTGGGTACGAGACGTTTAAATTTGAAATTAAACTCTTCTATTTCTGACACTTAAACATTCTTTGTATTTCATTTATAAGATTATATTTGAAATCTTGTAAAGCGGAACATTAATTTGTTTCAAACGAATGACGAGTTTCATGAATACGCGACCAGAAATCGTTCAGCTCTAAGGTCGGACAAGCATCGCCTTGCTCTCCACCAGGAAAGTATTCACAATACCAGGATAATTTTATACAACAGCCTTCCTGCAAAGGCCAAAAATAATATCTACACAAGTTTCGTGAAGCAGAGTAAAACTATTCTAATAAATGGCGCGTTTAACTCGGTACAGGATTTTCTTTATCGTCCCTCTAGTATTTAAAATCAAGACTCCTGTAAAAGTTTTGAATGTGTTGCCTTGTAAAAACAACACACCTCATATCTTCAAACTTTCTGTACAGCTTTTTCTGCTCTTTTGTTTGTTTCATGTATTGCCTACGGAAGGACAGTTTCCTGGTCGCGCAGCTCCAAGTAGTCAAAACTCCATTGCGGGTGTTTGTGTTTCTCAGTGTGTGTGTTATTGTGATCTCTTGTGTTCGTGTAGTGTTTTTTACTGACTTTGGACTATATACTATATTTCTTATTAATTTATTTCAAGATTATTTGTAATTAATTATGTACCATATTTTGTTTGTTATTTGTAATGTATGACGTATCCTATTTCCTCATTGGAGGACTAATGGAAACAAAAATAAATATAAATCTAAGATATTGTAGTAACAAATTGAAACACTGATGAAATCGGTAACACGGTGGTGAAACGTCAGATGAATTAGATAAAACCTTTAGGTCTGTAATTGTCTTTAATTTATTCTTTCCAATTATTATTTCTTCGTCGTATTTTCTTACTGCCTTGAGCATGAGCCAAGGGTCAAACTCTGATATGGTTCCTTAACAATTGTAAATAATTACGTTTTTCCATCTTAAAATGCTTTTTCATCCATGAAGCGCTATATTGTCTTGGACTTTAAAGAATGCTGATCCTGAAATGTAATCTGACGAAATATAATAGATGACGGATCGTAGCGTTGGGAATCGTAAGGAGAGAAAAATCCTTCCGAGACGAAACGTCAAAACATTCCTGGGTTCGGTTCTACCCTGCATTCCTTTTCCAAAGTGGAAGACTGCTAACGAGAATGTCTCAAATAGGGTCGCAGCCACTTTAATCCAGTATCTCCCATCTTGTGTTAGCAGGTATGCGGGCAAATACCAGCAGAACAACACGCAAACTGGTATTAATTATTTGTGGGGAGAAACTTGATCTGGCAAATGATTTAGCGTACATTTCACCTGGAGCAGGTAGCAGTTTGGCTTCTTACATTCTTGACTTTTGACGAGGATCGCAATTAGTAAGAAGCCGTTAACTGTACGCCTCGGAGCATGGCTTAACCTCTTCATCTGTTTTCGTGCTTCAAACAACCTTATCGACATAAATTACGGGGTTTTGAAACCCCATGAAACCATAATTCTGACTTAGGTCCTTGCATTATCCCATCGCTGATATGTTCCAATTCAAATAAAGGTAATCCAATGAACAAATCCTGATATACGGTCCACACCAACAGTTATACCATAAAAATGTATCATACTTTTAAATAAAGACTTAATTCATTGAAGCCATTTACAAATAACATTTTAATAATAAAACAAGATTAAAATATTTCTATTATACGCACTTGTATTTTCTAAGATTTCCAAGCACTCATAGTCAAATAGTGGAGATGTAATTACTATCGGAATTTGGAAGGAAAAACGGAAATTTCAAACACCATTTCTATATTAAGCATATTTTTGTATGGTCTTCTCAAATTTAATGATGGTTGAATTAAATATGTTATGACACTTCGATACTCCACAGTTCTTCAAGGATTATAAATTTAATATGATTGATTGTTAAATTTGTGATTTCACCGTTATAACCTTACATGTTTTGAATCAGCCCCCAAAAATATTAAAATTTCATTACAAAACATTTTTACTTTTGTGTGCTAATATATTCTTGTTCTTCTATAAAACAAAATAAATAATTTTAAAAATATTTCTACTTTACAAAGTATTGTATTTATAATGCGAAAAAAAATCATCATGACCATTTTTTATAATACATTTCCATGCTTCCAACGTTTTAAAGAATTCTATTGATCTCTACTCATCGTGTCGGAATTTATAGAGGATTATTCCAAGGTTAGCCACGTAACCATTTAGAACCGATACAAGGAAAGAAAATTGATGAATTTCACCTTGAAAGCAATTAAATGTCTTGACTAATGAAAGAGGTCATTTTGATAAAAAAATTTATTCCTGACATATTATACAATTATGAATTTATAAGATGTAAATGTTAATTATTTTTGTATATGAGTGCAGCTGAAATAAGTTGCCGAAAGCTCGTTTCAAAACTAAAAAGAAATGTTTAAGGAATTATATATTTTGATACTGATTAAAACTTGTGAACATCAATACAGTAATTTTGTAATGCGATCAGTCTTTAATCAGAAACAAATTTAAAATATTTATTAATTCATTATATTTCTTCAGATCGTCAATTTTTTGCTGCAGCTTACTGAAAAATTTGTTCCATATTTATGTGAGGCAATTTTTTATTTATATTTATGAGAATTTTTTCAAAAATAATACCATATTCTTTTGTTTTGGAAATTAAAAAATATCTTCCTTCCTTATATCGATGATTACGGAACATTTATTCACATTGCTCCTGTAACAATTAGCAAAAGTAATAAATATTATTTAGTAATGAATTTGTAAAATTATCAATTTCTCAATCAGTCATAATAAATGTACAAATAAATGAAAAGGCAGCCGATAAGTCAGCAAATAATTTCATTAAAACAAATGAAACGTTTCATTTTGGACCAAAAATTGTAAAATCAAAATTAATTTTGAATTATTAAAAATTTATTAAAATACAAAGTTTAATATTCAATTTAAATTGAAATAAATGACAGACATTATTAAATTCAGAAAATGATATTTGCCTGATAAATTTTTATTCCATGAATTTTGAAATGAGTTTATGGGACCTACATTTAATCACAATAAAAAAATTAAATACGGAACGTTAATTATGAAACCGTTACTTTGGAAAGCAAAAAGTTATTGTTAATCAACATCACGTCAATGGTATCATTACACGATTTTACATTAAAATTGGGTCTAAGTTTCAATTAAATTGTTGACTGCTTTAAGCGTTTCGTCACTAAACGTGTTAGGTTTATTCACCGTGAAATCTGTATATCAGTTTTTTAATCTAATTTTCCTTTCATTTCGACTGAGTTGAGTTTTTTTGTTCGCTAATCACACGGAACAACTTCAAACGTCAATACGAAAGATTGTCCAGGAAACCTGCATGAAACAAGTTTTAAAAAATTACACCGCATGATAGTAACGAAACGTTTTTATGAAAACTGTGGGAAATAATTACGTTATTGTGCTTATGTAGGTGTTTTAAAACATAGAATTTAACTCATAAAAACAACTTTCATTCAGATAAGGATGAGTGACTTGTTTCGACACGAAATATAATTATATGCTAACATTTTATTTTACTCTACATTCTGTTTCAAGTCATTAAATACCCGCGTCACATGTCCCCTTTTTTAGTGTCGCATTTAATTACATGTAACCTATGAGAGGATCTGAACGGATTTATAGTTTCTGGACTACAATTGTTCATAGCTGCGTTAGATAATGATAATTCGTTTTACCGGTGAGTATTTAAAAATGTAGTAATGGAATTTTGGAAAATTAAAGCAACTGTGCTAAATTATAAAATAGCCTAATTATCATGTTATACTAAAATGCACGTGACTCGAGAAGTCACCTGCTATTTTCCTTTTGTCTATGGCGTTCATAATTTCGACGTATTCATTTCAATATTCTCGACGTTTCGTATTTACCTTTGAGCTTTTCATCAAGCGGTATTCAGTGTGGAAGAAAAAAAATGGAATGGATACAAATTTTAATTGGCTACAAATATTACTTGAAAAATAAATACAAACTAACAGTTGACACAAAGTTTTCATTATATTACCTTCATTACCCTAAATTAAATGGTAATATTTTAACTAAGGAATTGATGAGAGCCCAAGAGTATTCTAATTAAATTATTCCATTTCAGAATTTTGGCCACTCTTTTTGTTTTATTGGCAAAAGTAGTGTATTAAATTAATTTATTAAAGCTTTAATCACGATTATCATTATTATAATTAAGTAAAAATTATGGTATGATATTAAATTAAAACGCATTTATAATGGCATGTTTATAAGAGAAAAATATATGTGACCACAAAAGTGGATCTCAAAAAAATTGCCAGAAGTTTTTAATGTTATATTTCTGTCCAAACTTATAAATAATTATCAGAAAATGTTTATAATTTTAGAATTTCTCTGAATTAAGGTTAACTTTCATTTCACTTAATAAATATACGTAGAGTTTTCTATCCGGAAATACAATTAACAAAAACTTGATTAATAGCGTCTTAAAAATCTTTTCACGAATTTAAAAAGTTTTATTTTTTGTCTAATTTTTATAAAATAAAATAAACTTCTGACCACTTTCAGAATTTATTCTTAAACCAATTTCCAAGAAGGAGAAAACAACTTTTTAGTACTCAATGGAATCTTCTTCAGCTTTATCACCATCAATTTTCATTATCACATAGATAATATTTCGTTTTTTCACGACTGAGCAAGTGGTGGAGCCTCGGGGAGACTTAAAAATATTGTACAATTGTTTTGCATTTTAAATATAGTGTATTTGAATATGGAACTGGATTGATATAATTAGTATAAATACTTGAAGAAGTTACCGAAAAGTTGTTTTCTTATTTTTGGAAAATGTATTAGAAATAAATTTTGAAAGTGGTTCAAATATTTTATTTATTTTTACGTAAATTAGACGAAAAAATAAAACTTTTTAAATTCGTGAAAAGATATTTAAGAAGCTATTATTCAATTTTTTTGTTAATTGTATTTTCGAATAGAAAATTCTACTGATATTTATTTTTAACGAAGGTTAGAAGTTCATCAATTTAAATTGTAACGGTATAAACGAGTTTAAAATTCCAATGACCAAATTCTATTTTTCAATATAGAAAATGTTTGTAATTTATTCGGTTTCTACGATTTTTCAAGGCAAGTTTCCAAATAAAGGAGTTGGGGCCAGGTTCACGCTAGAGTGGCTCAGAGTATCGTACGCAAGGATGCGTAGCAACAAAGAACTGTATCGCCGTAACCAAACAAAGGAGGAAGCGCACACCTTTTAATTCAGTCCGACAACTTTCAAAAACTTGCCTGTTCTCTTGAAGTAATCAATACCTTAGTGATACAGCGCGAAAATGCCCTAATTACTAATGAGATTCTTAATCGTTCTATAACTCATTAAACTTATTTTTGACATATTTTGTTTGAAACTTAATCATATAACAAAATACCTACAAAATTAGGTCATATGAATAAACACCATGAAACGTTTCGCAAAATGGTTAGCTTTCTCTAGAGCGTTGTTTAAGGACTTATTTTAAAATCCCTTTTCTTCGTTAATGATGCCTCAAATTGCGTAAATTTCAAAACTCTAGCACGAATCTACACATCAATTAGAAAAACTGTGTAGTAATTAATTTCATCCCCTAACTTTACCTGTCTTTGGTTATATCGATGTATAATTTTTATTTTAAAACTATTAGAAAAGTTTTATTATTTTCGTAAATTTCGCTTTAGTTGTGTCAGTAGTAGCAATTTTTTAAATAATATAAAAACTTATGTATTACTTTAAAATGAGAAATTATGTAACTGCACACAAAAAATGAGGTGTTTAAAATGTTGTGTAGTATTTAGGTTACCTTTCTTAGCATTTTAAGTGGCCAATCCTGGGGGAATGTATTTTTTTTAAATTATTGAATTTTCTGTAGAAATTTATATTATTAAAAGAAAATTTTACAACTGATTTAGAGATTAATTTTTATTAGTAGTAGTAATAACAGAATATTGAGGTATTATAGTTATTATTTTTAACAATTTATAAATTGCATATAGTTTTTTTCGTACAAGAATTGATTAAGAATATAATTAACAATATTATATTCAGGTTGTTGTTTTATTGATAAATGCCTATTTTTTTTAGCTAAATGGAGAATATTTTGGTACTTCATCCATTACAGCTGTAAATTATACTGATATGAAATCTCTCACGCAGCCAAAGAAGCAACCTTTACTTAAAAATAGAAATTTGTATTTTTGGATACCAATTTTTAGTGCGTTCGCCAGTTTCATTCCAACTATTTTTAAACGACTCTTTATTCAAAAACCGTTATTATCAATTAAATGTGTATCGCTGAGTGGTAGATATAAAATCAAATAGACTGAAATGATTTGGAGTTGAATTAATTAATTATCATACTTATAAAATTTAAATTTACCAAACTGTTCCCCTCCCTTGCGTCCGCTACTGGGTCTTATCTATTCGCTTTTATGTCAATGTTTTATCAGTATTGCCACAATACGCGTTATGAGTACTTTTGCCAAACATTTAAACGAGTAACTTCTGTAAAATCGAGCAAAAAACGTTTTAACTCATTTGTTTAAAGTTAATTTTGATTTCGTCCACTGGTGGCTACACATCACTGCGTCATATGAAAATATTGTTTTCACGGGAAAATCTCAGAAACGGAATGTATAAATGAGGAAATATATATTCTGATTTGTGAGAAAATAACATAAACTACGAGTTATATTTCACCGATTTTGGAGGAAAGACTATCACGTTTAGTGAAAATTAAAATAAATTTAATTGTGGATACAGATAACTACATTACCTTCATATAAACAACAATATTTTAGGAATAAATAGCCAACAATGGGCACGCGCAGCTTGTTAAATATATTTTTTTACAATAAATTATAAATTAGTTTAATTTTTAATTATTTACCACAGGCCTAACACTTTTGATGGGATTGACTAACATATTTCCAAGATGAGAAAAAAAATGAAAGACATTTTATTCCCGTATATAAAGTTTGTTAATATGACACACTACAAAACTGGAAAATATGTTATAAAATATAATCATCATCAATGTTTTTATTCCAAAAATCGTAATAATTTTAGTAAAACGAGAAACTTATAACAATTTTCTCATTAAAATACTATCCTCTTAATTAAATACTTCATTGATTAAATTTGATGCACATCATATGATATACCAATTCCTTACGTCCTTCTAGTTTAAATGAATAAGGAGCGCCCAGATATAAAACAATTATTTGTAATCTAATTAATTCAACAGCATGTTTCGATACTAATGTGAAAACATTAAATTACAATTAAAGGAAAAACTTGTTGTCCTTCTTATTCAGTAACATTCTTCTTTTAATTTTTCAACGTTTCTAATTTACGACTTACGTAAAATAATTGGCCATCAATGAAGTTGTTTTACGCTAATTAAATATCTGTGCGTACTTTAGCTGACGATCTACTTACGACACACAGAACTACCAATTATATTATTACAGAAACGGTTATTAATTTTAATCTAGTCTTCTTTTAACCAAATTGTAGTGTTATTTCTACGGTGCAGTGTTCTTCACGTAATTTAGTGCTACGTTTGAAGTGAGGTTTATTTTGCAAATAAAAATACTTTTAAGTGTTCTGACTTCAGTAGAATCGCTTCCTTGGAATGTGCTATAATCATAATATATTACGTCTTCTTTGCCTGTATGTGACCACATTTTCTCAACAAACCAATTTAAATTTCATATATGGTTTTTAATTCTTTTATATTCTTTATGTATATTTCAAATTATAAATTCTATTTATGTATTTTTAAATCTATTTATATTTGTAATTATTATCAACTTGACTTGTCCTACTTCCTCAGCTTAAGACTAATGGAATTATTAATTAAAATAAGACGATTCATTATCGGTAAGTATCGTCTTGACAAATCTCACAACCCGAGACTTCCAAAATCAATTGGACTTTATGGCTTATGTGGTGCCTTAACAAAGAAGAAATATGAAAATTCATTTTTCTTATGAATTAATAAAAACAGTAATAATTACTACGAGAAATTTAATGACAAAAATAATTAACACAGGCTTTTTGTTCACAATCATTATCAGGCATTCAATGGATTTGTAGTATTTAGATGAATTTCCGAAATTCATATATCGAGGACGAAACGTCCTGTATGCTATTTATTTATATCTGACAAATTCACTTCATTTTATTAATTTATGTTTATATTTAAGCCCGATAAATATATGTATTCTGACCACGTATCACTCCAAATTCTTAATGTGTCACGCCAAATGACAGTTTGCAGCCGCCCCGGTAGGCCCAGGCCCTCAATAGGCTACAGAGCCAGAAGATTTAATTTTATTTAATGAGACTGTTGATTAAATTGCATGCAACTATATATATTCTATTTAGTCGGTCGGAATTGTGTAGTGCTGTCATATTCATCACGTTCATACTTTTCGAAGTTTCAATAAACTTTAAAATTCGTTAAAGTATTATATAGACGCTTACAATTACTTAAACTGTAAAATGTATGTAGTTTTTATTACACATAAAGTAAGAAAATTAATTGAACCATGCACATCTGTTTTTGGGTTTATTCATCTCAAAATGACCGACAAAGTCGCTGTATTATTTAATTGATATGGATTATAGTCTTGCATAAGTGCATAGTTTAGGATAAATTAATAACCATTTTCAACTTTACGGAAATTTTGCGATTCGGAAACAAGTTTAGGTCGCCCTGATGAAAATAAAGTAAAAAGCGGATCGATCTACCATCAATTAACAACCTTTCGTAGAAGATTGGTGTATCTCTGGAAATAATCGATCAAAATCGAACTCTACGAGGCAGCTGCGCATCGTAAATTAAGCTCATCTACTACACATGTCCTTCGCTTCATTGGCTTCAAACAAGACCAAATATATTACGTGATTAATATAATGATACAGTTTCCATTCTTGTTAATGATGTACGATTCCTTAAGTAAATTTTCGTATTCCAAGTTGACATACACAAATGAACAAAATGAGAAATGAGACCTGTTGTGGAGTTCTGGAAAATAATTTCTAAAAGGAATCGAAGTAGTGCTGTAATAGTTTCAGTTCTAATAATCCATTAATCGACTTCTAATTAGAGAAAACAACTTAATTCCCTAAACATAACATAAACAGTTTTATATATTTTACCTGGGCTGAGATATAAAAAGCATCTGAGTACTATGGTTCATTAATATCTCAGTCAAATTACGAGAAAAAATGAAGTTGAAATTCGTCCTCACTCTTTAAAATAACACTGGCAACTTAAGGTAAGTATATTTAAATTCCAACATAGTAAAATGAAATAATACATACTGTGAATAAGGGTCTCGATTGATAATATAATAGCTGCCTAAGTCGCATTGACTTGATGTTTACTATTTGAAAACAATTAAAGTCATTCTCTCAAAATACCCTTGTAGGCAGTCGTGTTTGGACATTTTGACCTTTATCTGTTCATCAAAATTTATAACCACGTACTTCATAATTTAACATTTGAAAAAAATCCTGTATAAGCCCCAAAAATGCTCACAAAACGTCGATTTAACTAAATAAAATCTGTGGTTGATAAATTATTCAACTTAATGAAGTAAAATCAAAATTATAAATTAAAATTAAATTTATATGAAACTAGTTGAAATAAAAAATAAAATTCCCAATATGTCAGAAATATTTACCTTAAAATTAAAAGATGTTAAGTTTCTGCGACTGGGTATATAAGATACGAAATTTAGTTATCATTAATAAAACAATAACAAAAAGAAATTAGAATAGCATTGTACTTACTACGCTTATTACAATATAAGTAAAATGCACAACTTTTATAAAGTAAAAACCATATATCAAATTAAATTAGGCGGTCGGCTTTTATTAATGACTGAAACGCTGAGCACCCAGATAATAAAACAAAACAATTCAGCTAACATTAGAGGAATATACGATAAATATTATAAATACTTATAATTAATAAAGAAACCTATGTTTCACTTCGGTGTACTCAAATCCAAAACAGAAAAACAGAAGAATTTCACTGCAGTCATCCATTACATATTATAATATTCATACACTATACTTACAAGGAACGATTAACATTCTACGAAGTTGTAAGAATATCAATCATTTCTCTTCGTTTACGTATTTCATTGGCACTGCTTAGCATTTATATTTAATATGTTAAAAGCAAACACGGTCTTGGTTAATTACTCCTCCTTGGGAGCCAAACAACTCTTACCACCAATTCCTTGACGGCCCTAAACGTTCACAGTGTGAAAGTTAAAAACGCTTTATGTCAGTTGGAGTGATGCTTCAGTGGAAATATAATATTGATACAAACCTAGTCCAATTTTCAGCAATTAATAATCCTCGTGTCTAAGACAACAGATTCGCTAATCAACCGCATTTTCTTGACCTCCAAATTGACGATAATTCTTCGGTGGAATCATCAAATCGAACCACTCACAGGAAATCGTAGTTCCACGTGCTACAAAATCAAATTATTATGCAAAACGTCGAGCTTGAAACAGCCATAATGATTAATGAAGATGCTTCTTTTAAATCTTTTATGTGCTAGGAATGCCCGCGACTTCGTTCGCGCGGAAACAGATCTTTTTATTTTGCCCTAAAACCGAAATAACAGGCACAGAATTTTGATAAAGCCGAATTCATTGAATTATTTATGAAAGCTTCAGGGCAAACCTTAAAACTCGTAATTGGTTTTGAAAAAGTCCCACTTTCACAGGTTTTGGGGCCAATAAAAATGTACAATTACTAAATATTAAAACTAGACTGACGAGACAAATAAAACCAATTTACGAAAACATCGTTTCGACGACCCAAAGAAGTTTATTGTTCTTTCAGGGAGTTAACTTTCTGCTAACAATAGGCTGCAACAATAGATGGATTGAGAATACTCGACCCCCTGTCTCTTTCTCTCTCTCGCATTCTGACAAAATTAGACTTATATTAACACAGTAAGTTGGATGAATGGTATTTGAACACTTAATAAGCCTTTTAACTCGCAGTTGGTTTACACGTCGCCTTTCGCACGGTAATTCAGTGGATTCATAAATATTTACATCAATATCTTCTGAACTGTGTAAGATATCGAAATGAAACCAACACGAAATTTTATGGTAAAATTCCTATTTCAATCCCTGGAGTCCGTTAAGCCGTTTCGGGGCATAAACGGATCATGAGTATAGGCAAGCCGCATTCTCTTTGAAGACTTGAATGCATGGGTGTGATGAAATTTTCCTGTAGAATTAATATTTACATTACATTATATTAATATCTTCTGCGATATATAGAAATGAAATATGCTGGAATGTTTAAGTTAAATGACTTGTTTTTAAATACTCAATTTTTTATTTAAATCCGTTGAACTATTTCGGAGCCTATTGGAGATACAATCATAAGAACAGATAAACAGTAAGTCAGACACTTCAATTTTATTTATTGGTATAGATTATGTATAAGAGTAGAGGAAAATGCGGTCGAAACTCAGATGTTTTCAAACTACTAAAAGAGGTTAGAATATTATTATGAGCCAAAGACTGTACGGAACATTGTTATCCTCTTCTTAAAAGCTTATGAATACATATTAGAAAATTTTAAATAAATTAAAACAAAATTTTAGCTTATTCCAAACCAACGGCGATCATCACCAACCAGAAACCGATTAGTCTTTAGTATCGATAAGTATATTTTCACTAGTACGATAACAGTTTCACTTGTTCTGTGTCTTTCGGATAACATAAAAAATTTGAGAATTTATAATGAGGATACGAAAGCTTGTAAGACTCTCCTGCTACAAGGTGCTTATTACTATATTCCTGATTTTATAAATTGGACATTAACTGATTATAGTCTATTCTTCTGCAAAAGTGCTGAAGAAGTGTTATGTGTATACTATACGTTATAATGCTCTTTGTTTGATTTTTGTTTCGTAATTCTGTTTTACATCTATTAACGAGATCTGCGTACGGATTTGCAAGTGGTTTAAAAGTGTAGAGCATTATGAAAATAATTTCATTTTACTTTGCTATTTCGTTTATATTTCATTATGCATTCTCCATTAAGTGTTCAGATCCTCATATTTATTCAATAGTATATTGCTTCTCGTTTGTATTTGTATTTTATTTTCTTCTATATATTGCATTTTTTCACAAACTAAATAATTTACGACCGATTTTTACAAACAGTTTTTATTTAAACGACGTTCTACTTTGGTAGAAAGAAATTAACAATTCCAACAATTTTATAGTTTTTAATAATTGGATTTTAACAATAATTTGGTGAGTTGTTAGTTTATTCCTTTTTATATATTTATGTGCTGTATATAAATATTTTCAAATTGAATTATGTATTTCACAGATTATAAACCTGAGCTGCGAATATACGCAAAATCGTCTTTTGAATAAAAATTAAAAACTGTCTGTAAAAATCAGTCGGAAATTATTTAATTTGTGATTTTAATAGCAGACTTTAATCGATTTAATATTGTACTTTTTATTCTTGTGTACTCATGTAGTGTATTATAGTTGTTTTATTCTATATAGTTTTTATTTTGATGTGATCTTTATCATAATTTTTTTGAACCGCCCTAATTCCTCAGTAGAGGACTAATAGAATCAACAAATCAAATCAAATGGAAGTTGGTGGAAGTAAACGATTAAGTCGAGGAATCATAAATAGCAGAGTATCGGTACATAAAAATATCGATCTAGCCTTAGGATTTTTGACCATAGATGTGAATTATTTTAAGAATAGCGTAGACGTTTATGAATGTTCAGATTAAAATACTTCATCACTAAATTGATGGGTGTACAGTTCGACAGTTGTGAGGTATCAGTTATGACAGAGCAGTCTCGTCGTTGCGACAAAGATAATTTTTAAGTTTCAACCTAGACGAGATAATTCTTTGCAGATTGTGGCGGGACTCGTGGCACACATAAGTAAATTGACTATAATCTTGGAGCAAGACAACGTTTCTCATGCAAATGACAAGCTTAGCCATTGTTTTCTTACCCTTGCGTCTGACTATCGCTAAACAATCGTAAACGTGTAATCTTAACGCATAAATGTGTGTTAAGGTGTCCGTAGTAGCTGACTGACACAACGTCGTTTCAAGACTTGCATAAATTTGATAACGAAGATTCGGCGAAAATGGGATGCGTGGATAATGATGTAGGACGATTTTATTCATCAGTATTTCTTAATAAAATACACGTACAAAATTCAAATTAATTGTAAAAACGGCTGTTGTCGATCATTTTGCTTTAGCCTCCGCAATATGTATTGTACATTCATACGAAAAAAAAATGAACTCTATATCATAATCATTTAATTTGTATTTATTAACTTAGTAACTATAAAATTAAATAGCGTCTGTGAACAACAAATATAAATTAAGAAATAACGACCCGTAAACCGGATAATTATAAAAAAGTTAAAACAACTTTAAACTTAAAATATAAACGTCTCGACCGTCAATTCTCGTTCTCGTCAATATTTGTGGTCAATAGTTGGTTAAAAATATTGACAACAACCACCATTGACGGTCGAAACGTCTACAGTTTAAGTTTAAAATTCTTAAAAAAAAATTGTAACGGTATATTGGTCTTATGCACGATGGCTGCTAAAAGTTCAACGTTAGTATAACATCAAAGTTAGTGTAAAACAGTTAGGTTAAAAACAATGATATTTTATTTATACTAGTCAATTTTAACCTCACATAATTAAAAACAGCTATAAATTTTTAATTTTGAAATGTTTAAATTATTTATGCTTACTTTCACTAACACAGCTACTTATAAGTGTTTACCTTTGTGTGTTTGCAAATATAATACCAATAATGTAATTAATTCCGTTGGATTTACTACGCACTTGGAACTTATATACTTTTAATTTTGAATCGTCTCTTCTGTAAAAGAAATCTGAAACGACCAAACAGAAGATGGTTTGAATAATGCATATTTTGTAAATAATGAAGAATAACGCTATATTATATTTTTCTCATTTTTTATTTTTGACGATAATAGATTTATTAAACATTAAATAATGGCTGGACACTTTAAGGAGGGCATCATTTACATGTAATGTTCTAGCTGAAGTAAACAAAGAGCAACTATAAGAATAAACTAGTAGATTTATAATATATACGAACTGAAAGAAACTCGTCAATTAATAATGCATATATAACCTGTCTCAGATAAATTTAGCTTTAAGAAAACCGAAAGTTCCTGTTTTCCTTTTAAAAATTGGTTATCTTTTGCAGGTGGTATTAAAATATTTATGGCTAAGAAAATGTAGTACCTTCTATATTTCCTTCGTAGATTGCAATATATACTGCTCAAGTCCATAATATTATACATGTAATAACATAGTTATAATAAATAGTAATAATAGGTCAGTTACAGAATTTTATGACTAATTTTTCGTATAGTCTATTAAATAGTCTTATTAATTCTTAATAATGCTACTAATCATAGTGCAACCTTAAATAAAATGAATAAAGTTGATATATATTAATATTTCTGTTGTCCGTCCTCATAGAAACGTGCGAAATCACTTACGAAGGAAAAATATTTCATCCAAAGAATTTTATTTTTTAAAGAAACTATTTATATATTTAGACGATAAGTACTACTCATTTAATAACGACCATTATCAGTTTATGTTTCCCGAATCTTATAAAATCAAAATTACATATCAAATAACCTGTGAAGATTGAGGCAATCGATATTTACTATTTTTATGCAATTATGCAAGAAATATATTAGTTTGATCTATTATCTTCGCAGTAATTAGAACATACAAAAGTTGTGTGATGAAGGCACATTTCATACAATTGAATAACAACGCGCTTTCTCTGAAAACTTTCCCCGTTTTCCGGAGGACGTATATATATAGATAGATTAATTAATTCACTCTTGAGCTGCAGCTGCGAACAACTGTGCTCGTTACTTATAAAACGCAGTTCAGAAGAATAAATATGCAGTTGCAGCCTTTCACCGAGTAAGCAACGGGATTAGAAGATATCTATGACGACTAATATCGAAAACAGTCTCTTACACAGTGGAAATACACGAATAAGTGTAAATGTAAGAATGATGAACGATCCTTGGTTTTATATCAGTCTGGAATATAATAAACACAAAAATTATGTTTCAATTTTGATAAATATTTGACATATGCCGAAAGCAAATCTCAATTTTAATAAAATTTATTATCATTATCAGAAATAAAATCAGTTATTGAATATTTAAAGTAAATTGTCAAGTTTTTCATTTTCAGTTACAAATACACAAAACAATGTTAATAAAGTTTTTTAGCTTCATACACGTATATTTCAGAATATTTTCCTAACAACATCTGAAGTATAATAAAATATTATTTGAAAAAATTACAAATTTTCTTAGTTCAATAATAAATACCGTGCACCTTCTACGCTGGTTTTCGGCTGAGACAAGCATGTACTTCTTTGGAGAAACAACAAAATTTGCTTTAATGCATCTTCTTTTATATATGTGATACGTATTTCATTAAATTAATAAAAAAAATATTATAATTTTGGGACCATTGTTAGTTTCATGTAGATTCATGTAGCCTGTTAACCCCTAAAAAAAGAAAGTCTGCTTCTCTCTCTGATTTTGACCCAAGCTTTCCCCTTACGGTGCTACCTCGATCGATTTTGAGAGGTGTACAATCCCCGGGGTCATTTAGTAACAGCTGTCAGCTCTTCTAATTGGAACAGTTGCTTTTTAAACTGGTCAAGAAATATGAACTCACAGCACACTCCACTCCAGTGGCGTAAGACAAGCACCAACAGCCCGATCACCCTAATACAGGTTCTCCATGGTTTGCCCAGAATCACTTTTGTTCAGTTTCTTGCGTAGCCTTCCGCAGTATTCCCTATTCCAAATTCCCTTCCTATAATATTAAAGAGAAGTTTCAAATTATGAGGAAACCCTCTTGTAGCAAAATGGGTTAGTATTTTATCGAAGAAAAAAATATCTAAAATAGTTTTAATACAATAAACCAATCATCCAATGAATTCCAAATAATTTAATTTAAATTAGAGAATATATCTTTATGAAGTTACAATAAAAGAATCACAAATTTTCAAGCCATCTTTGGGATTGTATTAGGTAAGCTTAAAATATTTATAACGAATAAAAAGCCAACAAAAATTTAACTCCCGGAATACAATAAAATCTCATCACCACCATATTGAATACCAATTTTCTTTCAAATGGTTAAAAAAATTCAATTATCTGGTTCTAAACAAATTAACAAATTTAAGTTTAGTTCGACAGCTCCTATTGCAAATTGGTTTAGAAATGTGATAAAGAAATCAATTAATTAAGGTCCCATTATATTCTCCAATAAAACTGAATTAATTAATAGTTGTAAATTTCTCTTGCTTATATGCTGATTTATTTACTATTTTATAACAAAGTTTCTCAAATTAATCGAAATATTTGAGAGTAAAAAAGTCATAATAATAAACCGTTTCCGCTTTGAATACTTCCAGTCACAAATAAAAATTGGGGTGTGTTTCAAAAATCAGCAAAGGATAATGGAAATATTAAACAAATAATTGAATCTACAATTGTTTTAGGATCCTTGCAACTCTATTTGATAATTTATTAAACAAAAAATGAGATCTTTCTTTGCAATTTTTTTGACATGATATAAAGTAGATTTGTTCAACCAATAACTTTCACGGAGAAAGTAAATAACTTGCAACGATTTAAATTTCAATGAAAATAACGAATAATTTCTACATATTCTCGCATGTTTCCCTTTTTCTTTGAACAACTATATAAAAAATATTAATCAGGTGCAATAACTAAATGATATTATCACAGAAGAATTTGCAAGAATCAATGATTTAAAAAGAAACAATTTTATAGAACAGCGTTCAGTTCATTATTTCTATTAGTTCGTTCCCATAGACTTTGCACTTGAAGTAAAAAGAGTAAAATATTCCCGTTTTTTTAACACTATCAACAAAATTAATATTAGTCAAGATGAAATTTGTAGCTATAAGAGGAACACAGCGAGGTATTTGGAAAGGAATCTCTTCATTCTTGAGCCTGGAAAAAGTTATCTCTTACCAACCAAATGAGGTTTCAGAGAATTCGCATGTAATGAACCGTTTTTACAGTTACGCAGTTACAATACCTGGAAGTCTTCCAATCGTTTCAGACACTAATTATATCCTTATCTTATCCTGTCTTTCTTACTTTAGGCAAATAGGAACTAAGAAACACCGATTATTTTCTTTGTTTTCAAAGAATCTTCATTTATATTACGGAGAATTGACATTATAATTTTATTAATGTAATAATGGACATTTTTGTTGTGGTATTCAGTTCTAAGACTCGTATGTAGCAACCCTCCATGCTAACTTATCTTTCACAAGCCTTTTCATTTCCTTATAACAAGGCTTCTATTCTTTTCCTTTCCGGAACTCCTATCGTCTACGTTTCGCACCCATATAACGCCACTCTCCATTACGAACATTTTTAGCAACGATTTCCTAATATTCACACTTATATTATCCGTCAGTAAATCCCTATTTTTCGCGAAAGCCTTCCTTGCCTGTGCTATCCTACTCTTGATGTCTACTATACTTCTACCATCCCTAGTTATTACGCTTCCCAAGTAGCAGAATTCCTTAACTTCCGTCAAAATATCCCTTCCCAATCTAAAACCCTTTGTTATTCCACTTTTTCCCATTCTACACTCCTTTACCATAGTTTTTCTCTACTAATCCTCATATTGAACTCTTTCTCCAGGTCTACGTTAATGCAATTTATTGTAATAATGGACATTATCATTATGTAAAACAAAAGGAAACTGTATGAAAGTTTACGACGGAAAATGGTTTACAGATACTTGGAAAAATAGATACACAAAATATGTATTGTTTATACTAGAATAATTGATAAATAAGGGGGATGGTTGTAAATATTCATATTTGTAAATTCTTCAGAACAATTTTTGCCCAGGGACAAATTTCAATAAAACTCGGTACACTTATTCTTAAAAACCAGGAGAATAACCGTTAGTGTATATTCCCTAACGAAATATGGAAAGAAATTTAAGATGTAAGTGTTGAAACGTGTCTCAAAAAAGTGGAGCCCTGTGACGTCACGGAGGAGTGACCGCGACAGAAAAACCAAAGAATTTCACCCAATAGGGTGACCATTTATTTAGATTTTCCTTGGTCTTACTTTAGAGACTACTGTGGAATTAATTCTTTTTCCGGCATAATACGAATAAATGCATGGAAAACACCGATCTCATGGCCAGTTTATTAATAAAATCCAGTAGGGTTAAGTTAACCTGCATTAGTGTTCCAATAGAGTTCTGATTGGTGCTTGTCCGTTCACTAGTAGAAATGATTACTCTTACCAACGACGTAGCGGTTTGTGATTGGTGCTTAACCGTTCACTTACCACGGTAGCGTTAGGTAGAGTCACTACAGAAACTGGTTATAGTTCGGATAGTTCCATATGTGTTGAATTCTTGACACTAGTTGATGAGAGACAATCATCAGCGCAAGAAACGGGAGCGACGAAATTAACTTAAAACTATATTCATTGTAAGTCGAAGGTGAAATTCAAATTACATCTTAGTTTTGTTCAAAGCGATATTTAATACTTTTTCAAATTATTTGAGAAAGTGGATAGAATTGCTTTCCTGTCATGCTGATACATTTCTACAATTATTTTAGTTTTCTCAGAAACAAATCCGTAAGATTACTGTTCCATTAACCTCAAACTTTGGAAGTCTCTTTCTAGACTGTTTCATTATTTATTTAAATCTAGAGCCTGTTTAGCTGCACCGGAATAGACTATTAAATTGTCACGTTAATATTTATCTAATGATTTCTTTGTATCTCATACTACACGAAATGTCTCTATGATGAGGTCGCAATCAAATTTTGTAATCGAACAATATATTAGCACAATAAATACATTAATGAATTAAAAATTTTCTTGTGAGTAAACTAACAATAAGGTCATGTTAAAAGTTAATGAGCAACATTCAACTCTCACACATCAGCTAACTACATGTATTTATTTTAGAGATATTTATCCACAACTGTTTTATTCTATTTGTAATCTTCAGCAACAAATATCCATACATTATTTAAAAAAAAGTTCTTTAAAACACACGAGTCACTTGATTTTATGACACACTGTTATGTTGTTGTGGTATTCTGTTCTAATACTCGTCTGATGCAACCCTAATGCTAACCTATGTTGCGCAAGCCTTTTCATTTTCTTACAACATCCTCCCTAATATGCTTAGTGTATTCCATCCTTGGCCTCCCTCTTTTGTTCTTACCCCACACACTTCCCTCTAATGCTAATTTTACAAGACCCTCCTGTCTTAAAACGTGGCATATTAATCTATCCCTTCACTTACTCAACGTCCTCCATATTGTTCGCTTTTCACCTATTCTGTTTAGAACTTGCTCGTTTGTGATTCTATCCACACATCTAATTTTTAGCATTTCATGTCACACTGAAACCTACTAAATGTATTTTAAATTTAATTTTATATAAAGATTAATGGAATGACCATTTCTTCATCTAAAGTGTTTTTAAAGTCCGTTTTGTTTCGTCTATATAAAAGGCATCACAGTATGAGTATGACATTTTGTATAACCATTAAATACGTAACACATTTTTACAGGTTATTTTAACAATTCTTAATCTATAACGATAGAGAATTTGAGGACCAATAAATGTTGTTGACGTTAAAAGATTTTATGTGATTATGAGGGGGTAAAAAGTGTAGAATGAAAAGTTGAAAAATTGAATTATTTAAATTCCTGGTCGTAAATTAAGTTAGTTAATATGTTTCATGAATAATTAAAAACTAGAAACTACCATAGTTAATTTTTTAATAAAATGATGTTCCTTTAAACTTCCAATATTTTGTCTGTAGTTAAGTGGCTCAATTAAATTTTAAAATATCTTCTTTGTACCAAATTAGATAAAAAATTTGAGTATGAAACTTAGTAGTTGAATATAACTTCGGAATTGTTTGTAAAACGGTCACTAACTTACCTCTATAAAAATTTTAATATTTAAATTACTTTACAATTTCTCTGACATTTAAGTATCATTTACCGCAGTGTCATCAACGAAAATACTTTTTAGTCTAAAATTTAACTTTCTTGCAGATTCTAAATTCTTACAATTCTATGAACTATTTAACTTTATACTTCTATTGCTGTTACTTTTAAATATATAATGTCAGCACACACATATATAAGTATAACACTGAAGTAAAAACAAGCTCGTCTAAGTACTTGTAATTGTCATAAACTTTTCACCTTATCTTCGGTTATAGACCGAAAGCATTGATTGTAAATAAGTAGAATTGTGAGTGCACAGCATTTCTCTTGTATATATTTTTTATAAAACCCAGTAGCTGCGTCCCACATAATGAAGTCTCCGATCGCAAGGTCACTTTTCCTTCTAATTGAACATGCTGTGTGACAAGGACTGGAAAACAAAGTTTTTAATTATTGGAGAACTCAGAAAAAAATTGTGGCATAAGAACCAGAACATTTTGCATATCCTTTCAGGTTTTTCTGTAATAACTAAAGAATGAAGCGGTGTATTGAAGTTAAAATACGAGGTGATAAATTATAGAACAGAAAATTGTCTATCAAGTTGCGTCCAATAAATTGGCGGAAATTGTTCCTGATATGTACGAGCATATCTTTTTTTGGTACTTCAGGTAAAAACAATGTAGTCTGTCGTATTTCTACTGTTTATATCTGCAAAATGGTCGGTAGCACACTAAATTTGTCACACAAAAAGCTTAATTATCTTTTGAACGTTCTATATAAATTTAAAATTCATTCTGAATGGCCGAGAATACATACAGTTTATCGGGCAAGATGCAATAAGATCGGCCGAGTTCATATTGTGGAGCAGAGGGCCACAGAAAAAATTCCCCGAGGTATTGGAATTGGAAAACTTTGTGTTTACAACTGGACATAGTATATACAGAATAAACAATTCTTGGGTTTCCACCCGGGTTAATTGGAGTTTAAGCCACGACGTTTCGATGGCGTACTCAGCCATCGTTCTCAAGTGAAAGTGTATACAGTGAGAAAAAATAACAAATAACGACGTTTTGTGTGGTAACACATTCAATTATTTATAGAAATATATAGCTTCTGGGCTAATAAACTATTATTGGGAGAAATTGGCTGACATTATGAAAGTGAATATTGTGGCATTCTTGGAAGCGTTTTTCTTCTACTGCTTCGTTTCAAAAGTATTTGTTGCAAATAGATTGAGCACAAGCAAAGACTAAGCTTGTATAGTAATGTTCAATATGACCGCAAATTTTCTCATTACTATATAATTTTAGCGCAGTATCTTAGATACTTTGAGGGAGTATAAATAAAAAAAGGGTTGTATTTTATGTGGACGTACTGACTGTGGTCTTTCCGTGATTTTAAGCGCCGATTGGGAATTATTTTCCCACAGCAGAACCGAAGAGAGCAATGCGCATGCGTCTCGCGTGTTGTTGCGTGCGCAATCGGCTAACCTTTGCCATTCTCACGCCAAAAGGAAAACGTCCATTTATTTATAAATTATTGTTGATAGGGACTTGGTAATAGCATTGGCGAGGAGCATGGCTAATCCCGCCCACTCCCCTCCAGGGCCGCGCTGTCATTTAGGTGACAAACGACTAGCCAAGGCTCCGCCTTCACAAAGAAAAAAAACTGGCGCCTTCGAAATATTTCCGCGCCAGCTGACAAGTGGCGGCATCTCGGACGTCGAACAGCCGTAGAAGTCACGTCCACGTGCCGA
Organism: Eucriotettix oculatus; assembly: GCA_034510155.1. NCBI lineage: Eukaryota > Metazoa > Arthropoda > Insecta > Orthoptera > Tetrigidae > Eucriotettix > Eucriotettix oculatus. The sequence goes on from CM067381.1 coordinate 6,961,177, forward strand.
CGTCAAGGCGCCGGTCGAGGAGAGACGCGAGGAATCCTACAGACAGTTCGCAAGCAGCGGATCCTTATTCACTGAATTCTGCACGGCTTGTGGTTTGCTGAGACACGAAACTGTACTCAACGAGCGGAAAAAGGATTCCGCAACAAAGCGTCATGTACCATTTGATTACAAGGTCATTTAACTCCACTTGATCTCAAACTTTCCTAGTTAATAAAACCTATATAAATGACCCCATAACAGTGGACGCGTACGAAGACGAGTTCTTCATCAAAACATGTGACTGAAACGAAAGTGTTAACATTGCCTGAAACCGCATCTGCAGATTACGCACTAACAAGTCAGAACAAGTTCGTCGTTCAAACCAGTTTGAATTTTCTTCGGTCCACGTACTGTTTACATTCAATTGGTGTAATGAATGTAGGGAAACTGATTAGCCGTTGAAAATAATCTAGGTGGCTTTACTTATAAGGGAAAGTGGAGGGCAATATCTCGAGTAATTCACAGATCCATAATAATTATGAAACTACTTAAGACAAGCGCGGCCAACCTTTTCCATACCAAGCGCCAATTTTTTTTCATACTCAGAGCACATTACATAAAGTCTTGTTCATGATTAGGGGTTGGTAAATAGATATGAGGATGAAATCTTCTTCGCTTTGGGGACAAAAAGGAATACCTTCGACGTAGTTAAATTAATTAATTTAAGAAGAAAGATTAGAATGGAAAAATGTAGACCGGACCAGGGACTCGAACACAGGACCTCCCGATTTTTATACGAACTGAGCTAATCCGAGTCGACGTCCAAGGACCGATTCAACAACTCTCCATTCCAGTAAACCTTAGCTAGGTCTCACCTAACAATTCACTAATCAAAATCTTCACACCGTAAAATTGACTATATGCTTTACTAAGCTTCATTTGAAGTATTTCCACTTCCTTAGACTTTAATGAATTTAATGCCATTTTAATAAAGCACCAATGTACAAAAAGTCAAGAATAATGTTCCTGAACGAGAGAGCGATAGCTTCATAATGCTGCTACAGCTGGCCAAGAGTCTCGTTTGGTGAAGATAACTCTGGACTTCAGTTGTCAGCACTGAGTTCCAAATTAGCTTGGAACTTTGTAGTCCTCTCTCCCTCCCCCCCTCTCTCTCTCTCTCTCTCTCTCTCTCTCTCTCTCTCTCTCTGTGTTTGCCAGTATAACTGTAAATTCTTCCATTCCTGACTATTGGCCCATTCATTATATTTATTTATCACACGTATGCAACTTTACAATTCTTTTTAGCAATGTAAATGGGCTTCTAGTCCAAAATATAAACGGGCACAAGGATGCAGTGCACCAGTTTTAAGTGCCAGGTTTGGCGCACGCACCACGGTTTGGCCAACTCTGACTTAAAACATTGAGGCGACCCGAATCTGGCCGAAATGAGTCCCAATCAACCTTGAATCATAGAAGTACCAGAGGAAATACAGAACAAGTTTCAACGCCTTTGAAGGCAAATCCAACGCGATGGACACATTGTTGACCCTCAAGGAAAAAATATTCCTGACAAAATAGTCCACCTTACACACTAAAGATGCCGACTGTCACTTCATAAAGAGGTCAGTCTCATACTTAATGAAAGCCTCGGAAAATACGAAAAAAAAAATTGCGCCAAGTCTTTTTTGAAGAGGACGAATGTATGGAACACTCAATTCAATATAAAAATTCAAGAATTTTTCGAAACATTTTTTTAACAGTTGGGCAAATGATTTAATAATTTCCATATAAAGATGCAGGCCTTATGATCGTATCATCATTCTTTGCGATAAATATCCTAGCTGAGTGGTAGAATAACCGCCGGAAAGCGGGAGATCCCGACTTCTAGTCCTGGGTCCGGTCATCATTTTTCCATTCTTATCTTCTAAATTTAGCTTCAAGCATTTTTTCTCCCTCTTTGACTAATCCTTTTTACTTGTTTAAAAAATATTTCAAATACAAATTTGTAAAATGCTATCGTTTTTAAATCGGCGTTTTTATTTTCAATTTTCTGTAAGTTTAGGTTTGATAATGTTTCTCTCAGCATGCCAGTGCAGGAGAATTAATTAGACGGATGAAAACTGGTATTCAGAACGTGCCTGCACTGAAACCATTGTCTTCTGACGAGCAAATATTATCTATACTGTTGAATTCATTTCCATCAGAAAAGGCATCAACTGTAACCGCTGCCTAAAGCGACTTTCAACTATTAATGTTTCACCTTGAATGAATTAGAATTTGAGCGTTTATATAACTCATGCAAAAAATCGTACAAATTTCTCTATAAATTTTCAACAACATGTGTAATTGAAGGAAATTACCAATTTGCTTAAGATTCTGTTTAAGTATACGTTTTAGGAGAGACTGGACGTGTGGGCGTCGGTCACACAAAGACAGAATTTCTAAGCGGAATAAACGTCTCGAGAGCCCATGACATTGGAATGAAGTCGTTAGACGCAAATCCGACGGTTAAGTTAGCGATTAATTAGTTCCCTCGCAGGGGATTGGAACTAGTGGTGTAATTGGACGCTGTTAATGAGGCGGGCGGGGCTTTACGCCTTCAGCTTCCGGAGACCGCAACACGGCCAATCAACGGCCTGTCAATCCATTTACGTCCACGCAGGCTGGCAACAACTCCCAAGTCAAGAGAGGTCCCTCAAGTTGCTTTCGCCGTACTTCAAAATTCATGATATTTAACATTGGCGGGTTTGCGGTGGGAAACATTACTAACAACTATCTCTTTTTATTATTGCAAATTTTTATCCGACGATATTATAGTTTATGTGAAATGTTTAATCGCAGAATAAATAATTGACATGAATGTTTGTATGAATTGAAAATCCATTGACTATCAATTTAAAAGCGAGAGAAACGACAGAGCTGTGGACGTAACAAGTTATTGCTGTTTATAATATTTGATTGGCTAGTGTTTTACGGTGAGTATTATTAGAGTTTAGGGTAGAAAGGGGATCAGATGAAGATAAGTAAAGGAATAGTTGGTTTAAGAACGGATAATGAGGTGAGATGCCAGCTAACTCAGAGAGTAATTATTGTTAGGATGTGCCGGAGTGGGATAGTGGAAGGATGTAGTCTATAGGTAATTTTCATTTGAGTTTGCGGTTGTGTGAAGGAGGAGGTGAAGATGACTATGACCAGTGTCATTGGAATAATTCATGGAGCTTTTGATAAAGGAGGAGGTACATGTTTTTATTGTGGTGGAGAAGAGTGGAATTTGGATGTCATTGTGGATTACAGAGTTACGAAGGTACCAGAGGGAGTTGAAAATGATTCTAAGGATCTCATTACATTAAATAACATTGAGAAATGCACTTATTCGTCCATTAATAGTAAGACTTCAACTCAGTGTTGGCGTACAATTTTTGAACATTTACATCTGAGAATGCAACGACAAGAGAAAAGCAACAGTTTTTTTGAGAGGGGGAAGGTGTAAGAGGTAATCCTTAAATGGGCGATGCTCAATTAATACGGAATTGAAAAAGAGGGATATGGATGGTAGAGCAATGTAGCCAAGGTTTACCCCCAGGCTAATGTTTAGGGATTCTACCCGGTGAGTCACCTAAAAGAGATTCAGGGAAACTCCTAGAAAACCTGTTGGATACTTTTTTCACCCCTTCCGAATGACGGGGAGTTTGCTGTGAGGTCTCAGTATTCCCTTCTTCATGTCTCCACCAGTTATAGGAGGCAGATGGCAGACTGATACCTATCCCAAAGGATGGCCACATACCTTCCCAACCTTCGTAACAATCCCCCGATTCCATTCCGGTACTTCAAATTCAACTGGAAACGACCAGATTGCATCCCGACCACATAGTAAAGTAAAATGAAGTGGAACGCAATTAATGCCATTTTGATTTCTTAAAACTACAATCAAACATAATGAGTACAAAAACTGATGACGGTTTGTAGTAGTTCAAATGAAATGTGAGTGGTTAAAGGAAAATATATAAACTTTTGCCATAAAAGAATAAGAAGACATGTGCGGAATCGGAGAGAGTACGCTTGAAAGAGAAAATGGATAGAAGTATTGAGCGAAACGTTACGTCGAACGTGAATAAATTAAATTAAAAGTATTAATTACAACATATTTTTCTATCTTTAATATTTACAATCAATAAAAACGGCCAATAAATCAGATTCTGGACATGACCTGACAATAAATTCTTCACATGTACATTCAATAATCTTTTCGGCATATGGAGTTAAGGAGTAAATATGATTAATAGCTAAATTTGTAAGTTTTGAACCATGTTTTTTTAATTTAAATTTAAAAAATTGTAACATAGAACTCATATTCTTGTAATATTATGTTCGTATTACGCCTGAGGAAGTCTCAAAAAGGAGACGAAACGTCGTTTTTGAATAAATAGTGAATAATTTATGTTGTGACTTATTGGCAGTCTTTTTATTTATTGTAAAAGTAATAATATATTTAGAAAATGTGTTATACATATTAATTTAAGAACCTGAGTGTTCATACGTCAATTGGGAAGCTTGTAAATTTCATAAAATTATTGACAAAATAAATATTTCACTACAAATGTACGAAACATGTAAACAAATATGTAATACAACAAGCAGATTAGTAAATTAATGTTTCATGAATTCATATTATATGATATATTTTTCTAAACTTGAAGACTTAACGATTTTTTTTACGAAACTCAACCTCTAGTAATCTTGGAACTTATCTGCTAATATCGAGCCCAAGGAACTATATCTCTTGGTGGTGCTTCAAATCTATAAGTTTTAAACATAGAAAGTTGATACCAGATAGGGGCCAGAATTTTATTTTTTAGACCAACTGGTCGTATGATTACGACACAATGTCGTCAATAGATTCTACCCTCAGAGAGGTCCCGGGTTCGAGACCTGGCATGAGCATTCATGTATGCTTTCGCCATTGTCCGTAAAACTGAGCTGAAGACTGAAGGAGAATCCATACGCTGACCACGTGCCACCACGAAACCGGAGTGTGTCATGAAAACTGACAGTCAGCAGTCGTTCTGGTAGACCAAGGACCTGAAAAGGTTGCAGAGTATAGGGGGAAAAAAGAAAGTATACAGTTTCCTATTACACTTTTAAACGATACTGTCTTTTACTGAATGAAAACATGCTGCGGTTACCTCTACCAGTGATATGATATCCCTAATTAAAAATCCTAATAATTCTTGAGTATTTTCTAAGACCACACTCGCGACTTGTAAACTCGGTAAAGCATTTAACTAAGATGTACCATGAGACAAAAGAAAATGAAAAATTATTGGAATCTACTGAGCTGTTTTTGAACCCATGTCGTTGAAACGGCCCGAAAAACTGGCACGTTAGTGTTCTATTAATATACAGTAAAGTTAAGAGATTTCTATTTGCGTTATATTTACAGTTTTGTTGGTAGTAAGTTCCTGGAAGTGGACTACGTTTACGTTCAGCTCATGGAACAGGTTATTCCTGGACAAAACGTCTAGTTACCGTGGCTTGGAAAGAAAGAATAAAATTTGACTCTGACAAATTTTAGTGACAAATGATTCAAGGAAGAGAAAAATTGGAGTTTCACGTCATTTCATTTACCAAATAGCACATAGGGTGACCACACACCAGTAGATATCTTCGCATTTGTCCTCTGCCAGTGGATATCTGTAGACTATTTCAACGATCGCAAAGCACTGTGGGTCAGTAATAATTGCCATGCTTATAGTTTGAGATATCACAAGCACTGGAATCAAATAATCTGTTGAAAGTGTTGGAGAAATAGATTTTTTATAATTTCAAGAGGAAGTGACCTGTGAATGAGCTACAGTACATTGAAAATAATAATAGAATAGTGATTTTTTAAATAATAATAAACATGGAAATAGGCTTTTATAATAAAAACAGCTCTGATAACAGAGAGAAACAATCCAAAAATAGTCGTAGAAAACTGGAGGAAGTAAAACAGACATAAATACAAATTCTGTGGCTGTATTTAAAGTTGTAATGAAACGGTAGATTAAAGAGTATATTGTCCATAATAGTATTGTATGCCATGTTTAAATTATTGCAGTTCCTTCATTTTAATTATGAAAGAAAGAAGGTATCAAAAGTATTCAGACTGTAAATATTAGAGCTGTTAGATGTGTACTATTCAAAGATTATTCTTTTAAATCGTTAATAACACAACTTGATGTCAGAAAGTGAAATACAATAGTAATAAAATATCTTAACTATGCTTTTTAGCTCACTACTACAAATGGTCTTTCTTTGCTTAATATATAGTGGATAATCAGAAGTTTTCAAAAATTTAAAATTGACACAAGATGTGATTTCTTTAAAAAAATTAACACAAAGTTACCAATATAACTACAAACCGATTTTCAATTGAGTAGTAAGAATATATTTGCTGTTAACAGTTAGATGACGCGTTTTAAAAATCATTTTTATCTTTAATTACAAAATGATGTTTGTGATTTGCTAACTCAGGCCTTTGTCCCAAGGACAGACCTGCCATTACTGAAGTGGCTATGGACATCGTCAATGAGATATTAATTTGATATTAATCAAACTCCATCGTTACTTGCTAGCCGTTAGCCTGGAAAGCAGCCTAGCCCTCTTCCTAATGAATAAATAAATATATGTAATTAATAAAATACGGGAAACTGCTTTCCCCTAGATATAAATATATGCTGAAATTCTTTGGAATACGTAAATCTCTATTTGGATGATTTTCAGCGCTTGACGGCCGTCAATTGGACATATGTGATCTGTAGTCCAGGTGCAACGCGCAGATTTGTTCAGATTCCGATCCGGCTATTAATCTGCCGATCAGATCTGCCGCAGATATCTTTTAGTATGTGGTCACATATTTCTCAATGTAGTGACAGATCTATCCTATTTATTTTATTGCTATATTACTGAAACAATGAAATAGTTACGCCATCTACTTCAAAAAAGATTATGTCTACTTAGAGTTCTTTTTACGTTGAAAACATAACGAATGGAGTGTCATACATTGAAAAGATTATGATAAGCTTATCATGTAAGCCTATTTCATACGATAATTTCTTATATAAGTATACATTAATTTTTTATATAAAATTGTCTTTAATTATTCTTTATCAATGGTTCAGTAATAAAATACTTCAAATGACAAAGATAAATAGAGAATTACTGATAGCTACATTCTTGTTTACTGTTTAAACATTCTGAAACTATCAAGAACGTGAGGCGTCGTTTCCAATGTTGAGGACCAGTTTTATTTTGCACATGAAACAAAATTAATGAGATTACGTCTGCATTAAATAGTTGCCTCATTACCTTCGTAAGTTAAAAAATAGTCGCGTTCCAAATATGACGTTCAAAATTTTATGACTGTACCTTGTCTTGCATTTCTGGTTTCAAGGTGTATGGTTACATTCCTGTAAGAGTACGGGACACATTGAAAAAGATGCGGGCAGCAAGATGTGAGCTTCAAGCTGTCAGTCAAACGTAATAGTTGTGATTAAGCTGCACTTTTACTTTTCCAAGATTTGAAAGTGACGCGTGCCAGTCTTTCCCGCTTCTGCTGTCGCGTATCGCTGCCTTAGTAATTCTACGTAATTTGAGTTGGTTCTTAGTCATAATACCACATTAAAGTGATGGCGTGAGAAGCAGCCAAGTTACGCGTCACGAAAATTGTTACCAACCAGGTGTGTGAATTTCCCACAATTCACTGGTAATTTGATCTCATGTGAACTTAATTACTATGCGGTCATGAGAACGAACAATCCTTTAAATAACAAATATGGTTGGCTAGTGAGCAATAATTTTAAAAATTACAATCAAATTGGAAACGGCCTATAGCAAATTTCTATTATAATTTCACAGTTGAAGAATAGCAAAAGTATTAATTTTACTTAATTCATTAACTACAAAAACAATTGGCGCAATTCTTCAGCGAAATTAGCGTGATTATTCTGTTACCCTTATAGAAATTATTATTCTCTAAAGGATTATATTGTATATAATAAGCTCTATTATGTTAACAATCATACTTGTGAGTTGTTTGATATGTACTGAGTGCCAAACGCTTCCCGATTGTTTAATTATATTAAACTGGAAAATAAATTAAGTTGACACCAACCTTTTGGGCCAACGTGATTTAAAATTAACAAGTACAACACTTAAAATGCCAATAAGTCCCACACTTCAAATTATTTGCAGTAGCTTTCTTTCTTCTAATCCAACTATTCTCATTCCCCCACCATTAGGGTGGACACCAGATTAAATGACACCCTGCTCCAGCCATATTCCCATATGGCCCGCGGTTCTCAAAAGTGGTTTAAAGCCAGCTATGGGCTAATCCCCAGGTCATTCATCTCCACTTGATTGGCGCCTAACTGGCGTGTTATCGCCGTCTCATTGGCGCAATTAAAGAATTTCTCAACCAGAGTAATTTTGCTGAGTATCGTCGCTGATTAAATAAACGCCTTACTTCATTACATTATATTTGTATACTGTCGCATTAACTCATTTTAAATTAACATTATTTAAATTTTAGAAATAGTGATTACAAGGATTCATACACATCAGTTTTAATTGTAAATTCTAACAGAATAAAGATGATTGCAGGAGTCGTGTAGACGTCTGATTTTGAGTGAAGGTCTGTACATACATGGAGAATTGTTATGCCTCCTTGCATTTATCGCATATTGGCTGTGGTGACCTGGAAATTAAAAAGAGTGAGTGAGGTAAGTCTAAAGAGTTCTGATCCTGGCTTTAACGATGTGCTTCCTTCTCGATAGACCCTTTGGGTGATCTACTTTAGTGGATGTGAATAGTCTCTCGATAAATCCCACACCTTCCTGGTTTTCTAGAACTCTATTTTTTCTCCATCTTCATGTTACTGTCCAATATGTTTCTTTTCTGGAACTCACAGGTTTATGATGGGTCTTATCTGAGTATCTTTCAGCTTAGCTAGGATATCTACTGTTCTATCAATTGATATGCATTATATTTTCCCTAATTCGGATGATGTGTCCATATCAGGTGGCCAAGTTTGTTAGTGTATTAAAAGGCTCCATGGACTCTGTTACGGTGATGTCCGAATCTGGTGCCTCCAGACACATTTTCGAAGCCATTTAGATGGCAAAGAGTGCTCCTGTGGGGCCCTTGCATTTTTCGTGATACTAGTTAATATTTGTGTCTGTCGTGACAAAAACGCATCCCTTTCATTTTTAGTTCCTCGAGGCGTCGGTATAGACGGCCCTGTAGTTGATTCTGAAGTTTTGCTATATAATCTAAAAATTGGCTGTTATTTTCCAGATCAAATTGATCGGATTATATTGTAAGATTTTTAAACTTCAAAGACGATGTGGTGGTCGATCCTTCTTTTTTAAAAAATAAATAAATTCTTTTTTGTGGTATAAAACACTCTAGGACGCTCCTTTACTGCATGTTTTTTCTCATATATTCGGGTTTATTGTGAATCTTTGAAATTTCGCTTTTCTTCTCTGAGCAAGGTTGATTTCATTACCCTCCACTCTGCGAATTTTCCTTCTTTGGTTTCTATATAATACTTTATAAATAGCGTGAATGTTGGTATAATACAAAAAGAATTTTTCTAATTTAAAAAGACAAAATAGTCATTATCATAAAATTGTGAATTGCTCCAGTTCGATCACAGGGGAAGCGGTAATGACATCTATAGATCTTAATGTATCAGTTATTATTGTGTACTGCGTAGGGTGTCTGTTACCTTCAGCAATATCGTAAACGCTAGATTCAACTCCTAAAATCACCCGTGCTTCTCATCTTGCTTGAACATAGATCAAAATTACGTCATCAAGACTGAACTGTTTCAAAGGATTACTTTGGGTGCATATTTATATATTGCTTTTCTTCTTTACCCAATACGAAGTAAAAGTCATAAAATATTTTAATATGTGATTCCCTGCAACAAAGTCCTCAAGGACTTTTTTGTCAACAAGAGTTATCTGGGTCCAAAAGCATCGTCATTTATATCCATGTTAATTTCACAAAGCCAATAATTTTGACGATGGACAGAAAATATATTTTTCATACATCCAACGTCATTCTGTCTGTCTCCGAATATTGAACAAAAGTATCATGAAACTTTTCATTAAAATACATATTCCAAGTAATCTAGTTAACCTTGCATTTCTGGACTCAGCACTTTAGAATAGATCATATATAGGATATTTGTGTGGCGCGTACTCAGGTCTGTCCTTGTGAGGCAAACAGAGCGTGACATCTGCTACTTGAGGTCGATTTTATCTCGATAAAGCTAGAGAAAGAAGGCCTTGGAAGAATTGTTCAAACAGTCGCAGCCTGTGCGATAATGCACCTGCTGTCTGGTTCATCTGGACTTGAGATGGTGGTTCCATCGATCAATAGAGGCTGATAGGGCACGCTAACAACTTTATTATATCTAAAATATGCAAAGGTAAACGATGCATCTTTTGATCAAGGAAAATTCAGCCCTCGGGGAATTTTCTGTTGGGAACATAAATAATAAATAGGCAATTCCTATTTTCATTGCATTTGTACAATTATTTTGTTTTGAACGACAGTATCAATGAGCTATAATACTGAATTAGATTCACATCGCATGTTGAATAATTATCGTATTTTATATAACCACTATAATATTTTCATACTGCTCTGGGAACTATAACAAATCATTTTGGGACGTTCAGAACTTTTACATAATTATATTTTTACACTTGAAGTAGGTTTGATTATTTTTTTCTATTACAATCCAGCTATTTCTTTGAACGAATTCGTTATCAGTATAAACTTATTATTATTTATCATTCCATAGTAAAAAAACTTGTCTTGCGCAATATACGTTAGCTTGGAGGGTTTCAGAGACCAGTCTTAGCCATCTCCTATGAAACCTCCTCCCTCACCTCCGATTTCCAACCACTCCAATCAGCGCTCAATAACCTAGAGCATGGTCTCCCAAAACAATGGCGCGATTTCTGTAATTCAACCCCACCATATTCAATAACCATTCCCATTCACTAACACAAAAAACCCTCATCCCCAAATTCATCTCTATCCTAAGCAATTATTAATCCCTACAAAAACGGAAACCAAACCTACCTCAGGATATAATGTTTGACTCATAACTATCATGGAAAACTCAACATTAGTTTTCTTCTCTCCAAAATAAACCAAAAATTCAGAACCCTATATCCCCCTCCTAAACCATTAAAATCCCTTGTTCTCCACTAGCACAAAACGCCTCAATATATTCCATTATACATACCCACCCTTGGTCCTATGCCTCATCCATTTGGCGGTACAACAGCCAAACCCATTCAACCAAAATTCACAACCAATCATATAACACATTACTTCGCACAATCACAAAACTCGCCTCAAAAGACAACAACACATCGAGTGACTCATCCTTCCCCACTGTTCATTCCAGGGCACACCCTAACCCACTATACATCATGTCCTCCGGGACACATCCTCATTAATCCTCCATAAATCAGTTCTCTACCTGTCAAATCCTAAACCCAACCTAAGTCGTATGCCCCCTCAGGTACTCGCAAAAACTAATAAAACACAAACCAAATTCTCTAAAGTAGTCATTAAATTGAATTAAACCTATCTTTAACGTTATCATGTTAATTATATACCTTTTTAATATTGTATATACTGTATCGTTATCGTCCTAACTGATAATCTGTATAATAAAAGTTTTTAAAATAATAACAAAGAAGAGACAACATAGTAAAATTAAATATATGTATGGTTTAATACCCATTGAAATCTGTAAAATTATTCAGAAAAAATCGAATGAAATAAAACATAAAAAATATTAATCAATAAATAACGACGCATTGTTACTTTATTTCATCTTCAGATATAAATTTTGTGAACAAACGTGGAAGAAATTATAATGAAAATGTAATGAGATATTAAGCACGGAAAACCATTGACGTTTCATGCATACAATACAGCAATACAAGCAATGCAGAGACGTGCGCCATATTTAATTTTGTAATTTGGCGCATATGTTTGTATATACGCTCACATTAATTTTTTTTTTAAATACACAGGGAAGATAATTATAAACATTACATTAAAAATACGAAAGTTTTAACATAAAACAGTTCATGGAATCTTTTTATATTAGTTTTTATTGTGAAACATAATTCGTAATTAACGAATGATTACCGAGATCATTTTTCCGGTTTGCTGTCGTAGTAATAAATTGTCATAACGAGATTTAGTGGCAATCGAATATTATTACAACTTACTATTTTACATAAATATGAAATAGTAAAGATTTTTAAAAAATCTTGTAACTGAGGACGTTTATTGCACACTTACAGATAAAGGAAAATGGAAGGAAACAAAGAATTTCAGTTCGATTCTTTTAAATATGTAGGTCTTCATGTTATTAGTGTTTGACTACAATTCATCGGAACGCTGTTGTCCTTTGAATCAATGGAAATTGCAAAATATAGAAACTTGAGTAACGTTTTTGTGTACTCCGCAGCATAGCACAAAATACCGTCACTGATTCTCTTGTTTATCCTCTAGTCTATAATTAATGTAATTCAAATACGATTGAATATTTAACTTGAGAAGAATTTCTTAAATTTAAGCTGAGCTAAGAACCACGAAATGGAATTTATAAGATCAGAATGGAAAAAAATTCAGCGGAAGGAACCCGGGGCCTCTCCTTTACCATATTGCTGCCCTAATTACTAGGCTAATACAAGTCAACGCCAGTAGCCAATGACACTGGTATTCTAAAATAAAAAATGAGTAAGCTATTTTTCGGAAAAGCATAAAATTATAAATTCCAAACTAATGACCGTTCATGGACGTCAATAAAATTTTCTATGTATTAGTAGGTTATTTTACAGAAAATTCTGATTGATCGCAGAGTACTTAAGTCTTGAGTAGTAAAGAGTAATGAGAAAGAAAGGAAAAGTAATGTAAACGAAATGTAGAATAGCATAAAAAATGTTGACTCTCGATACCAGGAATGACTAATATTACTACTGTTTAGAGAAGTATATTAAATCATCAAATTCAACAGTACGTTTTACATAAGTATCTCTAAATTCAGTTAATAATTAAATTTGGTTGCATGTTAAGTTGTTCAGGGTAATATACGACTTATTTTTTTCGCTGGATATGTTTTTATTAATATTCTGGGGATTAATAAATTACACAATATAATTACCATAGAAATAAAGGCATATCACATACACAGTGATTCGCTTGGACCTTACGTGTTCTGCAACCTCTTGTAGATAATAAAGAGATTTAGGTTAGACATAATTTCTCTGTTGTGTTGTTTTTATTAGGCGATTATTGTTGGAGATACGCGAGACTCGCTCTCTCATTGTGTTCTATTTCCGTCGGAATGTTTTCGATGTTGTTGCAGGTGGAGGTCACGCTCCATCGTGATATTGAGCAAGCTTATGTAAAAGCCTGTCACTTGTCGTGTAGCGATTAGTCGATCGCGTTTTATATTGCTTTCCCAACGCAAATCACTTTCCGACCAGCACGATCTACTTCGTTCCGCGGGGAACTAGAATGAGTCTTTAATAAGTGATTCGGCAGATTTAAAAATAGCTCCCAAAAACTGTCAGCTTCACTGAATAGTACTTACTTTTCATGCAACTTCTTGTAGGATAGAGTGATTAAATTAGGCATAAGAAAAAGATAATGATCAAACGTGCGCACTATGCTGTATAATTAATTTGAATCACAATTTTTATTTCATTTTTTTATATAGGTCACATTGACTGCCTGGTTATTAGCGGCCACAGTGACAATTATTTGCATATTATTACCTAATTTAAATTTCATTAAAATACCTATTTCAAAAATAAATTTTAGAACAATTTTAGATAGTGTCTTTGTTTGATGCTAATTCATTAGGATTGAAATGGACCAGAATCTTCTCCCTATTTGTTTTGTATTTCATTCCATTAAAATGTGTAGAATCGTCAGGTAACATTACAAATTTTTATTACACGTTTTTATTTTCTGTAAAATAGATTATTTATTTAATGCGTCAAGTTAATAGTTCCTAGCGGTAGTTGAATCCGGTACGTGGCGCTGTTTTTGATATCAAGATTCTCTGACCAAATTTTTAATATATATTTTTTGGATTTTTACATAAAAAATATATAATTACAAAATTTGAATATTCTGTGTAATTCGATTTACGCATTAATAAGTGCGCAAGTTCATTGAGTCGTAGCTTGCCATTATTTCGAAACTGCGGTTTCGGATTTCTCAGTTATAATATATTCCGTGTATTGTAATGACGTTCATACCGAATAATTCGCTTAGTACGCCATTCAACAAATGAAGAGTGCAGATCTGAAAGGTGCATTTTTTAAATTATGATTTGTAAACATATTCATTCGGCCGCCTTCCATCTAACATCCTAAATATGACATTATATTTGAAGTGTTCATTAGTACGATTACGATTATAGGGGGGCGTGAAACGGTAAAGTTTAAAAAATGTGACGATATTTCTGATGTTTTAACCAAATCTTGACAAAGAGATTACTGTCGAATTAAATACTGCAACGGGTTAATATAAATATTTTATCGGTCAGCGGCGGGCACCAACCTAATTGTGTATAAATATAGTGCTTTATTATATCTCAAATTTTTAAAACCATGACTTAAAATAATTTTTAAATATTTCTCCACTCTATTAATACTGTACAGGTATTTTTTACCTTTAAATCTTCTTCTAACATTACGCTGAGACAGAAAAAGTATGCAAATAATTCTTTTCCAAACAATAACCCTAATAATACCTTTAATATGTATCTAGTGGCGGGCAACAGTCTTCTGAAAGTCATTGTAGAAGTAAGTGCCTTAGAATAAATTTATGAAGTATCAACGTGCCTGTGTAAACGATTTTTCACCAGTCTAAAAGTTATTGTCTCTTTCTACGTCTTCTTTAGTGTTGTTCGCAATTTGAATGTATTTTTTTTGTTTCAAATTTCATTAATTTCCGTGGTCCACAAGAACATCTCCTGGGACTAAAATCTCAATTAAAAAACACTGAAAAATACATCGTAATGAATAATCACTTTATTAAGATTTTTCACCTTTTTATAATAAAATGAAAACAACAAATTACAAAATGTTTATTGGTACAATTTTGAAAGAACAAACCCAAACGTAGCACCAATTCTTAATTCACGGCCAATCCCAGTGCGGGTTAAAATAGTAAAAAATTAATATAGTGGCCCGAAAGGAATAAAGTTTTTGTAGAAAGTTTACATAAATAATAATGTTTTCTCTCTAGCATGAGGTCGCGGAACTCTTCTTACATTCCTGGACGAAAAAAAATCGGACTAAGTTGGTTTTTAACGTAGCAGAACTGAATTAGTAAATATTTTAAGGAAAATAAAACAACTCGCAATCAGCAAACGCAAAACACTTTAAATTAATTGTTAAATATCGTTTTAATTGATCTCGGAATCTGTAATGATCTATTTAAATATATAATTCGGTCTAAAATTATTTCATGTGAGATTTCATTGAAGGGGTGGAGCTATGAAAGCTATGGATTAACGTAATAATATAAACGTACTTCCGTCCTGACTCAGTATTGTAGAATGATTTTCACTCTTTTCCCTAATAATGTAATAATCGTACGAAAAGCAATGGGAATGTTACTGTTCATTACCTACACGTACTCATCTAGGTATGTTTATTTGTTAAATTAGTGACCGATCTTGTTTCAATTTCTTACTTATGTCGAAATATTAGAAAGCACGTGTGCAAACTTTCTAAACTATGAGAAATATTAATGAGCGAAACTGTAGGCGAGTGCTAGAACAAGATTCTCTGGACCAGCTCCTACGATTTATCAATTATTATGTTGATCCTAGGCGACAACCAGGGCATTTTCTCCTCGTAAAGACATCACTTTCACTCTTATAGTACGCAACTTTCATAGACTTAGACTAGATACTGGATGTTAGTCAACCGTATAGTTTGTAGAAATTAACAGTCATAAAGTAAAATTACATTCAATAAGTATAAGGAGAACCAGGGTTGGGTGCATAATGACTTGATGTTAACTGACCCTAGACTGAGTTTAAATTGCTATTTTCATTATGTCCAAATTGTAATTCTCTTCTCACCTAACGGCAAGTTAAAGTCTTCCAGACTGATCCAAAGAAATTCTACTACAAACCTATCCATATATTACACCATGATAAGCAAATTACAAGTATAGTCCGCATTCCAGTTGAAAATCAATAATATTCTATTTGGAATTTATAAGGAATTCGATAAAATTGCAAGTTTCAATGATAGCCTCGAACATAATAGAAATCACTATGTGAGGTATTCCTTTCTAAATTCCATCTCAGACATGGTTATAATAATTGAGAAATCATAGTAGTAGATCCAGAGTATCTTGTTATAGCCAACACATCATTTAAACAAAAAAAAATCTAAAAGGATGTTCAGGGACGAAAAGGTAAACTTTCTGCTATAAATCAATCTTAAACTTCTAAACGGCGAGGAGTATGACGTCACAGTGCATTACGTAAATATATCATAATGTAGTTAACAGGAAATGGCACAGTTGCTCATATGTATTGTTCACTCATTCGTTATCCAGGGTGTTTCAAAAATAATATACGTATTTAGAATGCATATATTTATTAAACTTTAAGACATACGAATATGAAACTTTACACGCTTCTAGCAGCTTTAATATAAACCAGACTATGATTTCGTTTCTACAATAGCCAATAGCAATCGATAGTTTTGATAAAATAACACTTTGTAATACGTATATTCTTTTTGAAACACCCTGTACTTCCTTAGTTTTTATAAAAAACTGGGTATTTATTTCAAATAATTCGGTACATTATTCTCAGAGACAACATATGATTTTACCGGTATCAAGAGTATTTTTTTTAAAGGTTCACCTTTTTACTCCTACCAACCACAGCGTAAAGTGTATTTCATCATATTCAGCATGATGACTGACAATCCTTTAATATATACTTATTAGACTCTAAAAAATCCCAAATTCAAACATCCATAGTACTTTAACGCCGTTAAAATTTTTCCCAATAAACTAAAGCTGTCGGTAAAAAAAATGTGCCCTGTGCTTAAGGAGGGGGGGGAGGATTCTTCCGGAATATTAACGGTGTAATACATACTCCCAATACCTATGCTGTTATTTATTTTATTCTCATAGTTTACTTTGACAATGACGAATCGTAAAATGAAACGACGTTTTTTGAAGAGTTCAAAATTTAACGTTGCTTCAATGTATTTCAAATGTGCTGTACAGAGCAAAAAATTAAATGCTTTCAACTTAAGGCTCAAATTATGGTTCACCGTACTAATCAATTGTAAAGAAAATAACGTTATATCCCAACTCATAAAAATAAAAGATATTAATTATGTCATATTGTTTGTTAATTCTTTCCAATCCTTATTCGAACTTATTTCGTCACACTTAACGCATTGTCACTAATATCTAAAAAAATATAATAATTATGAACTATTATTCCATTAACAATTAATAAATACAAAATATGCAAAACCCAACCAAATCAAAGATTCTACATACGTGACACTTGAAATCATTTCGTCAGGTTTTTCAATTATAATTACAGAAAATTTGAAATAAACATAATTGAAGACTTCATAGAATCCTACGTAAATATTTCGTTCGTATTTGAATTTCATAGAAAATCTATTAGATTATAAAAATAAATAAATCCGTATGGTTTTAACCGTTCACAAATTTCCTAACGCTCGTATTTCAGGATGTACTTGGGCAATTGCCAATTTTGTAACCTACCGTGGTTTTTATAAATATAGCGCGTTAGAAAAGCGGTTCTAAATATAACGGAAATATAGAATCACACGTATTGTTTCTCGTTATTGCTCCACATGTTCCTATTCAGAAGGATATAATTGAAGTAATATGAGAAAAACCATTTTGTAACAAATAGGCGCCACATTGCGTTCCAATAATTATAGCAGGATTTCATGGTGACATCACAAACTTTCGTATTCTAACATACGCTTATTTTTTGTTTCACATCAGTTGCAAGTTTTTCTCAACATTAAAGCCCCCCAGTCATTTCCAGAGTATATATCGTTATAATAGTTCATTATTGTACAAGTTGATTCCAAATAATGGATATCTCTTTTCTTAAAAATATGTCTCTTGAAAACAATTTGCAATCTTTCTCGATAACCCATCACCTTCTTCTTTCTCGTATTTGTTGGAGATAACTATTTTTCTTTCCCATCACAAACCTTATTTTGAATATTGAAATATTCATCACGTTAGTGCTCTTATTATGCGGCATCTTTGTTTTTGGTTTCATTAATGAAATTTAATATTTTATACAACAAACTTTTCTGACTTTCAAATTAACAATGAATAAAAAAGACGGCCACAAGTTAGCATTAAATAAATCACTATTTATCAACAGAAGCGACGTTTCATCTCCATTTTGACACTTCCGCAGGCTTACTACAAACAATATTCCAGTCAAATATATTTTCAATATTACAAGTTTTTTTAATTTATAAATAAAAAGTGGCTAAAAACTTACAAATTTAGCAATACATCCTACTTACTACATGACTTCCTCAGCCGAAAAGATTATTTAATTTACATGTGAATAATTTGGAGCGGCGCTCGGCCATCTCCAGTGACGGTTATTCTTTATATATAAATTAAAAAGTTGTAACATTGAACTTATATTTAATTATTTGAATATTGTTTGTAGTAAGCCTGAAGAAGTCTTAATATAGAGATAAAATGTCGCTTCTGTTAATAAAAAGTGATATTTTTAATGCTGACTTGTGGCCGTCTTTTTTATTTGTTAATTTTTTATGTTATTAATTGTTTGTTTTTGTTGTTTCACGTCAATAAATGGCTCAAATTTTGATCAATTCGTACATAAAAATTTCTTTTATGTTCTAACGGCGTGCAAATCGATCTTTTACTTATTCTCTTTGGTAATCCAACCGGTGAGATGCTCTTTGCGAGTAATAAGGCAAGTATCACATGGAAGCGTGGGGAATCTCTGTTGCCCTGGTGACTTCCTGGTAATGATTAGTGTGGTGTGTGAGCCCAAGTCAGCCACAGCTGTCCAAACTGACGAGAATCGGCTTCCGCCCGATCGTACCTCTGATAAAATTAACAATATGTAAATCTGTGTGTTTAGCAGCCCTGGAAGATGTTATCCCGGCCGTTAATAATTTATTCACGTATTGACCTTTGCTTTCCACAGTAAAATTTTATTGTCCTGGACACGATGTATTCAAAGCCTCGAATGAAAATGATATTTTCACAGATAACTTTATAAGCCAGCTAGCTGCTTGGGAATTAAGCGTGATGCCTATCGGCAAACAATTACCTTACTGTGTACTCAGACATTAAAAATTAACATTTCGTAGTTTTCTTTTTGATTTTTATCTCTTTACGAAATTACAGCCTTTCTTAACTTAATAAAAATACACTAGCATCGGGACCCAAGGAAATTATTATTTGACAGCGTAAGTTTAATGAGCTTTTTCCCCTTTACGAGACTCAAGGAACTGAGAATGTAAATTCTTATTCATCATTCTGGTAAGTAATATAAGGAAAATATTTCCCAATAATGCGTAAACAAAGTTAGTGTGAACTCTAGAGACAAGAGTACCAATTGTATACAGAGCAGCCACGTGAACATTTTAATTTATTCCGAGATAGGGGAATATTGAATAACAATTTTTTTCTAAATAATATAATTATGGGGCCAATCAAGCCGGAACAAGGAACAATTTTATGTATTGAATGAAGTGAATAAAATTTTCAATGGATTTTATTTTCCATTTTGGGGTATCTTATGGAGTTGTAAATTTTTTTATATAAATTGAATGATAAATTTACTTCTTAAATTCATAACAAGATTTTTTATTTAAGTGAGATGAAAATTTTAATTAATATGTACTAAATTAATCTCATGATATTTAAATTCAATATTTTGTTAAGTATGCGAAAAAATAAAGGTGAAAAAATAAGAAAAGTTGGATACATAATCAAATTTTTCTTACTGGATTAACCACACATATCTTATTATATAGCTTGTTTATACTTCAGATAATTCTTCAATTTTAATAGCCAGTATTATAAATATTATTTACCAGTTATGACTTATTTTCTTTATGTTGTAATTGATTTGAAGAAAATGTGCATTATATTAAAAAGAACTTGGAGTAAATAGAATGCTATTGGATGTCGGTGAAGGTTAATTCCTGAATGTTGTCGAATGACGTCCAGGGGATTTCCTCTGCTGAAATTGCTGCTGGTTTGATAGCTTATTAAATCACAGGTAGGAAACTTTTCGTGTCGTGGTCTGCATGTATCCATGCCCTTCCTCAAATTAAGAAACTGCTACTGCGCAGCTACAGCCTGAAATCTCCGCACACCTAATTCACCTCACGCGATACGAAAGAGCAATACAGTTCTTTTAGAAAATTTAAAATATGTAACCGTACTAATTTAATTTTATAACTGATACTTTTGTTAAATTTGTCGATAGTATATAACAATTTTTTATAATCCAGAGAAATAACACAATGGATCTACGTAATAGGAACTTACGACCTTGTTTCGAGACTTCAATGTGTATGACTGTAAAAAATGTATTAAAATAACAGTTATAAAAGAAAATAGAGAAAATTATGATAAAAAAGCTTATATTACAAATCTTCATTCGATAAAAATTAATGAAAATTGTGAGATTAGCTAGTAAACAAAATTAAAAAATGTTCAATTGAAGCTCAAGTAGGAGTATATAGATAAATTTGAAAGAAAAATAAAGTGATAAAATAAATATCTTGCTATTTTTTGGCAGACGTGGTTCGTTTTCTCTAATAAAAAAATAGTAAGGATTTTAGAGCGTGTACTATTTAACTTATCACTCAATTTTATATTATATTTGTTAATTTTGTTTAAGCATTAATAGTTTATTTTATACAGTATTACCTTCTAGTTAGCATTCAGAAATTTGCTTATCATAAATGCCGTATTTTGAGCGTCTTTTTCATAGCGTACTGTAATTTACCGTCGTCATTCACGACCATGTGAAATCTACAAAACAGGAAGTAATACCAGATTTGAATACCGAAAAAGACTGGGTTTGATAGATGTGAACTGCACATGACAATTATGTTAGTATCCAATATTAGCGAAAATTCTATAAATGGGGGATTGAATGACGAATAGAATGCGAGTTATGAGAAAATAAATTTGGTTTTAGGAAGAATGTAGGGACAAGGGAAGCAATATTGACTTTTCGGCTAATTTTAGAAGACAGGATGAGAAAAAACAGTTTTACGTTCATTACATTTGTAGATTTAGAAAAAGCCTTTGATAATGTAAACTGGAACACACTATTCAGTATTTTCAAGAGGACAGGAATAAAATATCGAGAAAGAAGACTTATCCATAACCTCTACAGAAGTCAATCAGCAGGAACTGAAGATCAAGAAAAGTAAGCAGAGATCAAGTAAGGAGTAAAACAATGAAGCTGTCTGTCGCCCATGCTTCTTGACTTATAGATTGAACAGGAGATGAAGATAGTTAAAACGGAATAGGGAAAAGGAATCAAACTGAAAGGAGAAGAAAAGACCCATGCTTTTCGATGATATTATAGTATTACGGGAGTCAGAAGAAGACTTGGTAACCATAATGGTATGAACATGGTCCTGGAGAAAGACTTCAATACGCCGATTAATGGAGGAAAACTAAGGTAATAGGGGTGTAGTATGGGAAACAGTGGAATAACGAAGGGTGTTACATTGGGTAGGGATATTTTAACTTAAGTTAATGTATTCTGCTACTTGGGAAGCGTAATAACTAGGGATGGTAGAAATATAGTAGAAAGTGTGGGATAGAACAGGCAAGAAGAGCTTTTGCAAAACACAGGACTTTACTTACGATAATATAAGTGTGAAATGTGGCATTATATGGGTGCGAAACGTAGACTGTAGGAGTTGCAGAAAAGAAAAGACTAGAAGCTTATGAAATGTGGTGCTATAGGAGATTTCTGAAAAAAAGATGGGTGGATAGAACCACCAACGAGAAAGTTCTAAGCAGAATAGGGGAAGAAAGAAGAAGATGGAGGACGTTGACCAAGAGAAGGGAAGTGTGTGAGGTAAAAACAGAAGTAGGAGCCAAGGGATGGGATTAAGGAGGATGTGGTAGATAGGCGGAAATCAAAATGCTAGCATGGAGGGTTGCATCAGGACTGAAAACGATAAGAACAACAACGGCTGTTGTAAATTGCTGATATCCTCTTAAATGTATTTAGAATAAATATTGCGTAACGCTTTAATACTCAACGTTGAGCTATATGAGAAATGCAGAATCAAAAAGTGAGCAAACCACGTGTAATCGTTACTATGTGAAACACTATTCATAAAATGAGATACTTAAAGTAGCTCTAGTTCAAGTGATATTGAACCAATATCGAGCTTTCACAGACGTAAACTACTAAATTTCCAGTACAGCCTGATAAGGCGTTGGTGTATCGTGCGTACAGACCTGAGGGTGTGGTTACTTTATTACTGTTTTGCATCTTGTAGGGCGAATCAACTGTGCGGTGTTTCTTTGGTTGTGAATCAGGAAAGCAGTGTTATAGAGGGAAAGGGTCAAGTGCATGTACACCATAATGATCAAGATTGCTGGCCGTGAATCAGGTTGCTGTCAAACGAGCATAAATTTCAGCGGAGGAAATTCCCTGGACGTCATCCGACAACATTCACATGTTAGCCTTCATCGACCTGGGTTGGATTTTCTCCAATATTTATTATAATAGCACACAAAATAGTCACTGTTCATCAGCATAATATTTTGATACTATCGTGCTACTCAATGTTTTCTTTTGTAAAGGTAAAATGTAAAGTGTTGAAAAATAGAAAAAAGAAGCGGTTATCTTTGAAAAGGAAGGTACTCTAGTTTAAACGTAGTTGCGGGACTCGGCAAAAGCATCTGACCGGAAACGCTTAAGTTGGCTAACGACTGGCTGTCAATATCGCGGCCGATATTGGCACGAAAGCTTGTTATCTGCGACAAGCGCAACAAACGCGCAGTAAAGTGGCTTTTATTGGCGCGAGGAAGTACGTTCATTCTTCTGTCCCATTAGCTCTCTCTGCGGACAGCTCGTGCGAACGAAACCATCTCACAATTCTCATGCAGGATTTCAATTTTCAGCGGTTACCCTCGGCCACGATAAGACTTCCATTAACAACACGTGTTCTAAGATGAATTATTACTGTCCTAAAAAATTACCGGAGCCACTTCCAGTGTGCTTAACACTCCATTGTCCGTGCTTCTTTTAATTCGTCAGCCAGCCAGGAATATTTATTTTAGCTTTCTTCAGCGCAAGGATTCTATTCAACTCGTCTCGCACAGCCTAAATATGTAAAATAAATGTACATAAACAACATACCTTCTGCATTCCCCTCAATTATACAGGCGCTACGGGAGTTTTCTCGCAGACGCTTCAGCTCAAAGTGACTGTGGGGCTCACCTGATCATGTCGGGAATGCCTCGCACTCTCTCTGGGTACTTTTTATCAAAGTTGTCATATGCCGAGACACCTTCACCTATTTTAGGAGGTATATGTACCGGGGTCAAAGACCTTGGGCATATGGCAAGAGCTGTCCGCTGATCCCATTGGATCAGTCGGCCAACTGCCTCCTGAAACTGGTGGAGACACGGAGAAGGGAATGCTGCGACCCCACAGCAGACTCGTCTCCCGTCATTCGGAAGGGCGTGAGAATAGTACCCAATGCCCGACCTACCTGATGCAGGTTTTATAGGGTTTTCCCTGCATCTCTTTAGGTGAAACACCGGGTAGGATCCTTAAACCACAGCCCGGGGGCCCTAGTTAACCCCTGGCTCTTTGCTCTACCTTCCGCATCCCCCCTTTTCAATTCCCTTTCTATGCTATTAAAGGGGAGTTGCCTGTTTCAGGATCACCCTCATGTAGCCCGTTATCCAAAAATAAAGCCTGTTACTTTAATAATGTTAAGGCGCTGCGGGAGTTTTTTCGCAGACGCTTCACCCCAGAGTGACTGCAGGGCACACCTGATTATGTCAGGAATGCCTCGCACTCTGTCTGGGTATTTTTTATCAAAGTTTTCACGTGCGGAGACACTGTCACCTATTTTAGGAGGTATATGTACTGGGGTCGAAGACTTTTGGCGAATTGTAAGAGTTGTCTGCTGATCCTATTGGATCAGTCGGCCAACTGCCTCCTGAAACTGGTGAAGACACGGAGAATGGAATGCTGCGATCCCACAGCAAACTCGTCTCCCGTCATTCGAAAGGGCGTGAGAATAGTACCCAATGCCCGACCTACCTGATGCAGGTTTTCTAGGGTTTTCCCTGCATCTCTTTAGGTGAAACACCGGGTAGGATCCTTAAACCACAGCCCGGGGGCCCTAGTTAACCCTTGGCTACCTTGCTCTATCTTCCGCGTCCCCCTTTTCAATTCCCTTCCTATGCTATTAAACAGGAGTTGCCTGTTTCAGGATCACCCTCATGTAGCCTGTTAACCAAAAAAAGAGTAACACTTTGTTTACCTAGGGCAGTGATGGGCTAACTACAGGGATGAAATGTTCTATCCGGCCCGCGGGAGATTGTTCCTAATCTGAAGAATAAAAAAAGAATACAGGCTGTTAGAAAAATATATATTTTTTCCTCTTTCATCCTCTTTACCGTTTTGTATCAGTGACATACAAATTTATTGACTTAACCTAGAAATTGAAATGCCATGTTGAGTGTGAGATCACTGGCTGCTGGCAACTTTATAGAGAAGAGTAAAATTGGCAACGGAGCCTCCTCGCAGTAGCTACCCCTTCCACCGTGGCAAGATATCGAAAAGCGTTTCTTCATTCAGACCTTTCTTGGCGTTGTTGGTTTCCTAGTTTCACTCTGCATATTGAAAAAAAATTATCCCTAAGATGTTATGTAAGATACGTAAATTTGATTCTTGTTGACGAGTTTTCAAATATGAATGAACTTGGAAGTACTTTTTAATAGTTTTTACGGATAAACCACTATACCGCGACTTATGGTTGCATGGAATAATTGCAAGATTAATAAATTTAGGTGATAGGAATACGCAGCAGCTAAACACGTGCGCCTGGCTCATATTATTTCTCGGTTAAAAAATAAACAATAAACAATAGAATATGCTGCGTCTCAGGTACGATGGAATGATCCCATTCTCTTTCGCTTATCGGTGCAAAGGTTCTTTGGAAAATATTCCCGTTCACCCTACATGACGTGACGTAGAAGGATAAAGCTTTTCTGATTGGTTTTTCCATAAAAGCGCGGATACGTAGGAACCAATCTGAACCTTTTGACGATCTCTGATCGAGGGAGAGGTTGGGTGATCAGACATTCTGCGGTTGATGATGAAGAAACAGAACGTCTAGTGCTGTAGCAGCCTCAGTGCACGTGGTAGCGGTAAGACTGTTCTGTGACGATCAGTTTGAGCAGAATTCGTTGATAACATATTTACGGTAAACCTTGAGTGTAGAGAAGTTTTTTTCTTCATTTTTTCGTAAATCAGTTATTGTTTTTTTAAAATAAAATTATATTTGATAACGTAAACCTTAAATATTTCTTAAATCCCATTAGATAAGTTGGTACGCTACACCAGAATGTCTCATCTTCAATAAAACTATAACATTCTACAAAGAGTATAAGGTTTCACGACACTTAAACACTAAATTATATTGGCCCGCCTAAAGTTTTTTTCCCTTTCCTGTGGCCCCTTGCTTAAAAATTTTGCCCATCACTGACCTAGAGCAAGGATTCCCAATCTCTTTATTTAAAAAAATTATTTAAGGTCGCATAAACTGCGAGGTCATTAGGCACAGAAATGTTTAAGTGTTGTAAGTATGACAATTAATTTGGTTAAAATATATCATAACAGTTGATTGTTTTTAAATCTTGATAATTTCTTCTTGGTAGTCCGATGAGTTTTAAATCAGGATTGAGAATACGGCGTCTATTCTGACAAAATTTATTACAGGAGTTAATCAGGTGCTCCATGGTGATGATCATGTTTCAGAAATAGCAAATTGGTGGAGGACAACTTGAGTGTGTGTGAGGCAAGATTTTAATGATCTCTACTGGAAGCTTTTATGGGTTTGTGGGTTAGGCTTGATTTTACAAGCGACGAGTTTTGCTTTCAGAGATGGGCTCGTCTTAAAAGGGCGTTTTTCCATACATCTGAGAACGTGTTGACAAAAATAGGAACAGATGCAGGCGAAATATAGGTGTCGGCTTTACTAACTGGTTGACGGAGATGTTTCACTTTATATCCTGGTGTGCGGGGATCAAGTTGTATCGTGTATATAGATCTTCAGTGATAGTCGAACATACTGTCATCGTCAAAATAGTAGAGCCCTGACCTTGAAGCTTCACTGTGCCCATTTGGATTGATCTACGTTATTGTGAAAGGTCTCATTTTACGCAAAATTTAATTTAATTTTATAATATGTAATTTAAAGAAATTGAAAGCATTTTATACTTGCGTTTTGGTGAAAAAACTGAAAAAATTCAGGTGGTTTATATATTTCTTTCATATAGCTCGAAGTTCAGAACTTCCCCATTAGTGATTCTATCCACCCATCTGATTTTCAAACATTCCCCTATAGCACAACATTTCAGAGGCTTCCATTCTTTTCCTGTCTGCAACTCCTATCGTCCACGTTTCGCACCCATATAACTCCACGCTCCATATGAACAGTTTTAGCAACGATATTCACACTTATATTAGCCGTAATTTAATTCTTTTCTTTCGTGAAAGCCTCCCTTGCCTGTGGTATTCTACTGTTTTTGTCTAATATTCATCTACCATCCTTAGTTATTACGCTTCCCATGTAGCAGAATTCCTTAAGTTCTTTCAAAATATCCCTTTCCTATCTAACACCCTTTGTTATTCCACTGTTTCCCATACTACACTCCATTACCTTAGTTTTCCCTCCAATTAAACCGCATATTGAACTCTTTCTCCAGGACGACGTTCATGCCATTATGGTTAGCAGGTCTTCTTCTAACTCCTCTAATACATCATCATCGGCATAGCATAGGGTTTTTATTCTTCTCCTTGCAGTATGATTCCTTTTCAATATTAAATTTTAACTTGCTTCATCACATGTTCTAATATAAGTTAAACAGTATGGGAGACAGACTGCATCCTTGTTTTACTCCTTTCTTGATTTCTGCTCTCTTTTCTTGATCTTCTATTCTAATTATAGCTGACTGCCTTGTATAGAGGTTACGTATAAGCCTCATTTGTCGATAATTTATTCCAATGCACTTCAAAATCCTTAATAGTGTTCACGTTAAGAAACGCTTTTTCTACATTTACAAATCCCATGAAAGTAGGCCGATTTTTTCTTATTCAGTCTTCTAAAATTAGCAGAAAAGTCCATATTGCTTGTGTAAAACCAAATAGTTCTTGTCCTAAATCTCATTATATTTGACGGTCCATCCTGCTACATACTATTTTCGTTAATATTTTCCACGCATGAGATACTAAACTATTTGTCCTGTGCTGGGTATAATTATGTTTTTATAAAATCTTCTGGTAATCTTCCTGTTTCGTATATTTCGTAAACTATCCTGAACAGCCTTGATATTTCTTCTAAGAACGTGTTTAACTAGGTGTTATATTTCATTTATAGTAAATTTCAAAATCTACAGAACCACTAAATGAAGACTGCGGAGACGTCTTAAGGCCGTGAGAAATAATGGAAACGGTATGTACATGAATTCCTGCTTCCTACGCACTTTAGAGTCACACAGACCTCACATTAAGCACTTAGTGTCGTAGCAGTAGGAAGTGGCTCAACTACTGGACGTTCTCACGGGACAATCATTCTAACATTTAATTCTATTCTCCACTCGGAGCTCGGTACATACACTACGAATTTATATAATTTAATAAAAATTATAACTATTCTTCCTCAGTATGTAATTTACGCTAACTGAATTATGACACTTTAAAAATATTAAAATATGAACTGCAGTCATTGGTCTATGCCTTTCAGTGCCTATTTTTTTTTGTTTTGAGTAGAACCCTGCTTATCTATTCCAAATTTTTAAATTGAAATATGACGCTTATACCTGACACAGTCACTTAGACACGGTGAAAAAGTGTTTGTTTTATACCTTTATTAATTAAAACGACACAAAATGTGAAACTAGTAAAATTATAACATTAATTGTGTACATAAAAATATTATAGACCGAGGAATGAACGTGACGCTTGAATAGCAATTTTAAATAAATCACTTCAATCCAGCAAGGGTTTACTTTAAATGTCCTCAACGGGTGAATTACTTAAATAAGAAAATTGAGTGAAGTAACAAAATAATTGTTTATATACTTTTCTGACTTTAAAACTTACAGTAAATAAAAATTATCTTTTCGGCTGAGGGAGTCAAGGAGTAAATATGATGAATAGAAAGTTTTGAACCATATATTTCATATATAGATTATAAAATTGTAACATAGAACCCTTATTTTATTTATTGTAATATTATGTTTGTAGTACGCCTGAGGAAGTCTCAGAAAGAAATAGAAACGCCATTTTTGAATAAACAGTGATAAATTTATAGGCTGACATATTGGCCGTCTTTTTATTTATTGTAAAATAATTGTTAACTATGAAATTTATAATAATTCAAAAAGAGTTTGATATATAACAGTAATTTGATAAGGAAAGCTAAATATTTTGACTGAACTAGAGAGAAAATTCAAAGATATTATGCTGATATAGGCTGACACGATAAATCATGCACGGGCCCAAATTTTTCCATGATTGCAATGATAAAGTCTCTAACTGTAAGTTCAAACCATCATGTTTAAAAATACTTGTTTTAAAAATTTTAAAGTCATTGATAATTTGAGTACTCTGTAAAGTATTATTTTAAGTTAATACTTTCAACGAAATGTGAAGTTCTTTTTAGTGAAGCCAACAATATCCCTCTGAAAGTATCTGACATTTAAATAAATATTAATAACCGACAAAGAGGCTGTTGTAACTCATTTAGTAAAGATATTCGCTTATGAAACGTAACCAGGCGTCATCCAGGCGGATAGCAGTTTAATGCAACTGCTGCATATAACAAGAAAAAGAAAAAAAGATTAACAGAGACAAAGAGAAACAAACGAATTCAGTTTGACAGACAGATAAGAATTTAGGTGATTTTGCTTTTGGGTTTCTTGACGTATGAAATGGCAAAGGTAAGATAAAAGCACTCAATTCTAACCAATGTAAAAATCAAAGTATTCTTTTATTATATCAATTACAGTACTTTAATTTACGAAATGATTCAGGACAAACTGGGCACAATGCCAAGGAAATAGGTTCTCGTATCTATTGTATCAACAGGCTGTGAAGTTATTCGTTTTTAATGAGCCGTATAAGCTATTTGTAAAAATTATTAGTATATTGATGCACATGCCGCACTATAGATAAGTGTACAAAAAAGAACGAAGCACTTACCATCGTGGAATGAAAATAATTTCAAAGATCAGATAATCTGAGGAAAGATCGGTACATAGCTTATAACACAAACAACAACATTATCTTAACGTTAAAATATATTTTATTATTCCTCATTCTGCACTACTTCAGGAAATTTAGTCTAATTAGCTGAAGAGATATTAATAAATTCAGTAATGAGATAATAAGCATCTTTTGCCAGAAAATTCTTTCGAGATATGTTGTAATTGTAATTTTATACATACTTGGATAGCATGTTGTACAAATTTATACAGTTCGTGAGGTTCTAAGTGTCATGTTAAAATGCAGAGAAAGGAGAAGCGGAAGAAAGTATTGTCGTTTGAGGAGGAACTTCCCCTTCAACTGACTGCCAGAACGCAACTAAGGTTGTTAAAAACATTAATTGTAATCATACTAAATGGATATGGAAACTGCAAGAACGTATATTTTACCCATCCTATATTCATTATCCATTACATTTACAAAACAGTTTCTTAACGTCCAACATTGCGATGCATTTCCTAGCGCCAATATTTTACACTACTGCATTTACAGTTAACGTGAACTCATGTTTACCCCCACTACAATATCACATATTTTAAGTCTGTGAAGTATGACAATTTCTAATAAATACGACTTTATTTATTGTATGAGTGATTTTAACCAAAAATAAGTCGTCAAGTGAATCAAAAAGTTCTTCATCCTTATTAAATTAAAAAGTCTAAAATCATTCAATGCTGAACATAATATTCAATTGCCTTTCTAATTTTAAGTCCCGAATCATCTCAAAAGGGCCTTCAATCTTCCTTTTATACGTTCTCCAGAACGGCCAACATTATAAAACCCTAGAATCACTTATTTATGATTGAATAACCTTATGTAATAGATATAGTAATTCAATGGATGGACCACACGAGGGTTGAGACTATTAAAATCCGGTACTATTTATTAATATATTGAATTCTGATTTTATAGTTGCACCAAAAACGAGGTCAATAGCGACTTGCTACTTAGGTATCTGATTTTACATTTCTGTGTTGGGTATAATCAGTCCGGGTACTTGAGAACACCCGCAATGAGCAATTTGACATTATCAGGAAAACTATAATGAAAATCGGTGGAGAAAGATCGGGAGCAGGTCAGCGGGCAGGGGTGCCACCCTACATTACCCTCCCGCTCCAATAAACATTCTTTTCTCTCTACACTTTCTAAAGAATCGTACAATATTTTGGAGCGTTGCTACATCAATTAGCTTTATATTTTATATTTATGACTTTCAAGCACTACAACAAAGGCTCTGCCTACTCTTCTACGATAAGCTGTCTAAGAGTTAGTAGCGGTTCACTTATTAATTATTGTTTAAAATTTGAGAAACGCAGATGGTTAAAACTTAGCGGATTGGTTTGGAAGGGTTTTCACTGTCTTCTGTTAAATTTTCAGACCGGTTGAAGTAATAGTTTGGCATCTATGAGTTGTCTAAATCGAGCTATGTAAAGGAAAGACAAAAAATATTGACTTTTTCCAGTTTATCCTTTTACGTATCATAAAATTTCATTAAATTTTGCTTAAAATGAGACCTTTTACAATAACTTAAGTCATTCCAAATGGGCACAAAGTCTTCAAAATCTGGGCTCTACTTTTTTGACGAAATTTGGAAGTTGGTAGATCTGTAAACTAGCCCGCCGAACACCAAAATCTCTCAGACTCACAACTGAAAGTAGAATAGACAGGTTGTATTTAAGTTCCAGGGTTTCGTCTTTGTTTGATTCAATCCATTCAATTATACAAACGACTCCCTCTGTCAAAAACATATTTTGTTGTTGCTCTCAAACGTCAATTGACATTCAAATGTAAATAAAAGATTGGCAATGTTCATTGTTCTCCATACGACAATTATATTAACAGAAGCATAAGTAAGACTCCGTAACTCAAACAGAAATTAATACAATTATTCTAAATGTTGCCGAGAAATGATGATCATATAACGTTTCGACGACGTAAAACAATCATAAATTTTTGTTTCAAAATAAATACATATTGCAAAATTTCGCAATCATAAGAATAAGTACAAAAATAGCAAATATTTAAGTTTTGAATCATTTAAACACAGTATAAATAATATATCATTTAAATGAATTTACATCACTTAAGTGATAATTGCAACATTTAGGTTAGAATTATGTTCACTCATTTATATGAAGTAGATGTTGTACGTTGTCTAACTAGATCATGATAACGTTCCATCATATATTTACTTTCCCTTCCCTATCCTCCACTGACCGTAATATTTAACATTATTCCATGGCGAAGGACATGTTAAACTTCCGCTTGAAATTTGAGAAGCAAATCATTCAGCGGTTCGCCCACTTCAACACAACATTTACGTCATCGTCGCTGTATTCTCGTTGTGTGTTACAATAGCATATGGCTGCCCTCACTCAACACATTCCTATGTTTCAGGCTTCACATGTGACTATAACGTAACCTTGCCGTTTTTTCAATTTTTATGTAAATTTATCATTTTGAAATTCTGCCAAGAAGGAAATCAAACCATTTAAGAGTCTAAGTTGGACGTATTCCAAGCCGTATTTCCTCGATTCTCCTTAGCTGCAAACTAATTATATTCCTCTAGTGACGCTATCAAATTCGACACAAAAATGCGTAGATAGGATGTTTAAACTTGAAATAAACAAAAATCTTAAACAATTTTTTAATTATTATTTAATAAGAGGTCATGTTTGAGGAACTGATGGTAAAGACTCTCGCAAACAGAAAATTTATTATGAAATTTCCAATGTGCTATTAAAACCATTTCAACCGTATATATTCAACTCTAAGGACAGAATTATGAAACTAAAACAATCTATTTAGTTTATAGAGGGCGGGAGGAGGATAATATTAAAAGGACAATTAAAAGATAATAGAAATTTTACTTATACATAAACTTAACTAGAGAAACAGTAATGAAGTGAATATTTACAAAATTTAAGGGTTCGACGAAGCAATCTGATCACGGTAATAATGTCAGGATAAACACCAAGGGCGATAACCTTCTTAGTCGTCAAGGATTTGAAACCTGACTGCGTACCTCCTTTGTAGTGCGGCGCCGCCTCTCTGTAAGGGCGCCTTCTTCAGCGTTGACTGTTGACCTCCTTCATATACTTCCGGGACCGAGCGTCGGTTCCCACCCGTCAAATTCCAAGAGGCGAATGATAAATTCACACAGCCTCACCGCGGTGTGAAGAAGCATTGAAATCCATGTTTAATGATCAATTTTCTTTAGATCACGAAACCCTATTAATTGAGACAACCACGTGGAATTTAAAAATTTCGTTTCTTTCGTGGGTCTTGATTCCCACGGGACTATGGTCATATTCCTACGTGCCCAAAAGTCACCCCAGGGGATTAGAGGCGTCAACAAGTCCCGTCATGCTGACGCCAATTTCAAGTTTCCAATCCTCACTAACTTTATATTAAGAAATAATAAAATATCTACTATCACGCTACAAGTTCTCATTTATGTGAAGTAGACCTTGAACGGTGTCAATCTAGATCATGTTTACGTGCCAACAGATATCCACTTTCCTTTCCCTAACGTCCACTGACCGTAATATTAAATATTATAACATAGCGAGGGACGTGTTATGCTAGAGTTTAAGAGACTAAAAAGAAACGAATAGTCATGAAACTTGAAACTTCAAACCAAAGCTATCTTTAACAAGAAACTTTGTCACTGCAACTTGGTAGTGTAAAAATATTTTGAAAACATTGACGCAAGAAATCGTATTATGCATAGTTCAGTATATGTTAATATTCGTACGAAAATATTAAATGATTTTAAGTGCAGTTTACGCTAAAAATAAATTCATTTTGTCTGTGTATTCATAAATGCAAACAATTATCTGACTTTCAGTTTAAAATAAACAAAAGGACGGCCAATAAGTTAGCAAATAGTATTATAACTATTAAATTAATGCAGACACTACATTTCATCCAACTTTGTGGACTTTTAAAACCAAAATTAATTTCAAATAAAATTAAAATTTGTTAAAAGATGAAATTTAATATTCAATATTTAAGTTTTGAACAAATTAATAACGTAAGCCAGTCAGTTATTTTACTTATTAGGGAATATTGAATTCTACAAAGTTGGATGAAACATATATTTTGTATTAATTCCCTTCTCCGATTCAAATTTTGGCAAATAGGGAACATTATTACTATTTTGTTACTTCACAGACCTGGGGTTCACACGTCTACCAGAACGTCGCGAAAAGACACTCCAAAGGTGACTTAACCTTCTTTGGGAAACTCTGAGGCGTGACAAAAATTGGGACCGCAGATTATTCCATACAACGGGCAACGGGCTTTTAATCCCTAAAAGTGCTATATATATATATGTTTTTATGTTGTGAGGACAGCCTCAATATTCGCAGCTCTGAAAAATTTATTATAACAAAATTTTATTCAATTAAAACAAAAAATAACCCCTTTAATAATTTAGAAGACACTGCAAAAGCTTGTTAATGTAATTTTTAATAAGGCTTTCCTTCCCCCTCCCCGTGTGATTTGACAATAGAAAATAAGAAAAAACGACTCTACTGAAAAGAAGATAGTAATAAACAAATCTGTTCGAAAACACTGCTGGGTCCGGTTTTATTTCCCCTCGAGGGAAGTAACTGTCAAAAGTCTTTTTATTCTGATTGTTGGATAATTTTCTGATTGCAGAATCCAGAAAAGACAATAAATTTCCATTGTTGGTTCGTACATTATTTTATCACCAATACTATCAGGATTAAAATTAACCCCAGAGATAAATTTATTTTATTGAGTAAATCAAAAAGCAATTTTCGCTTCAATAATGAGAATAATTCATCGCGAATGTTACCACAATTGTAGACTTTTATATTGAATCAAAAAAGACTGAAAACATTACGTATTATGAGTGAGAAAAACACAGTTGGAATCTGTACAGGATTTTGTAACAAAACAAGAACCACCACTGGAAAAGGATACCACATTGGTTAAAGAAACCACTACCAAACGATAATGTGATCTTGGGAACATTGCTCTGTTCTTGCCTCATTAGTGAGAATGTACAAAGTATACCGACTGACACTGAAGACAGTGGATCAATTCCTATTCTGAATTTATTAAAATAATCTCATTGCGTGTAATATGAAAATACAATGAGAACTCTTATTTTGTATGTGACGAAAATGAATTCTCTGACACGTGGAGATGACGAGGACACAGTAACAATGTCCTTGAGCATTGTAAAGCAGAAATTTATTCCCTTGATCAGTGATTCCCAAATTGGTCAATTCGATTTGCCACTCCAAAGTAGAGATGTATTAAAATGTCCACTGAACGTCTTTCCAAGAATTTTAATACATTTGACTGAGGATTGATGAAGGTTTTTCAATAGCGTTAAAGCTTAAAAAATTAATAAATTACCAATCACAGCAATCCTAGTACAAATAAGTGCCCGGGCAACATCGGACACTCAGATGGTTCACAATAAGTTAACGAATCTCGTAATGAATCTCCCTTAAGGCCGTATTAAGGACCGAAGACTTGAATGAATCCACCACCACGAGCCAATCTAGTCACAAGCAAGCTCTATCCGTCTATGTGCTGTTGCTGTGTTCTGAAACGCTACGAGGAAGCGTGGCGATGGCGATTGCCTCGTGAATCAAGGACACGGCTCCACAGAATGGTACAAGCATCTAAATGCACGTGCGAAGGCTGTATGCCATGATTTCCACATCCAACAATGGACCGCTCTGCCCATGAAACACGGTCCAGCAGCGTCATATTTACAAGCCTCGGCCTTGGATCCCCCATCCTGATAACAATAAATACTCTCAAATGGGTCATAGAATTTAAGCCCACGTGTGTAATTCAACGCTTTCCAAATGTTGGCGGTCTCCTTACACGATGCACCGCGTCTCGTAAATATGCAAATAAAAGTACAGCTCTTGGTTTATGAGTTGGAATATCAATGAAACAAACTCTCAGTGCAGGCTCTTATACGAATCCTTCCGTCTTCTGCAAAATCAATGCCATGCACTTTATCTCAGAGCCATCCGATCCTGGAATAACTTGTCATTTATATTCTTCTTACCCATCTTAACTTCTCAAATTCCATTTTGTTGTAATAATAACAGAAAGTGGGTTTTATCTTATTAATGAGGAATAAGATAGGTAACAATTTGATTTATAAGTCATAAAGGGAGAAAATTTAGGACGCGTTCGAAAGAGAAAAAAATATATAATTCAGAATTTA
The DNA here is from genome assembly GCA_034510155.1 of Eucriotettix oculatus. Lineage (NCBI taxonomy): Eukaryota > Metazoa > Arthropoda > Insecta > Orthoptera > Tetrigidae > Eucriotettix > Eucriotettix oculatus. The sequence continues at coordinate 6,997,056 of CM067381.1, forward strand.
ATAACAATAAAATTGAAACAAGTGAATTGACTTAAATGATATAAAAATGAAAACCGGTAGCATAATAATTTTATATTTATATTCATTAAATGTCAGGGTCACCTGTGGGGTGAACAAAGTGGAAGCAACGAAATTTATGGAAGATAGGTCTGCCAATGTGAACTCTGTAAAATCAAAGTTAACGATACCAGCGAGGTTTGCAGCTGCATTGTCTGGCGGCCTTTTGCTCTGGCTTTCTTCAGACTGCTTTGGAAGCGCCAGATATGTCAATTCTCTTTGGATGATCTGGCTGTATCGATGACGCCTTGGGCCAAATCAGCGGTCTCCTACCAAAATCTCTCAAGAACTCCAGCCCTCTTAACAGCGGCTCTAAAATTTCATCATGTCTCACTGGCGGCTCCCAATTTTCTGTCCCTCCACCTCAAAATATGTCTCCACGTAACCTCACAGAAGCCCAATAATTCTGCTCCTCATTTCTAGTAGCCAATCAGCTATTATGGATTTCAAAGTTATCAGGAAACATGATCGCTATTGGCATACAATAAAAGTTGACCGCTGATTCCACTGGATCAGTCACCAACTGCCTCCTAAAACTGTCGGGGACAAGTATAAGGGAATGCTGCGTCCCCACATCAAACTAAAATCCTTGTCACACGAAAGGGCGTGAGAGTAGTTCCCAATAGCCCAATCTACCAGATGAAGGTTTTCATGGGTTTTCCCTGACCTCTATTAGGTGAAACACCCGAGGTCCCTCTACCTTCCAGGTCCCCCTTTTTAATTCCCTCCTTATACTATTAAAGGGTTGTTGCAAATTTGGATAGAAATAATATAACAATAATAAAGATTTACAAGTCTAAATTAATTAATAATTATCTTAAAAAAATAAAAACCCATTAATATGAAACAAATGTTAATGATAAACAATTGTCAAGTGAAAAACTAGAAAATTAAACAAAAGTAATATTATCCTAAATTCAAACTAACGATATTTGAAGAAAATATCAGAATAATTTTTTTAAATTTCTTATTTGGATCCTTTTTATTATTCTTATGACAGTAAACGACCTAATGGTCATATCAATGATATCAGGCATTTTAAATTACTGCATAGAAACAAACTGAATACATAAATTATTTTTTTAAATAAACTCTTTGAGAGCTATTGAACAAGAAATAATGTAAAGGATAAACGTTATCAAATAAAATATTTTACTTATTTTAAGTAATTGCCAAACTTAACACGTACTAGTTTTTATTAGAAACCGATTAAGTAAAACTGAGTAAAAGGAGGGGAAACAGGAAACTTTTCCACTTTTCCACTTTACATAACAATCTCTACAACTTGGTCTCCATATTAAATTCCTTTGTTATTTTATTTCATTAATTTTATCTTAGAATGTAGTTGTAATGTTTTATTTACCAATAATCAATTCTTGTTCCATTAAGACCGATATATGCGGCTTTAATTAATTAAATAATAAATTTTAAAATTTTGTTTACGGTCGTTTTATTTAATCAGGAGTTACGCGTATTAATTGTGTAGGTCAATTCAAAATATTTTTTCCGGTTAAATACGGTTACAAATTAATATTAACTGTTTAAGTAATATAAATGGATTTTAAAAATAAATATTTCGGAGTGATGGAAATATGTAAGCTAAAATGACAAATAAATCTTACTCTTTTGGTAAATTTGAACTCATTCTCAAATTATTTTTATACTTCTCATGAAACTGTTTCAAAAGAGGAAGCAACTGCTTTATTCTCCAAATTGAAAAGAAAAACAAATTTATCTAAAATATAAATAATAATATTGTAACATGAAAAGTTTCGATGAACAATGCGGGCCAGCTTGCGAGTTGCAATTGTCGCAACTCGGGCCAACAATGGAGTCTGGCGAGACTTGAGCAGTCGTCATGGGGTAGTGGAAGGAGAAGGATGTGTCGGCAGTTACGGACGGAGAATGACCACGCCCTGTAGTGATAATTTTTCTCATGTTCTGAAATGGATTAAAGCTATTATAATCCACTTTTGGTATTTTTATTAAAAAATACCTGGCGCCCAAAAAGCATTTAAATCCTCGAATACGGAGGAACGCCGGATCGTCTACATTTGGCGCCCAACGTGGGGCCCCGAACAACGTGGTTTGGTGAGGACGACTACGTGGTACCCTAGAATTATACGACGACTGAAGAAGTGGGAGGCGCTGCAAAAGCAGAGTACAGTGTGTGTTGTGTATTTTTTAAAATGGAAGAAGTGCAGGAGGCTATTACGTGTGAAAGAGTAGATGAGAAGGCAGAGGACGCTATGCTCAGGTACATAATAAGATATTTGATGAAAAATGAGGAAGTTCTTGATGACATGGTTAATAGTATTATGAAAAAAGAGGAAGTTCTTGATGACAGGGTTAATGGTATTAAGGAAATGCATGCAGATGTATATAAGGAAGAATGTGTAAATAGTAGTGATAAGCAGATAGAAAATATGGTAGAAGTAGAGCGGTGTGTAGATACGAAGTGCAGTAACATAAAAGGGAAATGGATAGTAATTTTAGAGAAATCGGTAGAAAACTTATATGACCAGTGGAAGGCAATTTCAGTTAGTAACATGAGTGTGACCCCAAAGGGAGGAATCGAATTGCAAATGCCCCGTTTCGATAATGGAGAAAGACAAAATCCTAAGAAGTTTATAGATGTATTACCGGAGTATTTTGCAATTGTTAATATCCCAGAACATATCAAAGCGAGAGTGATGAGACAGTGCTTAGGAGAGAAAATTGTTAATTGGTTAGATGTAGTGGTAGGGGAGGAGCAGAGATTTGAGGTGCTTAAGAGAAAATTTTTGGAAAGGTTTTGGGATCAGAACAAACAGAGGGTGATTGTAGAAACCTTGTATAATGGGAAATACAGAGGCAGTAAGGATGGGACGAGAGAGGAATATTTCCTGGCTATGATAAATAAGAACAAATACTTGGATACCCCGTTGGGTGATGAAGAACTTGTAAACAGAATCAAGTTCCATTTTGAGGTGGAAATAATTAAAACTATTGGTGAGGGGCAGATATCTGTAATAGATATTCTGAAATTACTCAAATTCCTGGATGATGTAGAACAGGAAGAGAGGAGGTCACATGTGGGAAAGAATTGTGATAGGGAGACGGACGAAATAAATAGATATAGAAATCCCAGAGAAAATGTGAGTAATGAGTATAGGGATAATAATTGGATTACATGGAGACGTGATAACCAGCACGAAGAAGAAAGGGGAAATTATAGATCTCAGCAGGCTAGAAAAGACAATCCTAGACCGAAGGAAAACTAAACCCTTCTTCAATGGCGAGTCCCCTGGTTGAGGAAGAAAAGAACAAGGACTACAAAAAAAAATCAAATAATACCAATTTTGGTGAATAGGAAAGAGTTATTAGAAGAAATTGAGGATGAAGGGGAAGAGAAATCATCTGACCTTGAATTGTTATCTGTTGATATTGACATTGAGGGAGATGGGAAAAGAAGACCAAATGAGATAGCCAAGGAAATAGAAATAAAACTATCATTGGGGGCTAAGGATGGACCAAAACAGCAAAGAGATCATTTGTTAAAAAAGGAGAGTGTGGTTGCTGTAACAATAAAGGAAGATCTGATGCGGAAGGATCGATTTCATGATGTAGTTAAGAAAGTTGAAGTGGAGGTTAATCATAATGTAGAGAGGGACATAAGGTTGTTAAAATTATTTGATGTATTTGCAAATAAGTTTAAGAAAAAATTTAAACGTGTAGAGCATCAGATGGAAGCTGATAAGTGTGAAGGTAATGCGAAAGCATTGAATAAGCAGGTTGGGGAACAGCTGATTATGTTTGCAAACAAAGATGAAGTAATGAAATGTTTTGTTAATAGATTTAAGAATAACTCCCGAAAAACGCACAAGAGAAAGGTACGTGGGAGAAACATTCATCAAAAAACTGAGCGGAACTTAATGATTAGCGGAAAATGTGCTTCTATGTTTCAAAATTGTGCATCCTATGGTGAAAACACAGTAGGAAGAAAGTTATGGAATAGGGGTGGATGTGGATTTCCTTGGAATCCAGGTAGAAAAACTGAATGCGGTATTCTGTTAATGTCAAACTAATAAAGATCAGATGATACATCAAATTCAACTGGCATGGGATGTAAAATAAATGTCATATGAACTGTCAGAAACAGCTGATGGGATGTAAAATTTTATGCAATAACATTGTAATTAGTTATAAGAAACAGATGTTCTGTTGACGTGCGTTAAACAGCTGACAACAATTAAAATAAGTGTCATATGAACTGTCAGAAACAGCTGATGGCAAATAAAATTTTGTGTAATAACATTGTAATTAGTTATAAGAAACAGATGTTCTGTTGAAAATTTGCGACGTGCGTTAAACAGCTGTTGTGCAGAGACAGTTGATAATAGAAAAATTATGGCCAAAGTAATTTTGGATCTTGACAGCGAACAGCTGGAAAGACGGCAAACAGCTGATTACAGAGTTCTTAAAGAAATGGTTTGGGTTGAAGTTATGTGGTTGTAATTAAAGTTAAGGGTTTGTCCGTGATTGGTTTATAATAATTTTGAATTATTTAATTGAGGAAATTGTATTTTACTGGATGTTTATGCTGATGAAGGATTGAATGGTACGTCAGTCAAATTGTTTACGACTGTGTTTCAGTGAGTGTCATTAAAAAATTGTACAATTTTTTAAATTCATTGGGGGCGGGGATAATGTAACATGAAAAGTTACGATGAACAATGCGGGTTAGCTTGCGAGTTGCAATTGTCGTTACTCGGGCCAACAATGGAGTCTGGCGAGACTTTAGCAGTCGTCATGGGGTAGTGGAAGGAGAAGGTTGTGTCGGGAGTTACGGACGGAGAATGACCACGCCCTGTAGTGATAATTTTTCTCATGTTCTGAAAATGGATTAAAGCTATTATAATTTTGTTATTTTTACTATAAATACCTGGCGCCCAAAAAGCATTTAAATCCTCGAATACGGAGGAACGCCGGATCTTCTACATTATATAAGAAGCTACAGTTTTCCTATGGTTGTTTATAACAGCGGTAAATTGTGTATGTTGTAAGTATAATATTATGATAATAAATAAAACTCCACTCTTTACTGAGTAAATTATTACGAGTAAAAATCCAATTTGATGAAGCGGTTTTGCGGAATACTGGTATTCGCACTTTAATGTGCATTCCTGGGAATACGCAATTCAAAGACCTCGCCCAAAAACTTCGAGCTCCGTACGCCTTTTTGCCCACATATCCAGACCCTGTAAGGAATTAATTATATCCTGCCGACAAACAGAACTCGAACCATCACAAGTGCCTAAAGCTAATTTATTTTACAGCAACAGCCTCATTGTTCGCAGTGTTCAGAAGCGCACTTCTTGCAGGGAAACGAATGCTTGCAACCGCAAGAAAATTGAAATGCAATTTTTTACACGTCATTTGTGGTCTGGAGTGTTAATCGACTCATTATTACACCTTCCAATCAGCACCAAACCTTTGATGCTTACGTAAATAAAGTACTATTTTAGTTAGATTTAGAAACGGTTAGGTATCTGAAACTTTTCTAAAATAGACTTATGCCATTAAAACTAAATAAAGTAGATTTATTTCTATAATAAATAAAATATTTTACCTTACCCCGATATATTAATTCAATATTTTTATGGTCGGACCAGGTACTGAATTCAATTGGGGTAACTAAAACTACACAGTGGCCGAGCCGTAGCCAGGATTTGAGCACAGGACCTTTGCGATGTGAGGCAGAATTGCTACAACTACACTAAAAGAGGTCAGCATCTAAATTTATTATATTTACCTTTTTATAGTTGATTATTCCCAGAAATGTGTTGCGTTGACCGGATATTAATTTTTATCAACCAATCACCAATGCTGAGGTTTAAGTATAACTAAATATGCATCTGACCACCAGAATTGATCTCATAAACTTATATTGCCCTGCAGTAGACACTAATCTCGGTTGCTCTCGCTTATTTGTCCTCCACCCCCGCCCCCTGGATTTGGTAGTCGTGTCATATTTTCGCAACGTCTGTACAAAATTGTATGCGTAACTTTCTAGTGTCCGTTTAATCTTCCACTTAGGACTGGAAAAAAACTTAATTGAATTTTGAATGTTAGAATTAGTATAAGCAACTCCAAAAACTATGGTTTCGACGCCTATCTTCAGTGTGTCATTTTCTTATTTTATTGTAAAGACCTTCCAACTCCAACCCCAGGTATAGATTCACTACTCCAATGCTTAATGGAGTTAAATTTAAGGACTACCAACATGGGGAGAAACACTATTAATCCCATTGGCCCGGAAGAGTCTTTATTAGTCGCACATTAAAGGGGAATGACATGACTATTCCGAGGATTTTTTTTAATTATAAAACGTCTGTATTATATGAAACTAATTAAATAAAAGAAGAAGTCTATTAACAGATAAAATGAATACTGCACGTTTTTGCAAACTTTATAGCTTTGGTCAGGTGATTAAAAATCTCAAGAAGGAAACCGCTAACCAACCAGAAGATGAATGAAAAATAACAATTCGAAGCATGCTAGTCCGTTTGTCCGATTTACTTATTCTAAAAGACTCAGAAAGGACGAGGCACAGTCTTACTGGTTTAAACTCAATTTGTCATCCAATCTTCTCCTAAATTATGATAAAATTATTCGGTTATTCAGGTTAAGCGCTGCTCTGGAAAGAAAACTGTTTTCGAAACTATTAGATGAAGAATAATTGTATAATCACATTTTATTTAGGAACGTCGTTATCTTTCTTCTAAATGCCTATAAAAATTATGTTCCTTTGATTGTCTTGCTACAACGCATACGTTTTGAGAACTTCTAATCCAAGATGTAGTAAACCAGCACAAGTCGCTAGACAAGCATATGTATGCGTACGCGTGTTGTATTTCGCTGATGACAGTGACAGGTCGGTTGTATCGTGATCGCAGTGCTTTATAACCTTACAGTAGTTCGTCGATAGTAGTCTTCAGGGGATTAAAAATTGATTTCTCTAAAGCCATTTTATTCACTTTATTTATTCTTATCGAGCTCAAAAGCGTATATTAAAATGAAAAGTTTTAGCCTGGTGGCATATTAATTAAATGTCATGTCTTACGTATTATAATTCATATTTGATTATTTTACTACGAAAGGATTCCACACCAAAACACTGTTTATTGCGGATTGATAAAATCTAGCTTCTATACTGTATTCCGTTATTACTTGCCATACATTTTTAATAATATTTTAAATTACTTCTGTTTGTTAATAAATTATACAAAAATTAATTAAATGACGCTTCTATGTACAACTTAAAAGTAAATGCCATTGAATATCTATCGCAGAATTCACACAATCCTTATGAGTTTTACAATACTTATTAATTTCAAGCGATTGTCAGTAAAATAGGTCATTTGATTTATCTTTAAAATTTTTGAAACTTAAGATCTGGTCAATTGCATGATTTTGTAAAGATATCTCAAGTTATATCATTACAAGCTTGTTCCATTATTTTACTTGCCTTCAATATAGAAATGACTCCATTAATTATTTTAACTATAAAAATTTTCTTTAACTTTAGTGAATACAAAAATTAATTATATAAATTGCTAATTGGTTGTCTTACTCTCCCAAGATCAGATTGCTATATACATTTTATTTCATTATTTTAATATTATTTGTAACTAATTATGTGCCTTATTTTGTTCTTAAAATTATTTGTAATGTATGACGTATCCTATTTCCTCAATCGAGGACTAATGGAAACACCAACATATCTAAAACTAAATTGTAAATGGATTACTTAACATTATGATTTCGTAGATTCTTTGAAACATATTCTGCTGATGAAATCGGACTAAAAGTAACTAGTTACAATACATGAAGTTTTATTAATAACACACAAGGAGGTAAGGTATAGACATGTTTAGTATTGAAAGTATCTTTCATAAAATTAAATTAATAAGTAGCCTAGCTGTGTGCTTGACATTGCCAGTAAATCATTTATATTGGCCCGCTGAAAGAATTTAATCTAACTGTAATCCCTTTATCAACGCGTGATTAAACAATCAGATAAATATTTTTAAAAAATGTTAGACGAAATGCTGTCGAATGAACAAATGTATATTTCGTCAATCAAACAAAGTATCTTTCTAATTTGCACAAAATATTAATTAACATTCTTTTAAATTGTTCAATTTATAATTTATGTGTAAATAATACATTCCGTATCCACGCAATTATAATACGCGGAATGTATCAGAAGTCAGAAATCAGAATTCGAAAAGTCTAAACAATGCCAAACTCCGACACAAAGAACTTGCGCATGTATTGATGCGTAAGTCAAACGCCACAGGTTATTCGTACGTACAGGCTGAAAATTTGGGATTATGCTTTTCTTTTATATATATATATATATATATATATATATATATAATTTTGGTCGAAAATTAATAAAAACTCTGTCAATAGCGCTTGGGTCCAACTACAGCTAAGAATTATCAAGAACACCCAATAAATACAACAAAATATTTCAAGGAATCGATCAATCCATTTAGGAAGAGAAGAATTACGAACTCACGCACACCGGAATTATATAAATATATAAAGATTAAGATCCTATATCATAGAAGTGTTTTTAATGATGCATAAATATTTTTACAAAAATTAAAAGCAGATATGTTGAAAGCAAAATATTATGTTAGAATGTTACAAAAATCGTGTAATCATATTTTCGTACTAAATATATTAAATTTAAATGTATCTGATTAAATTTATTCTTCAGTTATTTTCGCTTTTCTATATGGAATGACATCGCCAGTTACAGTTGATCAGCAGTCCATGCACACAATACAATAAATTATTCCAACCATTATGATACATATTGAGGGCTAAGGGCCAGGAAGAATGAGGTCCAGCTTTCATGAAAGCCACGCACCTGACCGAATCCAGATGTTTGAGTGTTTTGAAACCGAGAGATTAAGCAAATAACCTCGAGATGAATGCATGGAAATATCATAAATAGGAATCAGATCGGTCGCGACTCAGATACGTCCACGGGCGCCAAAGCGGGGAATTTAGAAAGCTGACCTAAATCTCTTAAATAACATTCTGGGAAACGACTGAAGAAGAATTATGCCCACTAACTGCCAACATCCGTCATGGGAGCGCTGCTGAGAATGGCCTGCCGATGGCTATCAAACTACGAATTACCAGCGCAAGTTACGAGAGGTCACTTATCAGATTGCAATCGATAGCAAAGTTGATCACAAAAAATCTCTAAACGTATAAATCGACATCTTGATTAGGCCATCTGGCTGCAATAAGGATTTTACAAACGCTTGATCTAGATTGTTTTCCCTTCTTGGCCTATTGGGTGTTATTTCACAAGTCATAAAACTCACTTTGGCTTGGAAACTATGGACACAAGCGTAGATTTCAGTACAAAGCAAGGTATTTATGATCATTGTTCTTAATGAGGCACTTGTGCATGAAAACTATGTCAGCTTTTATTAGATTCTATTTTAAATTAATTTTTATTATATTATTTTCAATATCAACGTATTCATCAGTTTCACCTTAATTCGATGTAATGAAGTAAATTACGTGATAATATTTAGTGTTTACAAGAGTTATCTTCTGTGTCAGGATGTTTGTTCTTTAGACAAAAGGGACCTGGACAATGCAAGCCCGTGACTAAATGTAAGACTAATTTACCTGAGTCAGCTTGAAGTTTGCACAAGAAATTTAATATATCTGCCACTGAAACTAACAAGAAACAAGTGCAAACACGGTTGCTCGCATTCGACTGCTGGAAATTTCCCCATTGGTTGCAATTATGAACAATACAACCAATGGAAGTTTTTTAAAATGAAATATGATTGACGTTTATAAAATAGGAGGAGAAAAGTTCAGAGCAATAGGAAATGATGTTGAAGGAAATTTGAGAGAAGAGGATCATTAGATTGCTTTAAATTATAATTTCTCCCTATAATTCAGTCGAACATTACAAATTGTCCAACAATTGGTCATAATTAATTACATTTTACAATTGGCTCCCAACTGTAGTAGTAGGAGTAGAAATAGGGGAGGTGAAGGAGGCGATAAGTTATATATTGCTTCGAAGTTGAAGGAATGATGAGGAGGGAGAAGAGAAGAAAAAAAATAAACAGTGTTAGTCGAAGGTTGAAGGGAGAAGGAAGTCAGAGAAGGAACAATATGTGTTACATTCAGGAATAAAGACGGAGAAAAACTTATTTTCCCAAAACACGTGGCAGTACCAGATCCATTGCACAACTCGACCTGGGGGAAAGAAATACGCTACGAGGAAATTCCAGAATTGTCTAATACTTAAATCCAGGGACGGAATCGCATGGAAGATGAAACAGGTTCGTCACGAACGTAATATCTCTGCTGCACGTTGTTACCCGAATAATGAACACTGAGAAACCACTATAAATTTAAATAATCATCCCTATTAATAAATATATATAATTGTAAACAGTGCGCAGGACGCAATAAATACATTGATTTTTAAATATAAAAATAATTCTTAATTTTTTAAAAATGCAAGTAAATTTTATCATATTAATTTTAAATACTTTCCCCCAAATAATTATTTACAATATCAGATATTGTATTCAATTTGTGTCGTATATAAACAAATAGTTTTAAAATATATTTTTTTGATATTGTCTTTAATGTAAAATAACACTTTCTTTAAAAGACAGCAATAATTTATTTTTAGTTAAAAAATATGTATATTTTCGCGGTGAGATTTTAATCGCCGATGATTACTCCCTAGATGTACTAAACAATGTAACTATACTATTGATTTTTAATGCATAAATTGTTACAATTTCAGGATTGGATCCGTTTGGACCCGCAAATTGCTATCTTAGTGTAGTGTAACGAATTCTCGTTTTCGTCGCTAATCCTTAAGGCACTTGTAATACAGGTGAACAAACCCGGTAGTAGCGCAGAAATGCTAACGAACAGTGAATATCAGCGGACCTACATATTAGGGCAATGGCATCTACCACGCATCTTCAAAAGAGACTTCAAGCGAAGTCGTCACGTATAGCTTGACCGATAAAATTACTCTAACAGTCCTATTATTTTTTCCACTTCTTACAGTGAATATTATTTACTGTAATTATAAACATATCTAAAACTATATATTTGTGTTTTGACTGGTAAAAACCTCAACCTTCCGTTTCTTACCTGATCAGGCTTAGGAGTACCTACCCATACTACCAAAAACTTTCCAGACTTGTTGCATCTTTATAACCCTTCGAGGTAATCCTTACATCTCATTTTCATTCTATGTATCGATTGAAGAGTTAAGACCAGATTCTACAACTTCAAGAAACTACAAAGGATCCCTACTTTACTTGTTTGCGGCTTCCCGAGAACATAAAATTTCAGGATAACACGTAAAAGTGGCATAATTATTTGGAAGTCATATTAAAAATTTTCCTCCTGTTTAAATTACAATACGTGTAAATTAATAGAACGAAAAATAAAGCAATATTTTAATTAGTGACCTTGTAATAGGTGGATTAATTTTTCTTTCATAAATAATAATATTCGTATATACAGTACGTTTCACAAAAATCCTTACTGCTTTCTGGTTGGGGCGCTCAGTTTTATTTGCGTGCAGTAAACGACTTCCTATGATAAAGCACGATGGGTGGCAAATTTGTCAACTCTAGACCAAAACCATGGGCTGTTTGAAGGACATTCCATATAAATTTTAGGAAAAATGCAGGCTATATTTAGTCTTTCGTCATGGCTGAGAACAAAATGTACATAAATCATTGAAACGGCACTAAAAAATCGCCTGGCGAAACTTTGGACACTGGTTGTAAGGGAAAATAAATAACCATTATTGATTTAGGAAACTTAAAAGTAATCATGAAATTGATCTGTTTAGAAAACGATAAAAGAGTGTCTGGTTGCAATAATGCCTGAGTAGATAAAGAAGAAGAAACGCAAATAATTGATGATTAACAAAAGTTCAGGGGCAAGTTGAAACAAAGCTGTCCAAAAATTCTACTCACAATTGTATGCTCGTCTTTTACGATTTATAACTTCAGAAATTGACCCTTTAAACTGAATATGTTATCTGTATATGCAAAAAGTATAATTCACAAATCAGAAAATATTGATTGGAATGCGGCTGTGAAAGTATCGAAAATAATATCAAGGATTCCGTTTCTCAGGTCAATTCACGTACCACTTTGTATAAGGTCGTTGGTAGCTGGTGGAACAGCTGGAAGCAATGAGAAACAAGAGATAAGGCGGCGTCGAATAAAGTCTTTTGAATTTCGCTACAAGAACGAGAACAGCATTTATTTGCATATCCAAGGGATTCCAGTAACTGCACTGGTAGGAAGAGGGGGGAGGGGGAGGGCCTCGACGACAAATTCGTTGTCTGCTGAAGGCTTGCTCATTGTTGCCGGTCGTGGCCCATAAATACGAAGATCTCCGAATCTCCTTTCGGCGAAACTGCAGCGAGGAGAAAGAGGAAGGACGAGTTCCGACCCTAATCTTCAGGCCAGTGCGAGTGGGATGAATAAAGTATGGTGTAGGCTGGAAATGTTCCACGTTTATGCCACATATTTTATTCGTATATTCTCTGGGCACGCCTCCGAAGATCAATAGCTATAAACAAAAGCTCCATGCCACGAACTTTGCAGTGTGTACACTTAGTTTAATATATTATTTACTCTTCGTAATACTATCACGAATCACATGATTGTAAGATATGGAAGTCTGTAAGTCTACAAGAACTTACTAGGAAAGAAGTATTTTTAACATTTATATTCTTACCTAATTCTTCAGCCAGTTACGGACAAAGATACACCTTTTAAAAGTTTTAAAAATTTCAATACGAATACATCGTTTTTAAGCAATGGATAATAAATTTTTAACTTCTTAAAATAAACTAAAGCATTATTTAACACGTTCATTGCCCCTGAGGTAATATAAAACGACTGCAAGAGCCATCGTACTCTACTGCATAGAACGCTTAAAAGCGTCAGTGGCACTTAAGCAAGTCTGAACTTGACACTTTTAAGCGTTATAGGCAGTGATCTTGTTAAATAGATTTTTGTACAAAAAAAATCAAGTTTTATTTCTAATAAGAACGCACGAGTCACTAAAAATCATAAAAGCTTAAAAATATAAACAAATCTCAATCATAAAAAAACAAGGTTAGATTATTTTGTCATTATTTTTCAAAAAGTATCTCCGTATCGTCGTATAAAGAGTATTTCGTAATGAAATATAAATATCATATATTGTAATAGTACAGTAAATGTTTACACAAAGTGTATTAACCCTTGGTTATTCGCGGTAGGTCCTAGGGACCTACGCTCTTGAATTATTTTGTTATCTCTGTACCCAGGTAATATGCAGGGATGAACTTTCATGACATCTCGCAGGAATGTGTTTACTAACAACCGTCGTTTCTTGGAAAATGACGTTTGAATGAGGAAGTAACGTATCTTCGGCCCATGAGATCTTCTGCAACCAAACCCGTCGGTATTTTCCTCGTCCTAGCTGCAGTAGTACAGAGTCAAAATAAAAAAATCTTGTTGTTTATTCAGTTTTATTGCCAAATAAATGAATAATGGATATTATATTTGTGGTCTTAATAAAAACCTTCCGTTTTTCTGAACGAATTTTATTATTTTGGGTATTTTCGATTTTAGATGAATAAGTGAACTCAGTAGTCAGCAATTTCACTGTTCAAGACAAAAATTGAAACAAAATAACCAAAATCACAAACAAGATATTTCAGCTTTGTGGCTTTATGTTCTGAAAAGTACCTGAAGGTTTCGGCGATATGGTGGCAATAATTTTTTTACATAAGCTGTATCGATAATAGCAATATACAGATTTCTAGAAATAGTATGGCGTGTTAGTTACGCAGTAGAAGAATGGGGAGAATTGTCATCCAGGCAGTTGGAGAGTAGTTACTAGCTATTTAAAATATTAATTAACGGGATATGCACACCCACATGCTTAATTTATTCTAGTAATTTACGGATAAATTTATTAATGCACAAACTTTTTGGAACTGACAGAACACAATATTAACTTTTGCAGGGTTTTCCGGTGATATATACGTTGTAGAAAGTGCAACACTGTTTTCAGAATAGATTCAACACTACGACGTTTCCATGACAAGGCTCCGTGTTAATGTGAGCTCCTGTTTATCTTCATTACAACTTTAAAAGACTAACACTTTGCATCGTATTGCTACACGACTTGCTATTTCTCTTCAGTTGTGTTTACTTAACGATGAGTTAGTGACATATAATTTGATTCAGCACACCTGCAGCTCATTCATTTTTTTAAGTTGGTAAATTCTATGTAATCTACTGGATCCCGATTAAGCTACATAAATAAAAGTAATGCAGGTTTGCGAGTATCGAATTCGTTTCTATTCCACTCAACTGACTGTGATGAAATTTTAATGAGTATTTCTCACCTTAGATAAGGTTTCCGTGGATCTTTGGACGATTCAGTTTTCTTTATATCTGAAATAAGGCACCCTCAAAACAACAGCAAAATTTTTCAATAAATATTCGATAGTCCTACTAAGTTTTTGAGTAAATTATCATTTTACACTCTTATGGACCACTGGGATATTTTAGGCTCTCTTAAGGTTGTAATAATTATTATGGAGGTATTATTAAAATAATTTAATGAAATTACTTGCGTTTAGGATAAAATATAATAATTTTATTTATAGAAAAAATTCACTTAAAATTTGTCCTGTGTTCTATTACAAATAAATAAATTAATTCAAGGAGTCTATTTTCAAATATCAGGATTTATTACTTCTTGGGAAATCAAGTACAGCAGAGATTTCGTTCACTTGACGAACCTTTTTTCTCATCATTCGTGTATTGATACAGGTTACTAGGTGATCAGAAAGTCTTTCTTCCTTCGGGTTGAATTGTAGATTTTCCTTCCGCCGGCGGAAATTGAGATGAACCTGGTACTGCTGGCGATTGAGTAAAACTCAATGTTTACTCCTCATTCCCTCGAGCCTCCCTTGTTTCCAATACCTTTTCACTAAAAAGCAGCAATTCACACATCACTTTCAACTCTTGTTGCACCATCAAACTTCCTCCTCCCTATCTCGTCCTGTTCAAGTCTCCTCCTTTCCACCTTGTCTTCTCTACGTCTAGAACCATTCTGCTTATTTTCCGGCTTCTCACCTCTCAGCTAAACTCGTATATCCCTTCTCCGAGGGAAATACTATCCGACGTGAGGTTTGTTCCGCCAATCCTCATGAGTCCTCCGTCCAGCGCGGAAAATTTTCCGTTACACATGGAAGTATCCTTAGAAAGTTTTGAAGGGTGACGTCCCTTCAACAAAGCAAGCTTAATATTATAAATCCTCAGACAGGCATGTCTCCCAACCGACAACCTGGCGCTGGGAAAACCTCTTCTTACCTGCCTGTCGCCTAGCAAATAACATTCTTGCTGAACCTTTAGATCATCCAAAAATCCAAAAAATTGAATAAAATTAGGGAGGGGTCCTACTGCGCTACAAGTTGCCGAGCTTACTTGATGTACTATGAGAAGTCTTGCGTTGGTTAATGTACCATCAGACATCCTGGTTAAACCGCAATAAGTATATGTCGGAGTGTCCCTATCAAGATTTATGCCAAATGACCAATATAAAATTCATTTTCATGGCTAATATGTACAAAAAACCAGGTAACGCTGGGCTTCCACCTACTTGTTTATAATTTTAAAATTTATTATTAAATCATTAGCTATGAAAATACTTTCAAATAAGCTTGTGGTTGTGAACTTGGATCCAATATCTACTGCAGGACACTTCCTTCATTATTACGTGACACGTTTGGCCTTTATTGCATTGAATTCATCGTTTAAGTCACATGAAAAAATTTCAAATTACTCCTCATAAATAACTATATCCTTAAAACGTAATTTAGTATAAAAATTCGAAAAATCAATGTTTTTAGCTTTAAGGAATACCGTGGCCGAATACATAAAGTGTTTCTGATTGATTGACTGTTTATAAATATTATAATTTATTTACCCAACAAAATTCAACCACAATAAATTTACCACAGGTTATAGAATCGCAGATTCACAATGGTTAACTAAATTATTTCTGTCGAGTATTTATCGGAAATATCTTACTTTTTGTCTAATACTATAAATTATTAAAATTAAGGATTAACTTGAAGTTATCGCCGGTGGACAAAGTACCCACAGCATATTCAAACTAAATTATCGTGCGTGTCTTTGATGAGCCTATGATGGTTTTGTGTTTATTAATCCTTGTTCCTCGTCATTTTATGCGTCTTCCCCTATGTAGCTGCTTATCGCGTAGTAGATCCGAGAGTTTACTGCATTATATGCGGGAGATAATAGCGACAGCAATTAACATGTCCACTGACATTCATGCATCCGTCGAAAATTCTATAGGAAATATTTTAGGACGTTAATGTTGAAATTTATAACCGTTGACGGGTATTACAGCCATACAAATTATCTGCACGAAGCGGGTCATACAATTTTAATCTGATTTCGCAAACTCAAGTGACTGGAGCATGCGGAATATTTACCTTATTATAAAACAAGTAATTAACCGGTTTAAAACTGTACTTTATCGTAAAACTATAACCATTATTAGAAATACCGGTATACGTAGTAATGACAATAAGATATCATATAACAGTGAAATTTACTCTTGTTAAGATTGACGTAAGAATACAAAACACCTAAGGGCGCATAAAAAAAATAAATATAAAATTACGAACAATTAAATCTTCAATGTTCACATTCTTATGGTTTTTTAGTTCTGCTCTGTAAAATTTAATTATAAAACCAGTCGTTTCCTGACAATTGCAATTAAACATTATATATTATGTAATACAGAAATAAATGCAATATGCAGACAAATTGATCAATTATTAAAAAGTTAGTTATTAAATTAACAGAAATAATTATTTTTTAATATATCGGAAGGTGTATTCCGAAAATTAAGTTATGTTAAACTACACAAAAATACCACACATGTCACACTCAATCTATGATAATCTATTAATAATATTTATTCAGGTCGGCTTATAGAGGAAAGATCTCATTAACTTCGGTCACGTGTAACATTTGACTAATTACATTCCCTAAATACTAATATTATTCAGCCATTACTAATCAAACATTCGAAATTCAATAACGTATTGATAATCAAATGATTTCAGTTGATTGGTAAATATAACATGATTAAATTGTCATTTATTTTTCTATGCATACATTAGTTCTTTCTAAATTAGAGCAATTTCTAACCTTCTTTCTAAATTAGTAATTGGTATCACATGTGAAAATGAAACCAGTTTATTTCATAATTTACAAATATTTAATCCAAAGACCAATGCAACGTTTAGTTACCTTCGCAACCCCCTTTCTAACCTCTATTGAAGTCTACTCACACTATTCTCTCTCTCTCTCTCTCTCTCTCTCTCTCTCTCTCTCTCCCCTAAAGATTGTTGAATGAAAAATTAAATAAAAAGTAGATGTTGTTGTTCTTGCGAAAGCTTTTTCATTTCCGCATAATTATCACATTCCAGATCCTCCCTACTTTTCTTAGCGTATTACATCCTTCTGTTCTTACCCCACATACTTCACTCTAATACTAATTTTACTAGGCCCTCATTTTTTAAAACGTGGCCCAATAATCTATCTCTCCTCCGTAATGTTCGCTTTTACACTATTCTGTTAATAACTTCCTCGTTAGTGATACAAATAAAAGTAACGCTTTAAATAACTAAAAAAAATTAAATCCATTTAATTTAAGGGCTAGTACTAAGCTTAACGGTGAGAAATAATTTTATGTATAGATCTAGAGGGCATAAAACGAAACTTAGCATCTAATTTTTAGTTAACACGCAAAATAACCAGGTGGCGAGTAGCTCTGCTGCAGATGAGAATGTTAGTTATTGTCTCGATGTTAACAATCAGCCATGTGGATGAAGGAATCCTCCAGATAATTTGCCTAAAACTGAGTAATTCTGCAAAATCTGAATGTAGTAAAAATTCTCAAAATATCTCCTCGGCTCCGCTTTTATTAAATTTCCTCCACTCTCGTCTACCGGGCGAGGTTAAAAAGTGGGAGAAAAACTTCTTGTTGGTTCGTGGTGATCTTGTCTGTCAACCTGGGATGCTGGTCAGATGTTCAACGTGCGAAAGTGTCGTGGATTTTTCGGGCGTGAAAAGAGTGGTTAGCGAGACTTACTGTTTCCATTTCCTGAGGTTATTTGACTCGGACCCTTTCCACGTCCTGTCCTTTCTGCTTATTTTCACAAGGGATGTGCATGTTTCTGCTTCCCTTGACTTACAAGAGCCTTGGATAGTCTTCCTTTCGAAATATTTTAGCCAATGGCAGTAATGGTACTAAATTGCCGTCTCTCGTATGGCTGTATGTATCATCCCCAATTCGATCGTAAAATTAACCAATAGTGTTCTTTATTGCTCTGCCGTTTTCTTGGTAAGCAGCCTAAATCGCTTCTTAAGACTGTATTATTGTTGTGGTACTCAGTCCTGAGAGTGGTCTGATGTAACTCTCCATGCAAACCTACCTTGCACAAGCCATTTCATTTCCTCATAACTAATCTACTATTCCATCCTTTTCCTCCCACTTATGTTGTCACCAACTCTTAGAACTAGTACAGTATACATGCAAATGTATACCAAACATAAAAACCTCATTAAACAGTTATATTGGTGAAAATTATTTTTCTTAATAGGGGGGAGGTGATAATGCACACCACAATGTAATTCAACCATCTATGGAAAAAATTACATGCGGTTCAATATTTATAATTTATAGTTTTGGAGAATTATAATGCCGATTTCAGCTAACAGCTTTTACTGTTCGTAAGACAATATTACATTACATTTTGTAACTGAAATTTGGATATTAAGGTTGTCTTATTTTTTCAGTAACTGATTCCTCTTTGACTGTCATTAAATCTAATAAGTATGAATTTTATAAAAATTCAATATTATTTCGTAAGAAAGTATTTAGTAGTTGAATATTAACAAGTAAACTAATAATATATAAAGCCACTGCGTCAGTTTATAATTAATTCTTGAAAATTGAACGATTTTACCCTCATTTTGTCAAGTAGTTTGGGTAGAAATTTATTGATGTTACTGGTTTCAATATTTAACATCAGGACAATTTCCACCGTATAAAGTTCTAGTAAGAAACATTCCTTTTTGTTAGAAACCTGTAGTAAGCATTGTATAGTTTAGAAAATTTCACGTTGGGTTCGAAATGGTTAAGATATGTATACCATGTGGATTCTTGAGAGTATTCAGGGAAAATAAATTGTCTACCTAACTCTAATTTAGACGAATAACAAACAATTAAACCATTTGGAACTGAACATCTATTTTTTGCCATCCGAACTGACAATAACAAGAACTATTTCCAAATTAAAATAACCAATTATTAACTGTCTAATTTTTCCAGTATTATCAATTTAGAATACGTTTGGAACAACGTAAAATTAAATAGTTGATATAAGATCCCTAGTGGTATATGTATATTCTGTTGCATACGAGATTGTTTTTGCAGTAATTAATTTTGCAACCCGTCTTATTTACTTCACGTGGATGGAATGAAACTTGCGAAAGACATCGTCTACATCTGCGTCACAGTCCGTTGCGTAATATATCGAAAAACCCAAATCGTTTCCAGAAAATCCTAAGGAAAAAAAGAGAATAAATTACAGGCTCAAAAAATCCTATATCATATTTCTGCAATCCCGCATAATATCATAACAGTGTTCAAATTGTTTTTGTTGGACAGAGGAGGCGTCATTACGGTGATTCCGGGGTAGGTAGGCTCTGATTGGTTGTTAACTGTCATTATGTGTACGCGAGATTAGACGAACGGAGAAAGAAACGACCTTGATCTCAATACCGCAATGCACTTGAGTGATTGGCCCGTGCTGTGAAAATCTCAAATGATACGTCTCGAAGATGGTTTGGCCTAATGTGAAATGATCGCTCATCGAGATAAGCGTAGTTAATTATTGGTTCAACGTCATTTCAAAAGCCCTGGTCGGGTAACAAATCAGTGCCTAGTTTGTTTACACGACAATAAACTCTTTCGACATCGTCGTTCCAGAAACCAGGTTGAATAATGGTGCTCCTACAGATAACTTATTCATCCCGTGAAGATAACAGGAGCTGTTGAAAACTGGAATTTATAGACGTCAACAAGCACTGTCTTTTGTTTGAATTCGTCAACATTATCCCAGTCAGTTTGTACAAGGTGAGCTGACATGCGGACACCGGTCCAACTGAACGTATCAGTAAAAAAGGAGATTTATGTCTCGTCATCAAGGAGTTGAAGAAGTAACAGATGAAATATTTATAAATTAGCTAAAATATTGTCCGGCTCGCCCGTTTTATGTTTCGGTAAAGTTCAGCAGTTATGTAACGGGCACTTGGTCCAGTCTGCGAGCCTGCAGTTTGTACAGGCGTATAAGACGCTTTTTACGACCGTAAAATTCTGCTCGCCTGAAAGCTGCTGTCAGGACTAATAAGGAAGTGAAAGCTTGGGCCAGGACCGCAGATGTGCGAGCCAAAGATCCGGAACTTATCAACAAGAGCACTTACCTTGTCAAGGAGAATACGCACATTACACCTCACCAACCAAACTGATGAAACTTTAATGGAATTTCTTAAAGCCGTTACGATCGTCCAGTTTTCTTCAGGACGTTAAGTCAACATCCCTGCAATATAATAAACATATAGAAGCAAGCGTTGTAACAACATCATTCAATTATGAGCTATGGCATCTCTAATTGGGGAAACTGCTCCAGGAGTAATGAAATATTTAAGTTGCAAAAGCGTGCAATTAGAATACTTTCTAGCACGAATTCTAGATCGAGTTGCAAACCTTTCTTCAAAAGTTTGCAAATACTTACTTTACCAAGCGTATATATTTATGAAATATTAAAGTTTGTAAAGCGAAACACTAATTTGTTTCAAACAAATGGCGAGTTTCATGAATACGCGACTAGAAATCGTTCAGCTCTAAGGTCGGACAAGCATCGCCTTGCTCTACACCAGAAAAGTATTCACAATACCGGGATAATTTTATACAACAGCCTTCCGCCAGAGGTTAAAAATAGTACCTACAAAAGCTTCGTGAAGCAGAGTAAAACTATTCTTTTAAATGGCGCGTTTTACTCGGTACAGGATTTTCTTAATCGTCCTTCTAGTATTTAAATCAAGGTTCCTGCTGCAAGTGTTGAATGAGCTGCCTTATAAAATAGCACATCACATATCTTAAAATTTCTATTCAGTTTTTTCTGCTCTTTTGTTTGTTTGTTTCATGTATTGCCTGGAGCTACGACGGAAGGACAGTTTCCTGGTCGCAGAGCTCCAAGTAGTTAAAACTCCATTCCGTGTTCCTCAGTGTGTGCTTGTTTGTGTTTCCCAGTGTATGTCCGTGTTGTGTTTATATTGACTTTTGTCTATATACATTTTCTTTTATTAATTTATTTTAAGTTTATTTGTCTTTAATTATGTACTTTATTTTGTTCATTTTTAATTTTTAATGTATGACGTATCCTATTTCCTCAATCGAGGATTAATGGAAACAACAATAAATCTAAATCTAAGTAAACAAGTCAAAAACAATTAAAGAAAACTCAGGCACACATTATCTTCCTTCTCTTTTGAAATTTCCATGAGGTAAGGAGAGAAGCAATATTGACTTTGCGACTACTTTTAGAAGACAGGATAAGAAAAAAACCGGCCTACGTTCATGGCATTAGTAGATTTAGAAAAGCGTTTGATAATGTGAACTAGAACGCACTATTAAGGATTCTGAAGAGCACTGGATTAAAATCTCCAGAATGGAGGCTTATACACAACCTCTACTCAAGACAAGCAGCAGTAATTAGAATAGAAGATCAAGAAAAGAAAGTCGTAATCAAGAAAGAAGTAAGACAAGGAGACAGTCTTTCTCCCATTCTGTTTAACTTATATAATAGGCGATGAAAGTTAAAATGGAATATGAAAAAGGAATCATATTATAAGGAGAAGAAATAAAACCCTACGGTTTGCGGATGATATTTTAGTATTAGGGGAGTCAAAATAGACTTGTATATCATAATAAATGGCATGAAGGGGAAACGGACAGTTCAATATGAGTTTAATAGAGGAAAAGACAAGGTAATGGAATGTAATATGGAAAACAGTGGAATAACAAAAGGTGGGGAAAGATTGGGAAGGTATATTTTGAAGGAAGTTAAGGAATTAAGCTGCTTGGGAAGCGTAAGAACTAGGGATGGTAGAAGTATAGTAGACAAAGAGTAAAATAGCACAGGCTGAGAAGGCTATCGCGAAAAAGGGGAATTTACTTACGGGTAATATGTGTGAATATTAGTAAATCATTGCTAAAAATGTTCGAGTGGAGCGTGGCGATATGTGGATGTGAAACGAGAACGATAGGAGTTGCGGAAAATAATGGAATAGAAGCCTTTGAAATATGGTGCTATAGGCGAATATTGAAAATCAGATGAGTGGATAGAATCACTAACGAGGCAGTTCTAAGCAAAATAGGGGAAGAGCGAACAGTATGGTTGACCTGAACTAAAAGAAGGGATAAATTAATGGGCCACGTTTTAAGACACGAGGGTTTTGTAAAATTAGCATTATACGGAATTGTGTTAGGTAAGAACAGAATAGAGAGGCTTAGGATGCAATATGGTAAGCACATTATGGAGGATGAGGGATATGCTAGTAATGCTGAAATGAAAAGTCTTGCGCAAGATAGATTAGACCAGTCTCAGGACTGAACACCACAACAACATAACGAACTGATAAATTCTACGCATTAGGACGGTTATTTAAGCTACGTGTAACAATACATTATAAAAGATTATAAAACATTTTTACAAATTTTCGTAAAACTGACACTAAAAGTGAACACATATTAACAGCCCTGTATCTGAAAAAACAATGATGTCTCAGCAACAATCCCGTAAAGTCCAACAAAACCTCTGCTGCAACAATAGATGGAGAGAGAAAGCTCCTCCTTCCCTGTTTCTTTCTGATGCTGCCAAAACTACGCTTATAATAAAACTTAAGTTTTGCCTTTAAACTTTCATGGCAATCGGATGAATGATAATAGGAACGCCTAACAAGACTTATAATTTGTAGTCTTTACGCCGGCTTTTGCGTAGCAATTCAGTGAATTAATAATATATCTTCTGAACCCTGAAAGATATCGAAATCACGAAAATTTAAGGTTAAAATTCCTGTTTTAACCCCTCAAATTTTCATTTAAATCCATTTCAGCCGTTTTGGAGCCTATTCGACACATATTTACAAACAAACAGACATTTAAATTATATTTATTTATAGATGATTGAAATCGGAATATTTTTGTAAAAAAGAACTTATAATTTAGAAAAACCGGAGATATTTCCAAAATAGTAGAAGTTGTCTTTAATTTGTCCAAATATCTCAATTGAAATAAATTTAAATATCTTGAAGTTGATAGTATTCATGAATATGGTGTTCTTTCGTTTAAGTCGTGGAAGTAGAACGCTAACGTGTGTATTAACGCTTTAAAGGGATGAAACAAAGGGCTGAACAAATTTAGAAGCATTTTGTTCAAGGAACTTGGGTTACGGATAACTTTATTGCCATTGGATTAGTAACGTTCTTCGGGAATACTAATAAAGTAATTAATAGTCGGTGAATGACCAGACAAAGAGGGATGAGGAAATGTTATGGAACATGAAGGAACTTCTTTCATTCTATTTCCTTCACTGTGTACAGATCGAGGGAACAGTACTTGCTTCGTAGAAATTTATGGCATAAATTATGTTGAGTAAAACATTTGAATGACTATTGGTGTTTATGATAGTTGAGGTTGAACGTTCGCTATGTTTAGACGTCACTGAGTTTTCTGAGCACTCTGAGAGAGTGTCGTAATAATTAACCCTTTGCAAATCATGAAAGCTATGTCAGAATGGCGAGTTGCAAATGTGACAGGCTGGTACGCCAGTGTTTATGGTAATTGTGAGGAACTCTTCAACAGATCCTTATCAACGGCTTAATAGAAGGGCAATTGTTGCTCCCACTTGGGCGAAGTTCCAAGGCACAGGTTCGGCGTAATTTGTACTTGTTAGCAGCACGTACACGAAATAAAGGGAATGTGTTGATGTTTTTATGCAAAGCTGCCACATCAACAGGAAATAGCGCATCATTCCTAATGGAAGAACTGCACGGAGGGACTGTAGTAAAAGAATTAACAAGGAGCCCACACCTGACGGTGGCAGGTGCACCTCTGCACAATCGATACCTTACAGCAATTAAAACTTTCGGTACTTCACACAAACATTTTGGGAAAATGAAATGAGCGAATAACCGAAGTACTTTCGTAATGTACGTTCACGTGGAATTTTACCGATCAACACCACGAGGGCACTTTTTGAAGTATAATTTATAAAAACGAAGTAAATTATAGATTTTGAAATTATTCTATTCTATTCGTTACATTCTGAAAAGAAGTGTTATTCGTCTCAGATATCTTGGATTCATTAAAACAGGATGCAATGCAACCTGACGATTGTCGATAGATTACATGTAAAATTAAAAGTAATGAATTGTGGATTGCTTCCTGTTGGGCGAAGTTCCACTGCACTGGAACTGGGAGAAAGTTAATGTTTAATTAGAATAAGAACAAATTTATTACTTTCACATCAAAATAACTTAATTTATTAAAACAAATTAATAAAAATATAAATTTAGGGCCCATTAATATTCCACAGCTAGCTTGAACAAGAATCAATATAGTTAAGGGCCATTAATGTGTACATTTTCGTGCAGCAGGAAATCAATCGTACGAAATTTTGACATTGACACTGACACGCCTGAAATTGTTGTGGGTCGTAAACAACTAGTGTCGGTTTCCTGAGGCCCGTCATCCACGAATTATGGTCGCATCCGGAGCTCTTCCTGGTCTCTGCGAAATTACATAGACAGGATTCCACCTGCTGCTGATTGCAGTTCTCCTCGTTGTAGGACATCCTTCATTCTATTACGCAAACAAGATTACTCGTTGCCTTCTCTGCGTTACTACGGTCAAACTGACTGTTTTGGCTCTCGTCGGCAAATTTCCACAGTATCTGCTCCAAGACTGGAGCCAGACCCTATCATGTTTCTCATCTCCTCTGATTTTATCCTTATTCAATATGCCACTCCAGACTGACTCTCTATACATCGTCTCCCCTCCATCTTTCTACTTATAAATGCCATTCCTGACTGACCAATTTCTCTCTCTTCTCCTCCTCCCCAGGTCAACTCTTCCCATACCTCCGCCGTTAGGGTGGATGCCGGATCACATGACCCCCAGCCCCAATTAAATATCCAGATTGGCCCGCGCCGGTCTTCATTTAGTGGAGAGAGACGCGGCTTTAGGAATTCCCGAGGGCTCAGCACCCTGGGTGAGTAATGTCCCCTAACCAGCGAAACTCATCATTTCACACTCTGTGGGTCTCTCCTCGCCACCTGACCGGCGGCATTTCTCATCCAGACTATCGACACTAATTAAATAAAATGGCAACAGCCACCGTAATTCAAGACACACACACACACACACACATATATATATATATATATATATATAGTAACGGCAGAGATAATTTTGAATAAAATTTAATAAAATAAATTTATAAATTATTCTGGAGCATTTTAAAATGAATTCACGCAGGGCGTGGTTCAGTTTACTTTCCGAATCTCACCGAGAACTTAAAAACTTACTACTATCATGCCGTAAACTACTGTTTTTAAATCATTTAATGGCGTGGCTTCTCGCTATCTAGTTAAAAGTACCTGGTTCGAGATCCGACACCGCCTCCTTCTTCACATCGCGACTTCTTAACATCCATGTCTCGGCGTGAACAAATGATTCTCAACATTGTCAATGCTTTTGTCGCGCTTCTCGCGGCGTATGATAATGGAACTTTAAAGTCAAAATTTATTATTCTGTGGCGAAAAAAGGATACTTTCACATGTTCATCAAAGAGACTTTTAGTAAGATAAAATTTATTATTATATTGTCTTTCAATAGAATTATGTAATACAAATATTGTAATACAGATTAATACTTCTAAACAAGATAATGAGCAGGCGCTGCGGGAGTTTTCTCGCAGACGCTTCACCCCAGTGACTGCGGGGCTCACCAGATTTCGTCGGGAATGCCTCGCACTCTCTCTAGTTTTTTTTATCAAAGTTTTCACGTGCGGAGACACCATCACCTATTTTAGGAGGTATATGAACTGGGGTCGAAGACTTTTGGCGAATGGTAAGAGTTGTCCGCTGATCCCATTGGATCAGTTGGCCAACTGCCTTCTGAAACTGGTAGAGACATGGAGAATGGAATGCTGCTATCCCACTGCAAACTCGTCTCCCGTCATTCGGAAGGGCGTGAAAATAGTACCCAATGCCCGACCTACCTGATGCACGTTTTCTAGGGTTTTCCCTGCATCTCTTTAGGTGAAACACCGGGTTGGATCCTTAAACCATAGTCCGGGGGCCCTAGTTAACCCTTGGCTACCTTTCTCTACCTTCCACATCCCCCCTTTTCAATTTCCTTTCTGTGCTATTAAAGGGGAGTTGCCTGTTTCAGGATCACCCTCATGTAGCCTCTTAATCACAAAAAGAATTAATCAAGAAATAGATTGTTTAGTAATTTTGTCGAGATTATTAATTTATTTATTTTGATAATTTAAAATTGAATATGTTTTGACTTAAATCTGATTGTTGGCCTGGTGGCTTATGATTGGTGTTAAGCACTTGTCCAAATGTTAAAAGTAATATTTTTTAAAGTAATTCTTGTTTTATAAAGTGTGGGTTTGTAAAGACGGACGGAATTAATTTCACCTGAGGTTTGAATTACCAATTGTGGGATTGAATACAGCGACAACCACTATATAACACTACTCCCAATTTCACATCTCCGAAGGCCATTTACTTGAAATGCAGTTCAAAGTTTGTAGAATTTATAGAGTATTATATACAACAAATAGCTGGAGTCTGAGCTAATCTGATACGAAGTGGGAGACAGGTTAAAAGCGAGAGCCGCCACTAGTGTCAGAGTAATGGTTCTTACGCTGCCAGACCTTTAACTTAATGACGTGTTTCCGGAAGAAAACTCTCCTGATTGGACTTGACCGACCTAACTTATTATCGGTTGAATAGTTTTCATTGGATCAAACAAAACACGCGGAAATAAAACTTCCATCAAAGAAGCTTAAACGTGCCTACCCGAAGGGAATTTAGGCTAATTCTGCCCAAATAATGTTTCAAATCTTACACGTTATCGGACACAAAAATTTATTTGGCTTTCACGAGACTTTAAGAACATTGAAGTCAGTTCCACTGAGTTTTAGAAGAGCCGGAATTCAATCCTTCCTTTCTGTAATTAGACAGGAAAAATAGTGGCTCTGCCACGGAAAGTTTATGTTTTCCTTGACATTTTTCTCACACAGATTACGAGCAAACGGTGCAAGTTACACATGTTTCAATAAACAGTTTAAAACTACTATTTTATTTTACCGTACCGAATATTTAAAAGGATTGTCAAGCTTTCAGTACTAAAGTTATATTATTTTACAAAACCTCCGTAGGTGTTATACACATGTAAAAAAAATTGATATTTTGCCAAGATATTTCAAGGTTCGCTTCTTTGCAGAGTAAAGTACTGAAAAATCACATTCCAAGGCTGTTGATTCCAGAAAAATTGAAAGAATTGAGAAATTAGTATGAAACATACAACGTTCCACTTATTACCTTCCTTGAAGGGCCACCATATTAATTGACTTTAAATTCACTGAAAGTAATTGAAAACTTGCGCCTTCAGCTTGTCCAGTGGTTGAGTTACGATAATGAGTCCAGTCGATCTACTCGTGAATGAATAATGTTAAGCTTACTTTAGGAGTCTGTCATGTAATTCAAACTATTTCATTTCCGTACATCAATTAATTATTCACAATTACTTTCCTTACATTTGGTGTACGAATTATCTTGCATAATACATTTCTAATTTCACTGTCTCAGTTAAAGATACAAATTATAAGGTGTATAAAGATACTACATTCCCTTAAACTTTTATAAATCTTTGTGCCTCATCAATCCACATTATCTCAAATTTCTAACAACAAAACGCTTACGTGTCCGTTGACAGTTAACAGATTTCAATACAGCTTGAATTACTATTATTTCTCCTTAATCAACATGGTTTATTTAATTTCAGAACTTAAAGTCATGTCAATAATATGAGATAATTTAATACGTGTTTTAATTACTTGTTGTGACATTGTTTTTGAAAAAAAAAGAACACTTCTCCGCGAGGATCCATGTAGTAAATGTCCCGTAATCGGCCAAGATAGAGCGAAATGGTAAATTAGGGGCGAATTGGAGGCGTTTCTTATTCGGCTTCCTAGGTGATGCAAGCGTGGTACGACCAGCTAGACCATCGTCTTTTGCGTCACGAGACAATAGTGTAGCGCCCGTAAAAAAATTAATGAGCGACACTCACTGAGAAAGGTGGACAAGTTATTAACATTTGACGATCGGATGGTACAGGAAGAAAAAGTCAGACTTCTAAATTCATAGACGATTTGTTTTCCTTAACAGTATTAAAGACCCGTTAGCATTGTGGTCGTTGTTGACTGTGCTATTCATTTATATAGGTTTGTTGCCCTGCATGAGGAGACAAAGAAAAGTACCCCAATTTTGGGAGCTCCATAATACGAAAAAAAGAAGAAACTGTCCTATCATCAGCCTGAAACCCTGTGTATTTTCATTCTATTATTACTAAATGAAGTTAAATTGGTTTTAGTTATACTTTAAAATCCACGACTTTCTATTAAGAAGAAACATAACGTAAGTATTTACATAAAGATAATATAATGAATCTGTGAAACTTAATAAATTGTAATTGAAATTACTTTTATTAATAATTAACATTCAAAAATTTAATACGTACTGTAATGAGTGGATGTGACGATAGCCATTTACTTTCGTTATTGGATGAATAATTCCCCATGTTGGAGATACTCAGTACAATTAAACACCAAAGCGCTAGAAAGGCGAGACATCGGAGTACTGACCGTAACAGATCGATCGTTTGCCGACTTAAAAATCTGGTACCAGAGTCCAGTTTCTTGACCCCGTTAATTTTGAAGGGCGCGTCGCTTTCAAGAAATTAGGGAGAAAGACCGCAGGGCCAAGTTGGATTTTAAATGGAGGCTGAGGGACAGGGGATTCGCCATGCATCTCATGGTGGGGTGAATGAACGATATGACCTGTGAGGAAGGATGAGAAAAATTTCGGCAGTCGGGCATGGAAATTTGAAGAAGGAAGATGGTGGCGGAGTTAGACATAAACATTTAAAGGAGAAACAAGTTGGGCAGTCGTGAAATAGAAGTTGATCAGTTGGAAATTATTCTTGGAAGTAGGAAGTTGGAGATGAGATGAGAGATAGAGTTTGGAGTTCAGCGATGAACATCAGAAATTAGGAAGAATTCTTGAGAGTGAGAGAATTTTACAATCTAATCTGTGGGCAAACTGAAAAGAAGATAGACGGCAGTGAGCAGAAGGTTCTCCGTCTATGTAATCTGGACTCCAGAATTCCTAGAAAGAAGACCAGGTATCGAAGGCAGAATCCACCACTGGAAGTAGTCGCCTGACAAACGTGAAAAAAACATGAATTACAACAAGGGAGGAGGAAGCCGCAGTTTCACATCGGAAAAACAGGTGTCTGAGCCACTGTCTGAAATGTGTCATGACTGCAAAAAAAAATTCCCACAAAATAACTTATGAGATTGATTATGAGCGGAGATAGTCATGGTAAATGTTTTAATTTGTCCTTAAGTTTTGTAATTGTTGTTTTGTTTTATCTTCTTCTAATAAAGTTAATATGATTTTTATTTAATCTAACCAATTTTGAAATTATGATTTAAATTTAAATCCAATTTCGCAGTTCATTAAAGTACTGTTTATAAAATACACCAACCAAAGAATAAAAACTAAAATGGTTCAATGTGAACATATACAAGATCATCATAATTAATAAATCTGTTAAAGTGTTAAATGTATTTGTAATTTTTTTACTTTTTTAGAAAAAAGAAACATTAGGGTCATCCGCGTTGTAGACCCTCCCATAAAATAACATCAAGCAGGTTAGAAAGGAGAGATTTGGACGGGGGAGCAAAATAGCAAAGGGTTACAAAAGTACCTCTTTGCTAAAGTTAATGGCACCCTGCATTTCAGTATCCAGGTCTTACCCGAGTTGGAGGTAGCTTGGTAATTACTCAAATGGGAAAAGAAATCTCCGGAGAATATAACTATTGAAGGTTAATTACGAAGTCAGTAATTAAAGAAAATACGGTCGTTTCTGCCAGAGAGCCGACTTCGAAAAGAATAAGAGGGTTTCAAGGATTGGGATCACAAATCTATAAGAACTGTTCAGATCAAACATTTCGTATAGGACGTTCGATAAATTTAATTTTTCGTCGTTACTAGAACTACAAACAGGCAGAAAATAAAAAAACGTCAACTTTGGCCCAAATGTTCCAATCTTGGTGCTAGTGTATAATGTTAAAATAGTCGAAATTTAATTTTTAGAACTCTTGGCTTGTCCTCCGTACTTCACAGACATTTATTTATTTTCCTTTCATGACAGAATATGCATCATCAAAAGATATTAAATCTTAAGCGGAGATCATTTCCTAAGTATTTAGAAAAACTACTGGCAATTTAATTTTTGAAACGCTTTTAAAATTGGGGTTGTAACAGCCTAATCAATATATATTTAAAATCAACCATCTTTATCTCACAATTAGGCTGAAATTTATCATATCTTTGATCAAATAATTTACGCTGGAATTACCGTGAGCGCCAGTGGTTGCTACTACTTTGCCAACAAACACAAACGCACTATGACGAGTTGTTGTTGCCAGGATATATATAATCTCTCTCTTTCTCTCCGTGGAGTTTATAATGGATCGTAACCTTTAAAATGTCTCAAGTATGGGATATCGAGCGAATCTTTAATGTTCACTGTTGGAAGACAAAATGTTGCCTTTAAAAAATATTCTCAAATAATGGCCAAAATTGGTCAGAATTAGAATTATTTATTTATTAAATTATAACACGACGTTTAGTCCCTTTGTTTGGAACCTCCTCAATTTTGGCCGTAATTTTTCGCCTATATTATTCGAGGCACAGTCAGAACTATTATAAAATTTGTTTTATATCTTCTCATATTTTTGCTCTCTTGAATTTCCCGGTAATCTAAACTTAAGTTAAATGCAAACTTTATCAAATCACTCGTAATAAGTTTATTTTATTAATAATATATGACTTTTTCTTTTACTAATTCCTCCGTTTGCCTAAAAGCGACCATCACACTCCTTCCTCTCAAAATATACAAACCGAATCACTTTGCATCCGCCGATAAACATGACTTCTCTACACACACCGCGATATTAATTTGTGACGCAAGTCTGGGGAAAATGTAACAAATCGGAAATAATATAATTACACATTTTTTGTACCCAATTACTATCATCCTTTCGTTATATAACTAAGAACTTAAAATTATTCACGAAAAAAAAGAATACCATATGTTTGTATCAATGGAAATCATGGAAATATATTTATTATATATTATATATATACGTAACTCTGAATTTCTTTCATTATTTGAGTTTTAAATAAAATCTTTATTGTGATAATATTTTGATTAAGTAAATATGTCAGATATATTAAGTAAAATTCATATTAAGAGCAGCAAACACATTTTCACCTCGTTTTTGATATTCGAATAACTAATCCAAGAATAATGTAAATTTGTCAGCCAAAGACGGGCTGAAATTCTGTTTCTTGTGTTTATATTAAACAATATTTTTAAAATTTCTAACATCTATGAATGATTAATTTATCTTGCTATCTTATAAGTAAAATTTACTGTATGCTGTTCTGATTCACCTTGTATGTGAATCTCATGTGAGGACCAAGGAAGTATATTTAGTTACATAAAATTTTCGGTAATTTTTGTCACGCCAAAGAGAACAAAGAGTGTAAAAATTCTCAAAACTCGAAAGGGACTAAGAACAAAACCACCGTCTACTGATATTCTAAGACCGTCTTCATCTTTCCTTTATAAAGAAAATTGGGTAATTTAGCAAGAAACTTTAAACGCGAGGAGAAATCATTAATGAATTTTGTTCACGCGTTCCTTGTGAACGAGAAATAAATCCTGTAGGAGATAAGACACGAATACCATCCCTAGGAAGACTGAGTGGACGAGGGTGTAATATTATGAACGTGCTTAAGCGGCCGATATTTGCATCCAATAAATATTTTTCGGGATAACGAGATAAAGTTTCTCTAATTGTTGTTTCTATGCAGTGTCAACCCCGTTCGGAATATGTGGAGAGCAATTTTATGGGTGGGAGTTCAGAGGTTTAATATAAAGTAACGCCAAAACTAACGAGATTTGTTTCAAATTCTTTCTTATAGAATTTATTTCTCTCATTCAACATACCAATTAAGCAGTACTTCAGATCCTGGGAGCTGAGGCTGCGACCCCACAGCGAACTCGTCTCCCGTCGTGAGAATAGTGCCCAACGCCCGACATACCTGATGCAAGCTTTCTAGAGTTTTCCCTGCATTTCTTTAGGTGAAACACCGTGTAATATTCTTAAACTATAGTCCGGGAGCCCTAGTCAACCCTTGGCTACCTTGCTGTATATTCACATCCCCCATTTCAATTCCCTTCTTATTCTGTTAAAGGGGAGTTGTTTGTTTCCCCCGAAAAAACAGAGATGGACAGGGTTGAAACAGAGCTCATCAGTAGAACGCGTAAAACCACTTTTATATATACATGTTCCTTGATACGCGAATCAAACACAGTAGGGGCACGACTACCACCCTAGAAGAGGAGTGGAAATATTAAAACCTACTACAGAATCTTTCAATATTTCATGGAATAAACGTCTTTCGGAGATAGTGTTTCTCTAGATTTTGCTTATGTATAATGTAAATCCCATTAGGAATATTTTCTACTTTTAAACTTACCAAAAGTGTAAATTATTCTCTTATAGTCCCACGAGAATTTTTTACTATGCTGGGATACCAAAAGTATTTATTATTTCAGTGCTGGGAATATTTTTTCTCTCTCTCTAAAAGGACTTGAGGTATTTTTATTTAATGCGCAGCACGTTCCAGAGTGACTGCGGGGCTCACCTGATCATGTCGGGGATGCCACACACTCTCTCTGGGTATTTTTTATCAAAGTTATCATATGCCGAGACACCTTCACCTATTTTAGGAGGTATATGTACTGGGGTCAAAGACCTTGGGCAAGAGTTGTCCGCTGATCCCATTGGATCAGTCGGCCAATTGCCTCCTGAAATTGGTGGAGACACGGAGAAGGGAATGCTGCGTCCCCACAGCATTCGGAAGGGCGTGAGAATAGTACCCAATGCCAGACCTACCTGATGCAGGTTTTCTAGGGTTTTCCCTGCATCTCTTTAGGGAATCACCGGGTAGGATCCTTAAACCATAGCCCGGGGGCCCTAGTCAACCCTTGGCTACCTTGCTCTACCTTCCGCACCCCCCCTTTTCAATTCCCTTCCTATGCTATTAAAGGGGAGTTGCCTGTTTCAGGATCACCCTCATGTAGCCTGTTAACCAAAAAAAAAATTACTCTATAACGGCACTAATTTAGACTCTCTTAGGGAATTGGGGGTGTATTTGACCGTATTAAGGAATCCGGAGTATTTTCGTCTTTTTTAACGTTCCCTAGAATTAAATGTAGCGCATCTTAGCCTACTTTTAAGTTACTCTCCTTAAATCAGTCATCATGCTGGTTATGATATAATTAACATTCCGACATCATAGTGTAGGAGAACAAAATATGTAAAATTCCAAAAATGTGACGCTCTCGATGTCGGTTAAATCACTTGTTCACTGCGTGATAATTGTCTAATATAAATGAAGTCCCGGGAAACGCCAGGAGCCCAGATACTTTATTTATAAATGAATTTCAGATAAACACCTAATAGAGTTCATATATTTTAATAATTGGATATTTGTGACGTTAGAATTCATAATCAACAAAAATAATAACCATTTCCATGAATTAATTTAACTGTTCAAAAAATAACATTTGAAGCGTTCGTAGAGAGAAATATAACAATATGTGTACTAAAGTGAAACTTAAAAAAAAAACAGGGGTGGTAAAGATAAATGCGAGAAATGATGAGACGTTTGCTGAGCTAATGAGTAAAGACGTAAAGCATCGGGTTTATTCGCCGCACTGATTGCAAATATAATACGAAGTTTTTGAGGAATATTCTTACTTTAAAAAATTAAATGTAATTATTGTCAGATTTTCTTCTAGACTTGTATTATTGACTCTGTTATCGTTAAAAGGATCGCTATTTACTGTAATCGAATTTTTTACTCTTGACTTGTCAGATCAGGCTACATTACGTATAACAGAAAAAAATACCTCATATAATGAAAAGAGTCGGTAAAAAAACTATGGGTTTGTTGTTCCATGGACCAATCCAGATGTCAGGAATCTAACCTATGATATTAAATACCTCCTACAATTATCCAGAAATATAATTGAGTGAAATCTATTTAAGATTTGACATTATGTCAAAGTGTTTTCCGAGATAAAGAGAATGTTACTTGTCCTCATTCTACGCCATGTTCTGCCTGTTGCATGTTGGACTGAATCATGTTTAAAAGGCTCGACTGATAAAACGTCAATTACTGTCTTAATGTCCACGTTTCGTAATCTTTAAGATTATTTCGCAAGAGACGTGTACTAAAAAAAGGAAAAAAAATAGACCACAAGATTCCATTTATTATATAACATTTATTTTAGCGTTTATTACGGCACTTAAATTATAAGAAACAGCAGCCTTATAAAAATAAAATTCCAGAATTAATAGAGTTTTGTTGTAACAAACAAAATAATAAATTGTGCCTCTCCTGAAGTCCGTCTAGAAACTAATTCATGTGATCTCGTTTAAGTAAACTTAGAAAAACCCTATTTTCCTTTTTAAGTTTATAAAATTCCCTAGAAACATTATGCAGTTCCTCAAAATCTTCAAAAATTAAAATTTAATAGATGCAATCATCTATCCTGCGCAAGCCATTTCAGTTCTACATAGCTGCCTTATTCCACGTGCTCCATAGCGTATTCCAACCTCGACAACTCTTCTGTTCTTACCCCACACACCCACACATTTCCCTCTTATGTTAATTTTGCAAGACGGTTTTAAACCGCGGCCTATTAATCTATCCTTTCTCTTGGTCAACGTCCTCCATATTGTTCGCTATTCCTCTATTCTGTTAAGAACTTCCTCATTAGTGATTATATCCACCCATCGGATTTTCAGCATTCTCCTGCAACACCACTTATCCAAGGCATCTATTCCTTTCCCTTCTCAACTCCTATCGTCCATGTTTCGCACACATAACGCTACGCTCTATACGAATATTTTTAGCAACGATTTCCTAATATTCAGACTTACATTGGCCGTAAGTAAATTCCTCTTTCTCACGAAAGTCTTCCTTGCCTGTGCTATCCTACTCTTTATGTCTACTATTCTTTTACCATCCCTAGTTATCACGTTTCCCAAGTAGCATAATTCCTTAAATTCCATCAAAATATACCTTCCTAATACCCTTTGTTATTGCACTGTTTCCCCTACTGCACTCCAATATCAAACGTTAAATGGTTATAATAAGTAACTTGAGATATATAAATTTACATATTTAAAACTATCTCTCGCATTATTTATCATCAACCGTCCATGGGTTCACATTTCTCAGGATATAATTATAATGTGGGGTAAAAGAACTATTTAAACAAATAGACACCATATTGCGTCATGGACTTTTACGTGCTGAATCATCCCTTATTTTTTAACTATAATTTCTTCAAAATTCAAGCAAGTGGTTCTCAACTCTCCCCTAATGTGTTTCTACAGGTTCTATGCATACCAATTTCTTTTTCATTTGTTCACGGATCTAGGTATCTAAAAAGATTATTTAATCAAATTGTCCTTCATCATTATGTAGGTAGAGGCATTCAATTTTACATTTAAAATAAATTTTATGCGTTGAAGTAGTAGAGGAATTGGGGGCTGAACGGGACACTCAATTTTAAAACTTTTTCTAACATTATCTGAAAAGAAAAATCTCTTCAATAAGTATAAAACATTAGTTTATTCTATAATTTACTTAATCGAATA
Source organism: Eucriotettix oculatus (assembly GCA_034510155.1). Taxonomy (NCBI): domain Eukaryota; kingdom Metazoa; phylum Arthropoda; class Insecta; order Orthoptera; family Tetrigidae; genus Eucriotettix; species Eucriotettix oculatus. The sequence goes on from CM067381.1 coordinate 7,033,477, forward strand.
TTAATGCAAATTAAAACAACTAATTTAGTTTCTTAATGAATTATTAAATGAAACTGATCAATTTCCAGTTCTGCCCCACCACCCGGACAGATGTTCTATAATTACAATTATTACAACTTTAATTTCAGAAACATTATAACACCTTTCGTGTTTTTTTGCTTATAGTTGATCAATTTATCTATTTTTCTCTTCGTAAAGACATTGCTTATCATTTCACAGACTTTGCTAGCATCTTTCCCTTTTTTACGTTAATTTTCTTCCTTAATCTATTCTTTTTGGGTCCAGAATCCTATGAGCCATTATTATAAGTTGGCTCTGCTAGTTTTTCCTTTTACCTGGAGGAACACGGTAAAATTTTCCTTCTACACTAGTATCCCATTCCACATCGCAGGCAAATTTTAGTTTAAGATTTTTCACACAGCCTTAATACAAGCTGATTTAAACGTAATACATAACATATATGCAGCTAAAGACACCTACTTTATGAATATATAGGAATTTTGTAGATTACCTCTGTGGAACTGCTGCAAAAATTATAAATTCACAGATATAAGACGCCAAAACAAGATCTCATTCTTAAGGTGTAGTCAGAACTTAGTCACGTCGGCTGCTTTGATCAGTTACAATGTTTCTTCTCCTATTTTATACCCTCCAGAACTATCCAGCAAAGAAAATAGGTTAACTCGTTCTGTTCTACTATTCCGTTCCGCCCCGACTTCCCCTAATTATTTTCACATTTATGCTTTCTCAACTCTCCCCTATTATTTTCCCCCGTGGTTCTTAAGAATATGTGTGCCAAACATTTTTGAAATTGATCCACAGAAACGCAAACAATCATATATCCAATATTATTATGTAGGTCAGTGAAGGCAGTTAAGACGAAATACAATAATGATGATACTATGAAGTATATATATCCTGATTAATTTCTAAATACTGAAAGAGTAGATTGGACATTATTTGAATATCTTCCAATAAATAGTTTTGTGCAACTACCTGTACAGCTGGGATAATGAAATTAATTTCGTCCTTGCCACATTTGTTTATGCGTTTCTATTAACACGACTACGGAGCTACGTATTACTAAATTACTATTCATTTAATAATTTTTCGATTACATTAAACATATTTTTTTATAAATGTATTGTATAGACAGATACTGACATGAGTGCAAGTGGAAGATCGTCGGTGAAGTCAGCAAAATTCGTTCGAATCTGATATCAGAGATTTGCAATGAAAAGGGATATGAAGGAGTTGTGCAAGGCTATTAATTCGACACACTTCTAAAAAATACCGGTTTCAGAAATAGCAAGTTGCTGTAAGAAGTAAGCCTTCAGCAAACGCCTGTAAAGCCGGCCGGTCGTCGGGGGACAGTTGCTAGTCAACATCAGGCGACGTGACGACTGTGTATCTATCTATGTGTGTGTGTGCGTGTGTGCAAGTGCGAAATTACACGCGGTTTTCCTCAACACTGTTCACGACGCGTCACATAAATAACTCGTGTGCTCTTCTCTAGAAAAATAAACGTTCTTGTTACCTGATAAAAAAACACTGTCAGTTTATTGAGAACAGAAAGTGAGTTACTGTGAGGGTTATTATTTATTTTGGCTGAAAATTAGTGTTATGAAATGAGACATTTCAATGAACAAAGTTAAAGCGAAGAAAAAATGGTGCAAAACAGGAAAGCCGTGAAGAAACGAGTGTAGCGAAATAATAAGACGATCTGCGTTGAGTTCCTCAGCTTAAACATCCCCACCCTTTATTATTATTATTCGTAATTCCCCTTCTCATTCCGTTCACTTATTTCCCACAATTTTATTTTCTCAGATATTTCAAAAAAATATTTCAGTTCAGTATCTTTTTTACTCAAAAATATTTCCAGAATTTTGTTGAGCTGTTGTAACGCTAGATTTTTTTTCTCCGTCTGTAATTCTGAAGTAAGTGTCAAGGAGGCTGTGAAAGGAACGTCGAACGTGCTTCCCCGGGCTACTCCTACAAAGAAAGTTCCTGAGAGGGGAGTTTGTCTGATGCTGCTGCTACTAACTTTCTCTTACAGTTAATTATGCATGCCTCTTTGAAGATGCGGTTGCATTTGAAGTGCTGTCAAAATATATTAGAAAGTAGTATGTCTAGGAAACGAACTTTTCTGATTTTTTGCAAGACGTTATTCGACGTTGCCTCTGTCCAAATTGTTCAGATAGGCGTCATTTATTTGGCTAATAATATATTCATCCAGAAAACATAAACGAGTAAATAAACTTACTATAGGCCCTTATTCAGTAAGACGAACATTAATACGAAACTATTACGAAAAAGTGGTAAAGTATATTCTTCTATTAGATAAGAAAATATTTCGCAGTACTTCCAAATCCTTTATAAATCAAACATTCATTATTTTAGTCTTGCAGATGAATTAAAACTTTTAAATAAATAAATAAAGCAAATAATTTAATTAATATTTAACGAATAAAAATACAAAGTTTCATATAACTTCGTGGTCTAATTTCGAATTACAAAAAAACTGTCATTTATTTTACTTTATATTGAATTTTACAGTATATATTTTAACAAATGTTTATGTCAACGAAATTAATTTGGATTTTATAATTTTTTGGTGCATAGTTACCCGAACAAGTCCATATATTTGGATGAAGCGTTGTCTTTCTATTAATTATCTATTTGTTGGGTAATTGGCTGCCTTTTCATTTATTTATTTTTTAACATAAAGTCATAAAATGATGTTATAATCCGACTTAATATTATAAATTAAACGGAAAGTAAATAATTTAATGCGTATAGGTTTCATCTCCCAACTTTAAGGACATCCTCAGATCTTTAATTAAATTTAAAAAAATTATGTTGCTTCTGCAGCGTCCAAGCTGGGGGAGGAAATGTATCCAAATTAAATTATTCCTCGTTTTGGCCACCATTTTTGTTTTATTAAAAATTAAGACTATTAATGTTCAACAATACATGACATATATACAATAAAATTTAATGTAATGTTTATATTTAATTCATTCTCCATAAAAAATATTTATAATTATACGTTTGTTATATCATAAAGTTTAGTCCATCGTTAATTAATTAACATTTGCGAATGTGTTAGTGCGGAAACTCGATAAAATCTTCTTATACGAAAAGAGGTTAAATGATCTAATTAATATAAATTATAAATAAATGAAAAGACAGTCTCAAAGTAAGCAAATAATTTAATTAGTATTTAATGAATACAAATACAACGTTTCATACAACTTCGTGGTCTTCATTTGAATTTCGAATTACAAAAAATAACTGTCATTTATTTTAGTTAATATTGAATATTTCAGTTTATATTTTAACAAATGTTTATGTCTTAGAAATTAATTTTGATTTTATAATTTTTTGGTGTATACATATTTGGATGAAGCGTTGTCTTTCTATTCATTAAATAGAAATGTAACTATATGTTGGGTAATTTGCTGTCTTTTAATTTATTTATTTTTAATATAAATTCATAAAATGATGTTAGAATTTAATTATATGTATCTACACATGGATATCAATGCCATCAATATTGCAATCGTCAAATTGATCAAATTTTGCTCCTCACTTATGTTTTCTTATTACGATCATCAATTCGTGAGGAACAATTTGAATTCTTTTACTCGTTTTGTATGCTTTATCAAAGAGTTTATTGTGACAAAGGTATTAAAGTCGCTTATTTACTGGAAAAGTACATCCGAAATATAACTAAAATTAATAGTTATACTTATTTGACTTCATTGAAAATAAACGAAAACGAAGAACAATACGTTAAAAACATTCTTATAGAATAAAACATTTACATTATATTAAGCACTATATCATTTAAAGCTTGATTGTCTAAAGAACTTAAATTTCCAATACACTGTCACAGTTCAATTATTTTTGGACGTTACTACAAAAAATATTGTAGAACGAATGTAATGTAGCAATATTTTCTTAAATATCAAATTGATAAGTTTCCAGTTTCTGAAATAGTTTAATAAAATAAACAAATAATAACAATTTTGAAATGTTAAGTTCCATTATTTTATAAAAAAATTTGCAGCCAATATATATAATTTTTAAATAAAACACAAAGAACGGTCAAAAGTCATAAATGAAATAATGTAATTTGAAAACGTTAAGAGTAAGTTAAGTGGCGAAACTTAGTATTTATGTTTTATTTATATTATTAAGTCAGATAATAAAATTATTTTATTAATTTCCTTTTTAATTATAGACTGCATCCCAAGACAGTTACAACCTAAATATAATTCAACAATACTCAACAATAGTGAATTTGTGAAATGATGGGAAAATAAAATAAATATGTATACGTAACATCAAATTAATAAAACAAGTGTTTGTTACATAATATTACGTATCAAATACCACTTTTCAATTTAACAATGAAAGTTACTGATCATAAAACAATTAAACTTAATGTATAAACTGCAGTGCTGGATGACAATTATTTATACACTTGTACCTCTAATTTAAATGGTATTTAGCAACTTTAAAATTGTAATTAATTTAATTTACTTATTTTAACAAAAATAATAATTATTGAAAGATTTTCTTTTCAATAAAGAGGTAAGTTCAGTAGGCATTAAATAATCAAATTACTCTGTCTGGAAGTATAGAAAAGATTCAAGCACAGAAGTAGGTACCAATAATAAATAAGAAAAAAAATGCGAAAAAATTTCTGCTTACCGGTTTTAAAATGAATGTTACCTTTTAGTTAATTTATGTGGGCTAAACCATTATTATTTCAGATTTGGATTCCGACCGAAAAACTAATGTCATTGCAATTAAATTCAACACTATAAATTAAAGGAAACTATAGATCTTTTTTTACGTTCGCATCTAATTACGTATTAAGGACAAGTCGTTTAAGAAGATAAAGAAAGTATAAAAAGCTTTTTAAAAACTGTATATTTGACGTGCGTACATTAAATTTACTGAAATTATCACAGGCATATATTACTGGTAATGTTACGAGTACACGACGGAATTAATGAGATAGAACTAGTTCTTTGCACGCCTCTAGTCCCAAATAATTAGTTATTGGAAAGCCGCGTGTGACTGAACAGGACGTGATTAGGCACTTGATGACAACGGCGGCTTATAAAATATGTACGTGTTATGTAATTACCGGAAGGGGTGATACAAATCTAAGTTCAACGTATGAATAAGTACTTTCAACTCAAATAAAACAATATATTTTGTTTAATACTATTTTACTGATTTGTGATTCTATCAAATTCATTAGTAGATTACAGTTGCATTATTTAATTTCCGACAAAAACTCTATAATATGTATAGTTAGCCCCATTCACAATTACAGAGAATGTATTCCAGAAATAAAAAATAATTTTAAGTATTTTGTTATCACTTAGAACAAATAATAATTTGTTTAATAAATCTTGTTTAATAAACCACATAGTAAAAAACTCATTTAATAGTACATTACAGATTTTATTTTAAAGGGATTTAAGTTAAATAACAATAACCAGTTTATTGTCAACTATCAGTAGATTTTTTAAAAAATATTTATTTAAATCGAATAAATTTTTATTTCAAAAATTATTTTCACGGAAAATAAAACCATTTAACAAGTCCAATCAATTTTATTGCAAAAATTATTTGCAACATCTGCACAATTTAAACATTCAACAGTAGTTGAATTCCCATTAATATGCGAAAGCTTCTGTTTTTATTAATTCAATAAAATTGATTGACTTATAAACTGTTTTTATTTTCATTGATATAATAAGGAAGTCCATCCCAGTTACTGTGTTTATGAATTATTTTCATTTAAAACAGTAATTTTAATGTATTTCAATCTAATGATTGTAAGTTAATAAAAGTTAACGTCCCTTTAATATTTTTAAACTTTATTATTATATTAAAAAATTAAATTATTGTATTAAAAAATTTAGGATTTACTAATTCTTTTGTATTTCAAAAAAAATTTAAATCAATTTTTATTTCAAACTATGATTTTAGTGAAAAAATAATAATTTTTTCGTTTTTTAATTTTTTCTTTAAATTAACTTTTTTTGAAGTTTATAATTTTTTACTTTAAAGTACGTTTATTTAATTTTTTCCATTTAATTAAAGGAAATTTCTTAATTCTAATAAAGATCTTCCTAACGTTATTAACAATAATATTTTAAATACCAGCTGTAAACATATACGAAATGTGTTTTTTATCAGAATTTTTTTAATAAATTGTACATTTTGAAAGTGAAATAGATGTAACTAGAACGGAATAGTTCTATAGAAGTCAAATATAGACAGTATAAAATATTAAGTAAATGTGTAGGTCTATAGTAATTAGGTACGTAATTCGTCAATTACCAGTCGTAAATAAGTGAGAAATAGAAGAAAAAAAAGGATATTGTAATTCCTGTTGCTTTTGTCAATTTCATCATTGTTCACATTTAAGCGACATAGAAGAGATGTTAAAAAGTTAATGATTAAGAATTAACTAAATTACTGTAGAATGTAATAATACTATAAGTATATGTAATAGTTTGTTATTTACTGAACCTTGTAAAAGTATAGGGAAATTTTAAAAATCTCAGTACTACAACTAAATCTGATTATGACGAGTAATATTGACAAATATAGCTCTGTGTTTCTCATGTATTAATTCATTATTACAGAGGCAAAGGCTCAAAAATACTATTTACGTGTAAATTAATAATTTCGCGGGAGATATTGCCCAGTGAGCTACAAATGAGGGCTTCGTGCAAAACAGATAAGTTAAATTATGTATGCAAATTCTGTAGAAATGAAATGTTATAAAATACTGTCTCTTCGTCGCAACAGATTTAGATTATGTATATAGGCGAACGTGTTGCTAAAAACAAGCGATAAGATAGTTTTGAAAACATTTCTGTAGTTAGGTATTCTTCCGATATGACAAATGTCGCGTATTTATCGGCCGATAGTGCATAACTATGCATATCTATTCATTTTTTAGTTCAAAATGTTAAAGTATACATGTAAACGGAAAACAGAACCTTCTTCAATAATGTAGTGAATGAAAGCATTGTAGTATCAACACTAATACAAACAGACACGTGTTAAAATGTTCATCTATGTATGAAGCAAGTAAAACGGATTACCTTTAAACACTTCAGTATATGAAATTACAGGAGAAATGGACGTCATATCAAATTCAGCCAACTTGCTTTAATCGCAACGAGGGACTGAACACAGCAATTTCGCGAATGAGTATTAAGTCATGTGGGTAATTCTCTCAAGAACGTGTTCTTCAGTAAACATTTAGTCTACCTCGATTCGCTTTCCCTAAACTGAAATTGAACACCTTTACGCAATTACCGACATTTTTTCTTATAATTACGCTAGAATTATTTTTAAAGTGCGTCCTCCAATTACACATGTTATTGAGCGCAGAACTAGTTTAATCGATAAGTAGACTGATATTTAAGTCGGCAATTAAAGTATCCTTCACCAAAATTCATAAAAGATTGGCCTAAAGTAGGTCACTCATTCAAATAATTTGAGCTTTCATAAACCAGTTGGCATTTGCTTAACAAAACTCCTTACCTTCTTCAGAATAAAACACTTTCATTTTTCATTAGTTTTAGCAATGAATTAGATATATTGATCTTCAAACTAAAAAATGTCCATTTCTGGCAAAGAAATGTGGTATAATATTAAATATATTAATAGTTCACTTTATCAGACTTGAGTGAAATAAATGATGAACAGTCTAATTAAATCAATTTCAAGTTAAATCATTTTCTTATAAATGTAACGGAAACAGCACAACGTTTTGTTTACTTCTTTTGAACCTCTTCAGGTGCAAGAAAACAATTATATAATAATAAAAAATCAATGAAACATGTTTTATATTATTTTTCAATTATTGGTATCAGACATCACTTTAAAACCCAAAAATTTACACCTTATCCGCAACATTTTTCTCATCATTCTCCACTAATATTTACACACTTCAACTAATTATTATAATGATATCTATAAAACCCGTCTTCCTTGTTTCTTTTAGATTCCTTTAAAAATCATTTTTCACCTGAAGTTATTCCAAAGAAAGTAGTTTTCATGACATTCTAAATATTAATTATAACTAATTTGGCTGTGATACTCGTTTAAATATCATACTAAATACAATGGATATGAATTGAAACAAAGGTTTAGGAATATAAGAATTTAAATAATAACATCTATTCCAATAAATAAAATTGAAGTGTCTGTCGAATAGACTCCGAAACAACTTAACGGATTCCAATAAATATTTAAGGGTTTAAAAACAGGAGATTTTGCTTACATATTCATGTCGATATATTGCAGATGATGTCAGTATACTAAAAATATTAATACAAAAAATTCTACGGGAAAAGTTTCTTGGGATACGCGCATCAAATCTACAAAATTTAATGCGGATTGCCTATACTCTCGATATGTTCATGTTCCTAACACGGTTTAGCATATTTCAATGAAAATTTCAGGGAATGAAAAAGGAATTTTAACTAATTTTTTCGCGTGTATTTCATTTAGATATTTTGAATTGACGCACAAAAGCCGACTTGAAAACCAACTACAAGTTATAAGTCATATTAAGCGCTCCTATACTATTACTTACTGTATAATTTTGGCAGCATGACATAGAGTGTGACAAAAAGAGGGAGGGAAGGAGGGAGGGTGAGAATTTCCACTCCATCTATTGTTGAAGCAGAGTTCACGTTGTAATTGATCTATTGTTGGCACAGAGATAAATCCCTAAAAATTAATTAACTTCTTTGGCTCGTCGATACGATGTATACGTAAATTGGTTTTATTTGTCACGACAGTTAAATTTTAATATCTAGTAATTGCTAATTTTTAAAGCCAATAAAATATTTTTTGGCTTAACACGCTACGTATAGCCTGCTAAACAAAAATTAAATACATTTTTCATCAATAAATATCATTGAACTTCTAACGAATTGGTTCCGAAACATGTGAAAGCGGGACGTGTTCAAAACCAACTGCAAGTTATAAGGTTTGCCCTGAAGCTATAATGAATAAATGCTACAGTAATTTTTCTATTTTCAATGAATTCAACTTTATCAAAATTTTGTACCTATTGCTTTGTTAACAGGGCAAAATAAAAAGAGAACGAAGCCTTCATTGTATTTCACAGATGTTAGTGTTGAAAGATACTTCAAAGCTTGCAGTTTTACAAACAAAATACAACAAATGTCCGAAAGTCACAAATAGAAAAATTATAATTAAAAATAAAACGTTTAGTCTTTTCACAGCTTTTTGTGAAAACAAAATAGTAAAGCATAAGGAAATTCACCATATTTGTTTATAAAACGTTATTGTCAAAAGATAAGTACACTAACTCTGTTAAAAACATGAAAAAAATTAAATGTTAAGAAATTGTTGCATTTTTTCATTAAAATAGAATCAATCAACAAACTAGCTAATCAACGTGTATAAAATTAATACGAAATATGAGAATTGTTATTAATTTTTTTAAATTCTCAATTGTCTTACATTTTTTATACTATGTTTATATAACAATTATTTTGTTTTTGTTTTCCGATATTCCGGTTTGTATAAGTCACCAACAACAATCTTATATATTTCCTTGTGGTTACAAGAAAGGAAACAAGAAAAGCATTATTTTATTTATGGTTCCTGGTTTCTTAGACGCTGTTTACATTTATCTACAGAAATGTACAGAACAATCATGTTGCTTAATTTATAGTGTTCATTTAACAATGCCGGTAATTTAGTGGTGAATACGGTAAGTATACACAAAATTATTTCAGATAAGAAGCTTGTCTACTAGAAACACTTTCTCACTGTGATAATGCTGTTTAACTTGCGAAATTATTTCACTGCGATAGTGATAAAGTGCTATAAATACACTAATAATAAAAAAATAGATTTAAAAACTTGCATTTTAAATGATTTTACTCAAGTTTTCGGGAAGTATTTATTTTTGCCAAACTATTTGGATGATTTACGAAAACCATTTTTAATTGTACATATATTATGTAATATATCAGATTAAGTTCCCAGCTTTGCCTGGTATATAAAACATTTTTAAGAACTATTTTTATATAACTACATCACACATAATTCGTTTTACCATTGGAATGTTTTTCATTTCTTTAACTTTTATTCAAGTCGCATTATCGTCTAGGTTTTTAGCGACAAAACATTTATTTTACACTAGCTGGGTGCCCGGCATTACCGACTGCAGTATTTAATTGGACAGTAATATCTTCATAAACACGTGGTTAAACCATCAAATAGATGGTCACATTTCTGAAAATTAATCTTTCTCTGCCAACTACCGCCAGTTAATATGGAATAATATTATAAATAAAATACAAATGGCCCCAAATGTTGCGGCAGCAACATGAAATTTCAGTAGCATTTTAATTAATGACCTGAATAAAATCTGAAATTTTGGGACGAAATATTTTAAGTTCCTTTATTGCTGATTTTCGACAATTCTTCGAATTTTATTTATAACTATCTGGGGATCCGGCGTTTCCCGGGTACTATCCCGGTACATTATTTAATTCTAGGTCAACACCTAAATAAACCGACATCGAAAGCGTCACAATATGAACCTCAAATATACTCCCTGTATCTCGAGAGTCAAAAATACCCCCGGTACAATACCATGAATAAATATATTTCCAGTATTCTAACAATAAAAATTTTCCCCGCTTCATTGGTTAAATTTTTACTTATATCGCATATTAAAGTTCATAATATAACACAGCGACTCGCACTATTTTCATGTTATCAATTACTATATTATAAGTATGCAGTACATACATCGTATCAACGATCCAAAGACGTTATTTCTTTACAGCCTGCTGCAATAATAGATATTAAGTTGTTAAAGAACGAAGGCTTTTCTGGTGAAGAATATGTAGAAACGTTTCTAGATATTAAGTTGGGTTGAAAGATATAGGAACGCTTAATAGGACTTATAACTCGCAGTAGGTTTTCACGCCACCGCAATTCCAAGAAATTTTCCCGTAGAATTAATATTTTTATTTATATTCATATTATATTGAAATTAAATATACACGAATATTTACATTATATATCCTAGTCTTATTAAATCAAAATAATGGAAAATTTGTAAAAAGATTTCTATGCTAAAATTAAAATCTGCACGCGTAAAATTGTGTATTGGTCTCCAGTTACATGTAAAGAAAATATTTGTACTTAAAATACGAAAATATGATTTTATTTATTTATTTTGGACGTCTTTTATGTGAATATATAATATGCACCTTTCACATTCGAGACCACTAACATTCAGACAACAATTTGAATAGGTTTCGTCGCGAACTCACTAGTGCATTTATTTTATTGCCGGTAATAAATAAGTCTTAAAAATTCTTGTCATGAAAATGGCTCATAAGAAAATGTTTGCATATAGCCCAATAGTAATCTGTTAGTGTTAATGACTCGCGAATGTGTGCAGTTAAAGGCTTCCGCAGTATTTTCGCACAAGCATCCTTGTTTATTATCACCATAAACACGTCTAGCATTTCTATAGCGCTTACGATAATCGAAGAGTGCGTGAAAGTGATAAATGCGTGACCTTTCAGACAGGGGTTCTGGTCTTTGACTCGTCTGCAATTAGGCGCTTCCATAAATTTCACACAAACCAACTTGTAATCAACCTGTGGGGGAGTAAAAAGCTTCAAAAATATATTCACTGACCGAGTCTGTCAGTATTATTTACAAGTAGGTAAAGATATACGTTAAAAAGAACCGAGTCCTTACACGCCTGAATTTTTATTAATATTTTCCCCATACGTCGGTTACTGTTACGATATTTAATTCCTTAATCTACGTCGATTATATTTTACAATTGAATATTTCCTTTTATTTGCAGTTAGAAAATTTGCATAATTGGTCGTTGAAAGGTAGAAATTCTAACAATGTAATTTCCAACTAGTTTTTGTTAAAAAATAATAAGTTTAACGACGAGAGCAAATATTCCTTCTCTATACAAATAAAAGGTAATGAAAACTTTGTGATCCAGGCATTATATACAGGGCGTGTTCAAACACACTGCAAAATATACACGTTGCTATACCATTCGTCTGACTGCCACAGAAGTTACTGTTTACCTTTTCAAGAATTAGATTCCTTCCTTCTTCGTTTCGGACAAGAAAGGTCCTACCATAATTACTTGCAACAGGATAAATTATGACCTCACGTAGCACGGCAAACGAGATTATTGGACTGGTTTTTGGCGTCAAATAATGCTTAAATGTAACTTAACTTTTATTGGGTTATTACATTATTAAAATAATGATACTTTTCAATTAATTAATAATGAAAAATGTTTTATAAGTTGCAAATGATTGAAATTGCGAATCTGGCACCAGAGATGGATTTTTTTCTAACTCAAAGTCGCTTATCTTGATCGACGATTAGATAAACAATTAAAAACCATCATTACTTAAATAAAATGTGTTTTTACGCATAATAGCTATGTAATGCAAATTACTGAAATTTATTAATTAGTTTATAAATGAGAAAAATATTTTATATGTCCCAGTACAAATTGGTTCTATAAAGAACAGATCCGCACACACTCAATTTTATTTCCATTGCATATGTTTATGTCTAAATTGCATGAACGTGGTACAGAAGAAAGAGTTCAACATGAGGATTCTTCTTTTCCTTCTTCCTTGGCTCTTCAGCCCATTGAGAGCCTTGGCCTACCGCGTCAACTGGGGACTGTCATCTTACGTGACACATTACGACTTTGGAGTGATACGTGGTCACCGTATAGATTCTCCAGCATTGTCCATGAGCAGCACAGAATTCAAACCCGGGAAATTTGCCTTGTGAGGCAGCGACGCTAACCACTAGACCACAGGAGGTCGGCCAACGTGAGGATTAGTAGAGGCAAAACCAAGATAATGGAGGCTGTAAGATTGGGAAGGGATGTTTTAAGGAATTCTCCTTCATGAGCAGCATAGTCGTTGTTGTTGTTGAATGGTCTGATGCAACCCTCCATGCTAACCTATCTTGCGCTAGACTTTTCACTTCCGCATAACTAGAACATCCCACATTCTCCCTAATCGGCTAAGCTTATTCCATCTTTGGCCACCCTCTGTTCTTACCCCACACACTTCCCTATAATGCTAAATTTACTAGACCCTCGTGCCCTATCCCTTCACGTCCTCCATATTGTTCGCTCTTCCCCTATTCTGTTAAGAACTTCCTGGTCAGTGATTCTATTTTCATCATTCACCTATAATACCACATTTCAAAGGCTTCTATACGTTTCCTTTCTTCAACCTCTACCACCCACGTTTCGCCCCCATACAACAGCACACTCCATACTACATTTTAACCACGATTTCTTAATATTCACATTTATATTATCCGTAAGTAAACTCCTTTTTATAGCGAAAGCCTTCCTCGCCTGTGCTATCCTACTCTTTATGTCTACTACACTTCTACCATCCCTTTGCAAGTACCAAAAAGCATTAACCTCCTTCATAATATCCCTTCCCAATCTAACAACCTTCGTCATTCAACTGTTTCCTATACTACACTCCATTACCTAAGTCATCACTCTATTAATCCTCATATTTAACTCTTTCTCCTGGACCCCGTTTATGCCATTTATTATGGTTTCCAAGTCGTCTTCTGACTCCCTTAATACTACAATGTTATCGGCAAAGCGTAGGATTTTTATTTCTTCTCCTTGCAGTATGATTCCTTTTCCATCTTCCGTTTTAACTTTCTTCATCACCTGTTCTACATGTACGTTAAACAGCATGGGCGGCAGACTGCATCGTTGTCTTACTCCTCTCTTGATTCCTGTTTTCTTTTAAATTACACAATAAACATCTAAGTCATATCGTATAACTTTTATTTTGCGCATTCTGTGATTGTCCCTAATAAACATGTATTATTCCTATTGTCTATTATATTGACGACAATATTGAACGTAAGTAATCGCTTAAAACAATATTATCATTATTAAAAGAGTATTTGATTTTAAAACAGTCCTTGCATATAGAGAGACAATTTTTGCCTCTTTAACTAAAGCAGAGTATTTACTTCGCCAAGAAACTGACGTCGTAGTCGATTCTTTATATTTCAGCTATAGTAAGATCTACTATTTTAATTTTTTTAACCGAATAAATGTGTAAATTACTGAATATTTTTTAGTAACTTGATACCTTTGCTCTGATTTTGGGATATCTTCTGTTTTTTTGTTTCATTTATGAAGTGTTTATTGGTTTAAGGTTCTACCCGGTGACCTCTGTTTCTATTAAAACATATAATTATTCCGATATAAAACTGTAGAACGTCATTTTTCTTATATATATGCAATTCATATTCGTTTACTCTGTGCTAGCTTACGCAACCTCTCGGCCCTCCAAATACTGACAACAATGTCTCCTGATATTTATAGACGACATGATCATAAATCCGTCGTTATGTCCTTTTACGAATGTGTAATTCGGCAGTGTGTCAGAGGGCAGAAGATATTGCGATGGTCTCCTTGTAAGGTCTCAAGGCCCGTGCGTGGTGCGTGCCTCTAAGGGGACTACAAGGCACTTCCGTCATTGCCGTCTCAAGGAATTGCCATTGTCCTCCTTTCTTCACCTGGGAAAAACATTGGACGTACAATTTATTGGACAGTGATTTACAAAGACACACGCGGTGAACGAGTTTCGTAAGTTCTCGGAAAAGGATAAGAAATGTCTTCCAAAAATTTACTTACACTTGTAAACATATCGGACTCTGTTCTGGATGCGGAACTAAGGATTTATCCACTTTCCAGAAAACTCACCATAAATGTGATTTAAATTTTAACGTGTTACGACTTGCAGCGAAACATTTATAAAAATACAGGCATTCCATATAAGATAATTTTAAATTAATTTGACCTCACCAGTTTAAATTTTCATGAAATATGGTACTAATAACATAAGACATAGGAAGTAATTCTACCTATTTTAAAAATTTTGTTGTAAAAATTTACAAGAAGAGTACAAAATGAAAAACAAACTTTTAAACTACCGTATTTTGAACAAAACAAAATATTAAAACATTACTAGTAATAAAGAATAAAATTTTCCAACGATTTTCTACAATACATTATTGTTTTAGGGTCAACAACTGTAACCACTGATCTTGAAAATCATGAAGCAAGCTCAGCCTTAATAAATTGTAACATTTAAAAACTAAATAGTATTGTAGCCAAATGATCATCTATTAGAGACAATATGAACGATAGTCGATGCCCGGGAATTATTTCATACTGGATAACCCCTAAAACTTGGTTTGCACCGAAATAGTTCTTTTTATTTTGCCCTAAAAACGAAACAACAGGTACAGAATATCGATGAAGTTTAATTTATTGAATACATAAAAAGTACGGTATCATTTACTTATGATCTCTTCAGGGCAAACTTTATAACTCGCAGTTGGTTTATAACAGGTCTCGCTATCATAATTTCCGGAGCCAATACCAAAAAATATATATAAAACTGAGTAATTCGCTCGGAAATTCAATTTATTTATAAATAATTATATAAATATCTTATGAACTCTTTAAGATACCGAAATGAAACATACACGAACATTGAAGTTAACATTCCTGATTCAATCTCTGAAATTTTAATTGAAATCCATTTAGCTGTTCCGGAGCATTAACAGATCAAGAGGATTTCACGCGTGTATGAAAAAGAAACCTTTACTTAGAATTTATATATATATATATAGGCATAAAGACAGACAGACACTTAAATTTGATTTATTGCTATAAATTAGCAGGCTACAGTATTTAATTCAAAAGTAATATTCATGTCAAGATGTGAGCAAAAAAACAGGCTTCCACATTTTCGGAAATTAACCTGTTCACAACTCCCACTTTCTGATGCGATGGCTCAGAATCTTAATCGAGTCAAGAAATTTTAAGGTAGCAGAGTAGCTTAAAAGAGTAAAAATGTACAATACACTCGAAGAACCACTATCGATCTCACTAGACACGAAAAATATTAATTCACATACAAATATCTGCCGTTCATACACGTTTTAATTTTTCGTTCTCCACCGGCTCCCTCAGGGATATAGTAGTGTCTTACTTACCTCGAAATCGCACCACGTATTTATATTTGCATGCGGCACTCTCATACTCAAAAATACACTATAACAGTAAATTACATGTATAAGGAGAAGATTATTGATTCATTTCTTCGGTTTGAATTAAGTGTGTGCGACTAGAAAGTGTATAACCAATCTGCATTGCGACGTTAAATTACTTTGCATATTCTTAAACTAGTAAAAAGTGTCATTCTTATACTTTTTTGAGCGTTATATGATATTTTATTTCAGAAATAATAATTTTTATTATTTTTTGAAACTCTCGTACCAGACAAGTGACTCTTAGTTACAGAAAAATCCGTCTCGGGCGCCAGAGTTGCAAATCTGTATCACTGTAATTGGGACGTATAAAACATTTCGCATTATTGTAAAATAATTTAAAAGGGATCATTACTTAAATAAAATTATTGTTAAATTTAGACATTACTCAACGGATATTAACAGCATATTTATATCGTTTGACAGGCTATATGAGAGCATAATATATACAGTTCTTTCTTTAGATTAGATCATCCTTTTGTCTTGAAAGAGGGAAGGAAGGAACCTAAATCTTTTTAGACCCACAGATATCTTCTCTGGGTTCTGCACTACAACACATCAAAATTTCATGGGTATAGAATGAATGGTTTACATGAAGCCGCAGAGCTGATGATTGACGTGAAACCTTTCTAAGCTTGAGAAATGAGATGAACGGAACCAAAATATCCAATCGTTCGATATAAAATTTCTCTGGGATGATCAGCGCTAAACACTAAAATTTCACGGAACTCAGATGAATGGAATACAAACGCTTACGGGTAAATCGGGTGTCTCAATTTGTGTGAACTGTTGAGTTTTATAAATCCTGAAGTGCTACATTATTTGCCTTTCATTTACACCATTTTTGATTATGGCGCTATCGTCGTTGTGCAGAAAGTAATTCTGACGTAGTCCCTCTTTATATATTCATTTATTTATAACCCATTTCTTATTAGACTCAGGTCGTCTTGTAAATTTTGTTTCAGAAGCGGAAAACTATTTAGGATAATTATTTTAATTTTATTTTGAGCTTCCACTAATATGAAAGAGTTCTTTGAGGTCCGGTGAAAAACAGAACTGTGGAAATCGTTTTTATATTTGTGTTACAGGATTGAAATATGTTGCAGAAAGCAATATTAAATGAGACCGCCTCTTGGATTTTCCTATGCTTACAGAATATTTATTAATATTCAAAAAAAGTTTAATAAAACTGGACTAACTTCTTAGATACTAGTTTGTTAATTCATTAATAGAGACCGGCGAATTGTCGTTTTTCTTGATTTGTAGTTTAACATGTTGGGGATTTCTAGCACCTCTAACGCATCCTTAAACCATGCTGTAAATTCCAATGGAGAATAATTACGGTTGCTAGAGGATGTATTTAATTATCTAAATGTGGTTGTAAACACTCTAGATCAGGACGTATCAGTTACAGCCATCGGGTTCTCATATTGTTTCACCACGGTAACTGGAGAAAATATAATTTTCTCTACGTGGGTTAAATACACGCCTAAATTTGGAATAAAACGAATGCTAATAACTTACGGTAAAAATATTAAACATCTTAAATCTCACAAGTCAGTTGGTCCCGTTGGGCCTTCTAGGAATGTATTAAAATTATGAGGGAAAGCGTCAACTACTTACTTCAAATGTATATCTCAAATATGTATTCCAGACGATTGAACAAGTGAGATTGTAGTTCCCATATTTAAATCAACTAGTAATTACAGGGCGAATAGCCTGCAAACATTTTAAGCGCTTGATAGATCAGTAATTGTGTAAGCAATTTCGATGGATTTACTCTTGAAAAGTGACTTCAGACCTTAATTAAACTGTGAGACTCAGCTTGCCATGGTCTATCAAGATAAGGGAGGAGACTAGGCGTGAAAAATTATTCATTTTTCTAGAACCGTCATTATCGTTCCGCATTATCTATTATTAAATAAGTTACAAGATACAGAGACACTTGCTGACGAATTGTCTGACGCTCAAAATGAAGTTAGTGGTTGGTAAGCAGATGATCTAACAATGGGCATGGAATTGCATATTAAATTGTTTTCCAATAAGTGTTTTAGAGAGAAATTATAAGTGTTGAGGATGCACGTAAAAACTTAGAAATCTCAAGGAAGAGTAAGCCATTTGTCTTCACAAAAATGAAAAATGTGCCTAAAAATCCGTATAAAATGATAATAATGGAATCTTAAAGTCGTATTTCTGTTGGGATCGCGAATGGTAAAACTCTACATTGGGTTCATTAAGTTGCCGAAGTAAAATGTGGAGAGCGATTCAGTTTTTAAACAGGATCTTTAAGAAATATACGAAAGAAACAAAAGGACGAGCTTACAAATCGCTGCTCAGGCCAATTTTAGAATATGGGGTAATGTTTTGGCATCTATATAATTTTTTTTATTTGTTAGATTAGACGCAACCATAAGAAAAATAACAAAAATTTTATAAAGCTATTTTGCTGATCTTGGAACTTCTAGAAAAATTCAGTTAGTGATTGGTTTTTAATATCCTTCAGTGAGGAGAATCTGGGAAGCTGGTGGAACTGCAAGTATATTGGATCAAAGGATTAAAGTTACTTAATATTTTCAAAATGCTTACAGTAGCCTTCAGGTATTTATAGACGTAATTTTAACATATTCGAGAATCACTTCATTAGAATCGTTCAATAGAACTTATAAAATTGTATTTTATTGACTACTTGGTGGCGCAACCTCATGAAGCAACCCAGTGTGTCCAAATGGGTCTGATGAAAATTTTCTATAATAGGAGCTTGTTTTCTATGATGAGTCTATATCTTCTTCCTAAGAGCCAGCAAAGTCTTTTAACGTTTAGATAAATTTCTTCCCATTGGTAATGTGTGTTCTCCAAGTGTCGATATGAATTCCCAAAAAGCTCACTGATTCAGCTACAGGAATTTCTTTGTTTTTATAAAATACATGATTTATTTAGAGAGACGGTTATAAAAATGTACTTTATTTCGTTTTATCTTCATTTAACAGTCCAAACTTGTAGTAGGGTTAGATGATTCTGTATTTAGGATGACCGTTTATTTGCTACTGTTTAGTATTTTTACGTCGTCAATCGTCAGGAAAAGCACCTATAACAGTATCTGTGGAGGATGCTACGTCTTCAGTATACAGCAGGTAAAAGGTTGGTCTCAAGACGGTCCCTTGAAGAACAACTGATTTTATATCATGAAAATCGGACAGAGTGCATTTTATTGTAATTCTGAATTTTGTTTGGTTAGGTATGATCTAAGAAGTTTATACTAAGAGGGAATACAATGTTTTTCTTTAATAGTAGGCCCCCATGCCAGACTTTATCAAATGGTTGACTGGTGTATGTTACTTGTTTTCCATATCTTAGTTTATTACGTGGACGCGTCTGTGGCATTTTTGATTTTTGAGTAAAACTGGCGAAATCCTAACTGATGGCTAAGAATCTCCATATATAAATGAACACTCTAGCCTTTGAACCAGGCTGAATAATCGCTTCGGGTTCCATGCGCAAACAACGCTGACGGGAAACTAGTACCAGAATTAAACATACCAGGTTTTCGTAATATATACGGGTGACCCTGCCTTGAAAGAAAGAAAATAAGCAAACGGCGTTCATTTATACTAAAAAATGATCACCCTTTCAAAATCAAAGAACAAGGTCAACTCACAGACGTTGATAAGTGTTCATTTGCAGCTTGATGAAGTATTATTGACTTCTCCGAATAGCGCTGATCAGTTTGGAGGAAGGCTAACAAATCCGCAGTAAAAGTTTTGGCATTTTGGAGACCGGAGACCTGCACTCTAAATTCTGAATCTGTCATTTACGACGGCAGTCAGCAGTCGACCCGGTAGGCCAAGAAGGATCTGCGCCAATTAATTACTCTTGAAATAATTCAACTAGACTGCGTCTGCAGAACAGTAGGTATATTAAGGAAAATATAATCATTACCTAAGTTAAGAAAGTGATGCACGCAATCATCTATTTGCAGTTATGAGTGATTCCACGTTTTATCTGTGTACCTAATATTTTATTTGAGATTTAATAAACTCACACGACAACCTCAGTCCACATTAAATCGCACCTTCAAAAAAAGTAAGGTATATTTATTAAATAGATAACTATAATTTCAGCACATTTTTAAAATTATTTTCTTCCTTAAGTTTTATAGATTTATCTCATAAATTGCGATTCCAAGGTTTTCATTGTTTACTCCATTGATGACTAAGAAAATGGTTTTAAAAATACAGTGTTTTTATTTGTTCGTAGGCCAAGGAATTCCGGTTCCAGGCTGAGCGCCCACTGCCGCACACTCAAATTCTGTGCTTTCTCTGCAAGAACTGCCCGGATGACATTCAGGAACCCGTGACCCACATTTCACATTCGAGGGGCAGATTTAATCACCTTGTGGCCCTGAAGAGCGCAGCCAACTTTCCATCAGATTAGGTGCTCCCCGTTCGCCGATTCAATTGGAAATGGCCTCAGGGCCAAGTTCAGGCTGGACGGCGACGTAAACTGTTCAGAAACGTTTCCAAGGGAATTTTAGACTTAACAACCACATTAAACAGCAGCCTAACATTTCCAAACCACTTAAGCAATTAGAAGATTAAACTCATTTACCTTTTATTTTTCAAGAAAATGAATTTACATAATAGAATGATGGCGAAGAAATTATGCCAGTAAGATAACGACTTAAGTTTTTGTTATTAATTTGTAAAAAGTTTTTCTTTGGACAATTTCTGTTAATTATACAAATGAACTTTAAAAATTAAAATAAAAAATACACTTATTCGTTGATTTATTAGAGAAATTGCTCAAAGTGACTTGCCGCACTGCCGACGATTCTTGGCATACCACGAATTGCTTGCGCTGCAGCCACAAGCAGCATGTCAGCGTACTTCTCCTTAAAAAAGGCATCATAAAATAATTTTTTTCTCAAACATCGTGATGAAAAACAGTATTTTCACTTGTGCAACGGACTGAGGACCACAGGACGCAGCGGGAAGAATAGGTGAGATTTTTGAATTCTATTTCTCAGATTTCTGTTTCCAAATTGCACAATAAAAAAGCGTCCCTGACAAAAAAGCCAAATGTTTGTATTAACCCATTTGTCTTCCAACTGTAAGTTGTTTCACTCTGTATTCAAAGCCTGAGAAAAATATATCGTATTATACCTAATCTCCTATGAGACCAAATTTAGTAAAGCAATTGATTTCACATTTCTTGTAGTAACTCTTATATTATGTTTATTAAAGATAACATAATTGTATTTCAACAGTATTCATACATATCTTTTAAATTTTTCATAGTAAGCAGACACTGAGAATATTAGTATTACGTTTATGGCTGTGAAATATTGTGGACCTAGACCCACTATGTTTCGAAATTTTCCTAACCAACACTCGAGGAATCATAGTTAGGCAATCGTACTTAATCCCAGAGGAGAAAAAGTTCCAAACAGAACAACTACTACTCAAGCTCTTTAAGAATAGAATAATGGGAGCCAAATGTTGCCACGTCAAGGGACTTCTCCCTCTACAATTACTTCAGCTACGTGGACACTAACGCGAGTAATTGATTGGGCGACACAACGAACAACTTGTCAATTCGGCTCCCATATGAATAGAGTTATGGTTACAATTAAATTTCAGGCGAGATGTCGTGCACGTACTCAAAATTATCAGCAGTTCTAGTTTGTTTCATGCAAAGCAAATATTCTTCTTTGCTGTAAAGAGATATTTCAATTTTCTCAGTGTGAAAACGCAGTTTCGAATGTTATTCTGCTAGAAGAAAATATGACAAATAATGAATTTAGTATTGAGTTACAATGGCAATTCATTTTTGAGCGTTTAAAGAAAATATAATATAAATCAATCGACTTTTTTTTCAAATTACGATACTGAGATAATATTTAACTAATTTATTAATTTAAATTTTGATAAAAATTAAAAATATTTTTAAAATATATTTGATAAACAGAATGTGGTTTATAAAACTGAGTTTTGGAATATAATGGCATTTATATTTGTCAGGCGAAAGACATCCTTCAAACGAGAATTGAGGAACATTTTACAAATTAAAAACCACCGTTAGTTATTTAAACTGTGTTAACATCTATACTTAAAAATTCATTAGACTGCTTGGAGGAATATTAAAATTTTAGAAGATAAAGCAATTATTATTCTCATTTGATGAGTGAAATACTTCACTTACGATCTAATGTAAATTCTGTGAATGTAATTGTGAAATTTATAACAGTACAACTTTTGAGATATGTTTCTTTGGTATTCCCCCCTCCTCCTTTTTTCGGCCCTAGCTGTTGCTGTAGCAACACAAAATTTAAATTACATTTAAATTCTAAGTATATTCAACTACGTATACTTAATTATATTAAATGACGTTTCGTAAAAATAACTGAAGAAGCGTTGAAAGTCGGGGAAACTATTTTCTGTTTAAGATTTTCGGCCAGTCGTTGCATTTTATTTACAGACGTTGTTGTTTGAATATAGTTTTCTGTTACAACGGAAAAGAGGTTTTTGCGAGAGAGCGAAAATTAATTCTGATTTCCATACAAATATCAATTGATGGTTATAATTATTTATAACGGCAAAATATTGAAATAATAAAGGATGCTATTAGTTCTTATTTTGTTGTTAAGGTGAGTGAGGCATACGAGGAAGGAATATCAAAGAGTTGGAGAAATAAAAGTAAAATGGCAACGAACCAGAAAATGAAGAAAAGTTTTTTCCTATTATTAATGTAAGTAGTAAAGTGATAGAATTCTCGAATCTTCTAATTTTTTATGCATGTAATTCTAATTCTTGGTCTTTTGTATGTTACTCGTAAATGGTGCTAATGAACGAATTAAACTTGAATATAAAATAGATCCACAACAACAATGAGACTATTATGTTGTTAACTATTTATGTTCTGAATTTATCAGTGAATTAAAGAGAGTTCATTTCATGTTGTAATTCTCGAAACACATCAGTTTACAGGTAGTTTTGCATGTTTGGCGTAAATTAACGGGCGTAGCCCCTGCGAAGTCTGCAGGGCCGCAGTGCCCGTGGGTGGCGGAGGATCTGGACCTGGACCTGGACCTGGACCTGTTCTCAGACGGCTGCTGCGGCTGCTAATCCCACTGTAAATAATCCACAGTAATAAAGTAATCAACACGCCGCAGCCACCTAAGCAATAAATGCTGCATTTTAACTGTTGCCCAATAAATAATGCCATTATTTACTTATGACAGAAGAGAACATTCAAAAGAAGTTTCGACGAGTCCTAAACTTTCACCACGTATAAGAAAACGGAAACGAGGAAAACCAATAACTCAATAATTAAGAAATTTATAGATGCTCCGGATAACTAGCCGAGACAAACGCACCTTCTGTGATTATTTTTATTTATTGTTATTCGGCCGGTGACAGATACAAAATGAAATTTTTTAAACATAAATACCCCTAATCTAAAGAAAAATAATCATTTCTATAGCCCTGAAAGAAAAAAGAGAAACACTATAAGAATTATATTATCTGAACACTTCACTTTTATTTTTAAATTCGAATATACATTTATATAATTCAAAATACCCACTTCACACGTTTTTTTGAGTTTTGTCCTGAATTTGTTTTCCAGAAGAGGATTTCCTCCAAACTCTCCCACAGGTAAATTATTCCAGTCGTTGATGGTCGTATTTAGGAATGAGAATTTGCCAACATCTATTTTCTGCTTTCTACATTTCACTTTGAATTGATGATCCCATCTACCCATATATCTGGGCTTTTGCATTTTGGAGCTAATTTCAATCCATGGTTTTTGCCCCGTATAAGCTTTGAATATCAAATGCAACCTTGCTTTCTCCCTCCTTTCTGATAATAAACTAGGTTTTCTACTTTTTCACTCCTATGAACTTTTCCTAGCTTCCCTATGACGTGAGGAAATTGTGTCAGGAATGATACTTGTCTGGATTTGCATTGTTCGTGAGATATGAGTCTCAGTGCGAGTTTTGAACGCAAAATACTGCTTCGTACGGAACGTGACTCGGCGCAAACAAATTGGGTTGAATTTATTCAGTTTCATTGTGATGACAACAATCAAGAGTATTCCAAACAAAAATGAAGTTCAATGCTGTTTTCCAAGAAACTTAATCCAGCCCCCATCGATTTAAAACGACACGATAAACACTGTCCAAAACATAAAAGTATGGGAAATTATTTTTGACACGAAACTCACTTACTGTAAGCATGTCACCTCGGTCTTCACAGAATGTAAAACCAGTCTAAATATTTTAAAGGACTTGATGGTAAAAATTGTGGAGCAGACATTTATTTTACTTCTCATCTACACAAATCTGATTAACCCAAAAATGGACTATGCATGTATACTCTACGCAACAGCAAATAAAGAACTTTTAAACAAACTAGACACCGTATATAATACAGTATTAAAAATAGCAACAGGCTGCTTACATACGACCCCTACAGGTATCCTCATGGAAGCTCAAGAACCCGCCCTTGGTCACAAACTGTGTGTCATTGAAAGCATTACTCTGCCCCAACCCACTCATTATAAATGTTATCTTTCCCAGGTATCAATCCTGCAACAAGTATACATCCAGATACGTACACGATTCAGCAAAATTTGTGACCAAATACAGTATGCTTGCCACTACAAAACTACAATGACTCTCCGTGTAAAATTTTCCCAAAAACCAGACTACAGGAATCACAGATGCATTTAAAGAATTATGGATAAAAGCACACTTAAAGCTAACTCGGCCATGGTACAACAACGTGGAAGTCATTTAAAGTCAGCAACATCCATTTTGAAACAAACGACTTCTGCACATTAAAACATAACCAAAACTTCAGGAGAAGAGACCAAATAAACTTTTCTAAAATAATAACTAGACATAAAAATTACTCATTACATTATAAATAAAGACCCCCCCCACCGATTTGTGATCTGTGCAATATCCAGAATTCAGTTGAACATCTTTTAAAAAACTGTGCGAAATTTGAAGATGAAAAGAAAAAAAACTTTAAAAGAAAATGATTTCAACAAGTTCGTGAAAGGCAAAATTCACAAAATAATGTAATAAAGTTTTTAAAAAACTGAATTGTACCATAAATTGTAAAATACGATTATATATCAATATTTATATTTAAATTTTTACATTAAAAACATAAATATCAAGTTAAATTGCATAAAAGTGTTGATTTAAGGATCAAAATGTATTGTTAATTGTAATTGTAGCTAATGACAAAATAAAAAAATAACATTCGAACTAAAATTCTGGTAATCTGGCATCACAGTAGCTGTGTTCAAATACAATTTTGTCATGCAAAGAACAAATTAAGGAAATTCCACACTTACCTCCGTCTGTTACTGTTTTGGTTTATTAATGCAGCAAATGAATAGACAATTTAAAAGAACTAAATGGGTAGTTCGGCTGGAAAACGAATACTCCCATCGGCGAATTCACACGGCTACAGCTGTGATTCGGGAAGTGTGAACATGAAAGAACTTAGAAAACCTAAGAAATGCGTAAGTTGTCAAAACATAGCATCATTAAATTATTTTGATATTGTGTCGGTAGTCTCCGTCCGCACTCCCTGACGTGATTGTTCAGTTCTCAGTCAATCCCCCCCCCCCCCGTATATATACCACATACTTATAATCATGAATGTGCTATGGTACCAACTACCTATAATTTTCTTCTCCCTCTGCAAAAATATTTAAACAACAGAAACCTATATTGAACATTAAGCAGTAATTTAAAAGAATTATTTTAACGTTTAAATTACACTTACTAAATTTCTTATGAATGAAATTAAAATTCAATCACTCCTAGTAACTACATTGTAAGCTTAATGCTAATAGACCTTGCAGAACACACATGCTGTAATTTAAAATAGTCTTTTAAAAATTAAGATCCAAAAGAATAAGTAGTACAAGATCTGCTTCACCACCCCTGGGAGTGGACAAGTTATGGTGTCATTAAGTAGCATTTGTAAGAGTATAAAACCATTTAATTTCATTTTGCCGATCTGGTGCCTATTTCTTGAGATATCCCCATTTTCAACGACTTTTTACCCATTTAGGTATTTTCGATTACAACGCCATCTATGATCTAAATGACTCGAATCTTAAAGGTTCTTATATAATATATAAATATTATATTTATTATTAATTATTATATTATATTTATATTATGTATTATATATTATATTATATTATACTATATTATATTAAACAAATTATATATTTTATTTTATATAATCTATAAGAGCAGTAAAATTGGAATAATTTTTTCTGGAGAATCCGAATCTTCAATAAAAACTGGGGGTTCTTATTTAAGTTTTTTTAACTCTTCCCTCCCTCACCCCCTGAGGATGGGAGAGGGAGGTCCAGTTTCATATCATTATTCACACGTATTCTTATCCAATGTGTGGTTCTCGAGATATTTCAATGTCTTCAGATAAAACCGAACACCCTGTATATATATTGATTGAAAAACTTATCTTCATATCTCAGTTTTTAGTTATAGCTAATAACGAAAAAACTCATAACGAAAGTCCTTAGCTTTCATTTAATAATATTAATTATCTCATAAATGCATTAATTTATAAAAAAAGATGCTCTTCTTGGGGGGACGAAATATTCCCCCTCCCTCTTGACCCACCACTGCTATGGATGATTTGAATTGTGTTATTAAACCCAAGTTTAGGGATGGCCACACACACTAACACTGGGAAATAGTGACCCTTTCTGTATTTAGTCTGAAAACGTCTTAAAAGCACTAGTGGCGAACCGCTTCCACTCACTATTAAAGCAACACAATTCGCCTGTCTTTCTCTCATTGTCGTCCTCTTGACGCATTGTCAACCGACATCATTGTCGTCCTATTGCATGCTGCCACACCAACAAAGCCAAATTTATTAATTTTAATAGATAATATGAAATTTAAAATATATCAGCGTATTTTATACAGTAATAACCACTGTATGCCTATGAAATAATTTATTTGATAAATTTAGCAGATACACACATATTTTAAAATGTCTTCATCTGTTTACATTAAAAACAGAAACGCATTTTTGGAGATTGTGCAATTATGGTCCTCGAGTGAGATTCATTAGAAATAATTGTAGTTTATAGCAACAGTTTAATTTGGAAGGTAGAATATTCTAAAGTCGGTATTATATTAAGTTTTGTAAAATCGAATATTTATGACCGAGTTAAATGAAATTAATCGCTTGTCTCCCAAGTCGATCGAGATGAGGAAATGCTTCGTCAACAATTTCCAGAGGTTGTTTTTAGGTTACAGGAGATTTTATCTCAATAATATAACTATAAACGCTAACTGCGTCTTCGGGATGTGTGTTTGTAATACTAATTAACCCCAATCTAGTAGATTGCAGCAATAACTGAATGTGAGTTTGCAAACAAAAGAAGCCTAAAACTCAATGATCTATCTCAAAGCTCATTATGTTCATAAAAGATAAAAGAACTTGTTATTGCATCAGCCTATAATTGCTGGGTTATTATTGAAAACAAGCTTTCTACGGTACCCAGTGACGCCATAAATCACAGGTTTAGTGGTGTTAAGTATCGTATTTGGTAAATCCGAGGTAGACGACAGCAGCAGCTGCCCCAAGCCGTGGACACCAATTACTGGGTTCGACGGCCTGGCGAGGCTCGCGACAAAGGAAAGCATCTTCCTAAACCTGTTCCTACTACCACTACTTCCTTTCTCTATGTCAACTTCACTTCAGCACTGAAAAAAATTCTATTTATGATTCCAGATTGAGTTCAAACTTATGTCGGACTTTTGATGTTTCACAGATCAATAAATTTCTAGGTTCTAGCTGTTTATTATATCTAATCCAATACAGACTATGAACACTTGAATACCTCTAAAATATATATTTACGGGTATCTCTAACTGATACTTCTCAATTTATCCTTTCAGGACAATATCACGCGATTTCCAGTCGCTGAGCTGCCATATAAATTCTTTAGGAGACAACTTTAATATGTATATCTTCTGGAATTGATCAAAGAGCAGTATTATTTTTGCAGTGCAGCATATATTTGCGAAATTTAGTGTTACTTATGATGTGAAGTTTCTTTTACAAATAATAATTCATAACCATACATTTCAGATGAACTTTCTTTCTTTTTCAGTATTTCTTATTAACTTATAATATTGTAACGTTACACTTGCGTCGCGTCACACGTCTGTCTGACTCTCATTGTCCTACGAATCTTGGATCATCTAGTCCGTCGTCACGGATGGAATGCCACCGTACCCCGTGACGAAGGATGAAAGGTGGAGGGGAGCAAGGTAGGGTGTGAGCACGTGGACGACAAGAACATTCTTCAGGATTTGGACGTCGGCCTGGACCGTCCAGGACCGCCCTCGAAAGGGAAAAATAACTTTATTATCCATGAAAGAATTATATTTACCGTAATTACATTAATTGTTCTGGCTTTCCTTTGATACAGAACCTTTAAAATACAGCAGGCTCTCCTTTGAATTTAAAGGGCTTCTCTTTTTCAAGGAACTGAGAAAAGCTGACTAAAAGCAAAACTGTGACACACATGAAAGGAAGAGTGTTAGACTGTTTGGGATCCAGTGGTGGATCACGTGGGAACGATTAACCCAAGTGACGGCAGACAGTGGAACCTTTCGTAGTCGGCAGCGTTAGAGTACCACACACTGAATTGCAGCCTCTTCGAAGTTGTCCACTCTCCATCTCTTTACTCGAACTCCCACTGACTCTCACAATGTAAGTGTTCCGGTGTTTTCCCCTACCCAAAACTCGATTATGTGCCCATTTTTGGTCAATCCCTGCTCTCAAATTAAATGGCTTTGTATTGCTTTGTCTGCAACTGCCTCCTTTACGCTTTACGCACCATACTAAGTCCCCGAAATCCCCATTAATACACGAATGAAACATACCTAGAAATAAATGAACTAACTCTTTAAATGAGTATAAAACTCATATTTTACTTCCTGGATATTTATTTCCATCCGGAAAAATGAATCGAATCCGACATTAAACTCTTTGTCTCCAATGATGGTCAGTATTTTGATCCAATTAATCTCTTCTGGCCTAACGTATGCTGCTGAGTGGGACGCTGATTAACGTAATCATAATGGGGATTAAAAATTCTCGCATGACCTTAAAGACGAACAGTACCTAACAAGGGTCAAAATACTCCCGGGTCATTCCAAGATTCTGGAAAATGAAGAGTTCAAAATTATTTCAAGTTTCAAGAAAAGAGGCCAAAATAATCATGAAAAGTAAGGGATATTTTCATTGAGCCATGTACCCTATCGACATAAGGGAGTTTAAAAATACTATCGACACCATAAGAGAGTTCATAAAAACCTGCTTGATTAGGAATAAAAAATATATAATATTAATTTGTAATTCCCTTGTAGTATGTATGGTGTCCATACATGGATGTCCTTGTTGCAATGGTATAATATTCCACCATTTATAGAAATAATACGTATAATTTAATGTTCAATATGAAAACCTTTCATTATCCAGCACGCATACAACCCAAAATCCAATTCTTCCCACACTTGGGTTAACAAGTCTAAAGTAATGGAAGTCTCGCCGTGCGGTGGAACACGGTTAATGCCCCAATACATTCACATGGAGTGGTATCAGATGAACGAGATAAGCGGAAAAGAACTCTGTCGTTTTGACCATTATGAACAATCCAACGGTCAGAGACTTCGACGTTCAAACACTCTCGTCTCAAGAGATGCCAGATGGAAGAACCTCCATAGTGTTGCGAAATAAAATCTTCAGGTTCACCTTATAATTGGAGAAAGAGACATCCTAACAAAAAACTCAGATCAGTCTCCCGTATTTCAGAAAGCAAATAACGGACCGTTCACTTGATATCGTGACACTCGAGAAAAATCTTTTAATTTTCGCAATCTCTTTGATTTTAGACAAGTTTATGCCTAACCAGATTAAAAAATTACGGGTGTTTACCTTCCGACGTGGATGAAACGCTGACTCACCACTCAACATAACATAACACGATGAAGAAAGTCATCTCACTGCTGCAACATCTAACTTACAAAGCTCTAACAAAAATCATAGTCATCGGACTTAGAACATGTCCAAAGCATAATCGGTATGAACGCTTATGTATTCGTTTTTCCTAAAACCTGCCATCTTCGACGACTCAAGTTCCTGACTTGCCTTCTGGACACATTTATAGGAACTACGGAAGTAAGACACCTCTGACACGGTCCATCTTGTTCTTTTACACACATATCAAGCCGTTTGGAATGGTCTAAACAAACCTGCGGCCAGCGAGATTCGTCACAATTTTACAAAATAAAACTATTATCTGCAATAGATTTGTTAGAAAATGTACTACACACACTTTTATGGTGACAGGCTACTTGAGGGTGATTTAATAAATGACAACTCCACTTTATACATAATATTATGTGTGCTCATGGGGCTACAGTCTTAGCAAACTGCAGAACACAAAATGATGTACCTTCAGAAGTCACCATTTTGCGTATGTGGCGCTGCAAGCTGAAAAACAACAGAGAAGTACTCCTGTGACTCGTTATCTAGTTTTCCTTTTCATCCATGTTCTGTTGGAGTGCACGGATATTTAAAATTTTGTGAGCAGTAGTGAACGCGAAGCCATATACAGCACTATAAATTTTATGAAATTAATTTCAGTTCATACACTTCTTCATTTCTAGTCCATACCTGTCAATTTATTTTCTATTTTGAAATGTTTTAAAGGGGAGTTACCAGTTCAGGATCACCCTCATGTAGCCTGTTTCCGCCCAAAAAGGTCCAAACACAATGTATATATCCGTAATAAATTATTTAAATGTTTCTATTTTTCTCTAAGCTATGTACCTTACTCTCCGCCATAAAATGGGTATGTATTTATACGCCCATAAGTATTGATATAAATCTATTGTAATTCCTTTTTAGAAATAATCTTACTTTTTATAAATAATACTTCATTTACAAATTAATTCAAATTACTATTAAAAATTTGTTGATTTTTTACTTTACATTTATACAAAGCGCAAGCTATTATTTTAATTGCATATATTAATTTACCACTGTGATTATTTTATAAGAAAAAAAGTAGTTTTAGGGAAACTAGAAAGAATGTAGAATTCCATTTTATAGAAATACGACCGAAGAACAATTGCAAGTTTGCTTACGAAATCATTAAATCCTGATGAATTTTTCATGATGTTTAGTGCCTTCAGGTATAAAATAGGTGGCTTTCTCTGCATCTTCTCTCCCAACTGTCTTCCATGTTATTAGACTCCAATAGAGTAGTTTCTTTAGGTGTGTTGCAACTCTATTTCCCGAGATAAGTTGCGACGTGTCAGTTTAGACACAGACCGGCGTCACTATTGTTGGCGTGACGCAGAACATTGTTGGGATTTAGCACGTTTACCACGTCTCCTTTTATCCAATTATCCGTAATTAGTAATAATTACAAGAGGGGCTTTCCGTTGTAACGATTATGAGTCAACTGTCGATATACTATTGACATATATTTAATAGTTACGATCAATATTATCAGCCAGAAAAAGTATCTTAGAATACAAAAATTAGGTTTTGTATTGTTCCCTTGTCAAAATAAATAATTTATTGTATAGACCCACTAATTATCTTCATAATGATGGCAAAGTAGAGCAGTAACATTAAATACAAGCGGACTGTTCTTTACTTTTAAATTGATTGAAATGTAAAAAAAATCTTGTCTTTAGCAGGTGACGAAACTGGCTTAAGTGTCACGCGGCTACTAATTGATCTAATTAAGCAAGAAGTTCGCTCCTTAATTATCATACTAGCAGTATCAGCCACGACTCGGCTTTTTTGTATGTTAAGTAGACTTTATAGCGTGTGGCGCATTCGCTAATTAGGGAATGAAAAGGCATTAACGAAGCTGAGACACTTTGACGTAGGTATTGTCCGCAACAAGTATCGAGAAAACGTGTAAAGGTCATGTATAACGCTGTTGAATTAAGTAGAAGTGTACATAAGTAATCGGTAGTGGTTTGATACCAAATAAAATGAAACACGTGATTTCAAAATAGAGCCGCAACCAAAACGAAAATTGTAAGATCTTTGGTTACGAAATTACTCCAAGTCATCTTTTGAACTCCATATTTATTAAAATGCTGAAAGCCTAGTTTTAATCATTGGAACAGTTAACCACTTGTACTAATTTTCATGTAATTATTTAATCTTCATAGCTGAAGCACGTTTCAGCTGAAGACATAATAATGTAACTAACAATGTCAACGTTTCAAAACTGAAACGTTTTAATATACAATACATTAAAAATTCTGTCTGATTGTTGTGCTAAAACTTTAAACTCTATAATAACATTGCCTGTAATTGTGTTTTTTTTTTGTATTTACGTTCCACGTACAAATCTAAAGGAGTAAATAAATATGGACAAAATTTCATACACGTGTTCTATGCGACACATAATTTAGCACTGTTTGGTTAAGACTCTGCTACTACCACATTTGGTGGGGATGGAAACTTTTATATAAGTGAAAACGGCAAATGTTTCCATCATATAATTACATTTGCAGAATAATTAGTTTCATAGTGTGTCCTCCGATGCTGTTAGCATATATTTTCAACCCCATAAAAAATAAAAAGCCACTATTCATAGGGTTGGGTGTGTACAGGCATCACATAAGGAAAAAAATAAAGATTGGACTCTAAATAGGTGTAATGTGATCCAATGAGCTAAAATCTGGGATTAAAAAAGCATATTCTGTTATAGTTCATCTCGTAAAATGGGATGGAACGGGTAAAATATGCTCTTTTCAATGGAGGGAAGGAATTAGACTAAATTTAGAACATTTTTTATTGGTGACCCGGAAATCAAAACTATTGGATAAAGACACTGCTACCACCATTTAAGGCAGGGTGGTGGTAGCAAAAAAAAAATTAAATATCCATAAAGCTGTTATTTCTTTCTAATATATATTTTTCTGAGTCATCTAATTTGTGGTGTTTTCACTGAATTTGTTTGTGTATAGTTTAAACCATATTCAGGGATGAAGGGGAGTTTTCATATAAGTGGAGCTGTAGGGGCGTCATATGAAAATAAAAATCAAACAGTGAAGTTTGGAATCTAAATCGATGCTATGGAAATCTTTGAGTATTATTCTGACATTTAGCATGTGATTCAAATTGTAGTTCATCCCCTAACATGAGGATGGGACGGGGTAAAACTCTTCTGCGGAATATATTTAAAGGACAGAATATTATTTTAATTTTTTACAGGTTCGAAGACCCACAACCAAACACTTTAGAGATGAGACACGGCTACCATCACTAGGGGTATTGGTCATATTTCATTAGAAAAAATATCTGGCTGTCAATTAAATTTATTGTGTTTTACCGACAATATTTGTTGTAGAATTTTAATCAATGGGGGTGGAATGAAAAAAAAACAAGGAAACATTAGAGTTTTGTGTTGAAACTTGTGTAAAGGGGGCCGCTGTGTTACGTTATGTTATGCGATTTAAGTAAAACTTTTTATCATTTAAGTGAGGCATAGAAGGGGTTTATGTTTAACGGTTGAAGAACTTAGTTGAAATACTGTTCTTATGTTCCTCGTGACGCAAAACCAAACAAAGTGGTGATGAGGCACGACTAACACATTTAGTTGCAGTTCTGGAGAGGGCGGTAATTTTTAAATATGAAGAAACGCCTAATATGTGAGTTGAATAAATATGTTTGAAGACATTTACTTTAATGATGCTTTTACTACAGTTATGTAGCGTAATAGGACCCCTCCCCAAATTAATTAGAATTTTTAAAGGATATAAAAATTAAGCAATAACTGGCGACAGGCAGGTAAAAGTGAAATTTTCCGGCGCCAGGCTAGCAGACGGGACACATGCCTGTCTGCTTAATTATATTGTTGAGCTTGTTTTTGCTGAAGGAACATTCACCCTTCAAAATTTACGAAGGACACTGTTCCCTGTGTCATGAAAACTTCCCATGCTGGTAAAAGAACTAATGAGGATTGGCGGAACAAACGTCACGTGGGATAGAGTTTTCCCTTGGAGAAGGGATATACGAGGTTATATGGGAGGTGAGAAGCCAAAATATATTCAGTATAGTGCAAGACGTTGAGAAGGCAGAGTAAGAGAATGGTTCGAGACGTGGAAAGAAAGGAGTAAACTGAAGTGAGCAACAAGAGTCTAAAGTAAGATGTTTATTTTAGCTCTTTAGTGAGAATGTATCTCAATACTAAGCCTAGAGGGAAGAAGGGGGAAAAAACTGATTTTTTGTCTATCACCGGCAGCACTAGGTTCAACCAACTTTCCCCCGGCGGAGGGATAATCTACAATTTGACCCGAAGCAAAAAGGAAGTTCCGGTCGCCTAGTAACCTGCATCAAGACACGAATAAAGATAAAACAGGTTCGTCAAGTGAATAAAATCTCTGCTCCACGTGATTACCCCCAATGAGTAATTAACCCTGGTACTAAAAAAATCGTCCCCTTGAATTTATTATTTATTTGTAATAGCGCACACCACCCCTTAAAGTGATTGTTTTTTAACATAAATAAAATTATCATATTACATCCTAAAGCAAATAATTTCAATAAATAATTTAAATAATACCCCCTATATCATTTACAGTCTCTCTAAGTGTGGGAGAAGGGTGGACATGGAGAGGTGTCACATGAAAACGACAAGAAAAAAATTCAGTTTGGTGTTAAAACCAGTGTAATATGAGTCGCTGAGTAACATTCTGACATTCAATATGAGATTTAAGTAGCATTTTAATCCCTCACATGGAGATGGAAGAGAACAAAATAAAATTCCGAGTACTAGCGTTAAAGGTAGGCAAATTTCGATAAAATTTTGTTGGCATATCCTTAGTGGCGAAAAAAACCTCACCTATGATGATAAATAACGACGAATGCACCTATGTGTGTCTGAGACGTAAATTTAAAACATTAAAAAATTGTCGATGTTATAGTCGAATAAATATTTATCAAGGTGGATTACTTTTATATCGTTTTCTAGAACCCTAATTGTATAGACATTCAACCCTCTCAGCAAGAGTGGGTGTGAACGGAAATTGGTGTTGAAACCGGTGCTATGGGAGTCGCTGAGTTTCATTCTGACTTCCAATTTGCAATTTAGCACCAATGACGGCGATGGAAGTTGGTAAAACGTAGTTCCAATTACACTATATAAACGACTGGAGAAATCTTGATCATATTTGGTGCATTTATTCCCTGTGACGCAAAAACTAGCGCTGTGGTGGTAAGATCACCACGACCAGGCTCGGAGGTGGAAAGGTCAAAATTAGAAATTTGCAAAAAGAACTGAGTGTTTAATAAATATTTTTTGGTACAAATAACTGTTTTAGTGTTTCCCTCTACATATTTTCAACACTCTTTTACCATAGCAGTCGAGTATTCTTAGGGGAGGCTCACATTAAAATAACAGGAAATTATTGAAATTGATGTCTAAATGGTGGTTAAAAGAGTTACTCAATGTAAATTTTACAAAAAATTTGTAAAATGGAACTTACACCCCGCAGTGGGGGGTTAGGAGGGTTACACAAACCTCTGTTAGCATAGATAAATTTTCATCAAATTTATTTTAAGCATAATCCTCGAGACGTGAAAAAAAAACTGTGAGGGAAGGAACAACCATCATTCATTCCAGTAATTCTCTGCCACCAGGCTTAGTTAAAGGTAATTATGTTCTACACACCCATACTGTACCACTCAACGTACGTTTTTTCGAAACATTTAATTGAGGACCACAATTTTTCCTTTATTCATTCGTCCACAATTTTGTTACTGCTTTTTGTCTGTAGTTATCTCCGGAAATTATTTGGTTGTCTGCCTATACATGAACAATTCCTGTAATGGGAGTATAGTTAAAATAAAAAATCTTGGTTGGTCTGTGAATTATTCGTTAATTTAATTTGAAGCTACTATAAATACAGTTCTTGAGTAATATCCCGAGAGAATTTCCTATAATATTAATATAAGGATCTAAATTATTGGTGAAAAATTCGTTTTTTTGTCATAAGATGAATTTATTGTTAAAAGTATCAATAACTAGGTAACCTAAATATAGCATCACTGTGAAAGTATATTATGTTAATATATCTTAACGGTAGCTAAAGATATGTAAATCAAACACTTATTCTGTTGATGACCTTTAAAAATTTATTGTATTAAGATCACAGACACCTGTAATTATAAAACAGATGGGAAAATGTACAGTCTAAATTTGATAGTAAATTTAGTCTATACAGAATGACTCATATTTATATAAATTCTTATAATTAACGCGTCTATACAGGAGTAATGTGTAATTTACTATAATTACAATTAACGTCATTATAACCGCCCCACTGCATTCTAACTTATAAATAAAAAATATTAAATAACTTTATTAAAATATTAAATAACTTTATTAAAATATTAAATTACTTTAAATAACTAAAATATTAAATAACTAAAATATTAAATATTTTTAATAACTTAATTAAATAACTAATTGGTACTTAATAACATTAATACTTTTGCAAAGCGTTAAAAAAACAAGAAGCAAAATTAACTGTTCCATGGTGATTAATTCCTCACAACTCGTTAACTACTTTCCAAAAGCTCATTTTGTATTTAAAATTAATTTTAACTTGTTACTTCCAGTTTGTGAAAGCTAGACAGCAAAGCCTTTGAAGTCCTCGAATATTTTTATGATTCTGATTATCTTTAGTCTTATTCCTACATGCTGCAAGTTATGTGTGTGACCTTCGGGGATGAGAACATCATCACAGCAATTGTCAGGGAATTGAGGAAATGTCCTTGGCTCGTAGCACACCATTACTTGACCCCAATAATAACGCTGTTTCAATAAATTGTGTTATTCAGTTTTATTGAACTTAATTCAACAACACTAAATAATTTTTTTTATATAATTTCTCTTTAAATTATTTCAGACTTCATTTTTTAACATAATTTAAAGAGAGACTGTTTCGGTACATTTTGCACAATCTTCAGGATTCTATTTGAATTATCACCGTAAGTTTTCACATAACACAAAATTTGCAATTTTTTAAGTTCTCCCGAGGCTTCTCATCCTATATAAAAATTATTTTATGTCACATTACCAACTAGGTCAACGTTTATTGTTTCCCCAATGGGTGGAGTTTTCAATCAAGTTATTAATATTGACTACTAATATTAAATACGATTAAACGCCCAGCATTTTGAGGTGTTTCCGTGCATCGTTTAAGCAACGAACTCTGTTCAGAACAAGAGTCCACTGATTGAAACAGGGTTTTTCGGAAAGTCCCAATTCATATCTCTAGCAGTTCGTCGCTCAGTGAAGGACGGTCGTTATAATTCAACGGGTCTAAATATTTATAAAGTAATGGATAAAAGAAAATTTAAATACGAAGAGGTATCATTACCAAACTCTTTACACACTTAATGAGTAAATCAGTCCTAGTAACAGAAATATATCCGGTTGCGAAAAATATGAAACTACATACTGGTAATAATAATTGTGGAAATCTATAATTAAAATAAATAAAAGTATTTGGGGGCTGGTAAATGGTTTTTTAATTACGAATAATTGAATCCTACTAGGATGAACTAAAACAAAAACGTATTTACTAGGTTGATTTTTGTTATTTATATAGTAACTCTCTGAATCTATGTTGAAAGTCTGCAAGAAACGAAATATATAATTAACAATAAATTTCTTTGGAAACATTTCATTTAAAATAATGTAATGATATAACATAACTACATGTGGCGGTACGGAATCAAATGCAAGCAGAACGAGGGAAGTTGCAGGTTACAGACAGAGGTAATAAAACCCAGACACGATTGCGCAACATGGGTTTTTCGCAAATCATCGAGATTTGGTGGCACTGGGTGGTGAACGAATATGGTGTTTTTTTCTCAAAAACGTTGGTAGAGGAGGGCAAATGGCTCCTCCTTGAGCACAGATAGTAATTTTTATTGGACAGTGTCGGTCCCCTCCACCGACGGTAAATGAAATAATTAATTGGGGACAATGTATTAAAAACCAAAGAAATATGGTTTTCGTCCATTATGAACGGGACTTCAAGAGTGGAGTGAAGAATGAACTTAAATTTATGAACATTAAGATTGGATGTAAGAGATATTAAGATCAGAGGGAGCTGTGACACTGAACATGGACAGTAGGCATTTAGAAATCGGAGATTGTTCTGGCTACGGACATTTGAACTACGGGAGGAAGGAGTGCTCTAGCCCTGGGCTCCAAGATTCTCATTATTGTTCAACGCGGAAGTTCGGTTGGGTCCAACCACAAGTTCCAGGTTAAACTAAGGATAAAAGATAATTACACTATTAGGAACCTAGTACTGTCTATTCAGAATAGGATTTGTGTTTGTATTCTGCTCTATGAGAAGGCCCATTTCAACGACCCTTAGAATAGAACTTATGTTTTTATATATTTAATGTGTATAAATATTGTATATATATAATGTTTATTACAAAAAAATGCTGGCTTTGTAGCTTTAATGTGCTCAAATTGAAGTATATTGTAAATTGATAAAGATAATTTAATATTATTTGAATTTCTATAATAATTATTCATTTTAAAATAGTGTGGTGTTCGTTGGTTACACCATCAAAAATATATTGTTGATACAATCAAACAAACAATAATAATAATAATGAATTTAATTTGAATAGAAATATAACTCAAATTAAGTTATAATGGAAAACATAAATTTACGATACCAATTTAATCATTAGCTCAGTCGGTAAAAGCAATAATAATACTCTACGCAACTTCTTAAATGGCTGCTCCCGGGAACGCGGGTGACGAACGATATAGTTGAAAATTAAATTCGCGAATCAGACGAGAATGGTTTGTGTGGAAAAACCGAGGTAAATGCCGTTACCAGATGACGTCGTTCTTCGTTTTTGTTCGTATGCCGGTTGTTCCTTTGCTGGGTCACGTCTTCTTCATATTAAGATTCTCTAGCGCCTCTCCTTCAGATCAAATGTTGTCTTTTTATTTTCTGTACTCCCACCAAATGAATCTCCTTTCTTAAATGTGCAGAAACTAAATTTTATACATGTCGCCGTCTCTCCCTAGCGTCTCTCTCCAGCAGCCTCTAATCTCGTCCAGGCCATCAACAATGTCGCAGCCAACAATGTTGCAGACAGTGACGTTTTCCCGCCTACTCGGCCCCACCAAGCCATTGTCGTCTTCCGTCCTGTATACGTAAATAACAAAACTAAATTATTTTTGCTTTACCCGACTGTAAGGGTCATGAATCACCACAATAGTTTTTTCCACTCCTACCCATTTCAATAACATCTGTCCAATTTCAGCAATTATATGTTACACAGAAAACTGTGCTAGGAAGTTAGTGGTCAGATACCAATAAATTTTCCTACTGGCGTAGTTAAATAACTGGGTTCATGTAGGTTATTTTGAAATTTGGGTTAAAAT
Source organism: Eucriotettix oculatus (assembly GCA_034510155.1). Lineage (NCBI taxonomy): Eukaryota > Metazoa > Arthropoda > Insecta > Orthoptera > Tetrigidae > Eucriotettix > Eucriotettix oculatus. The sequence continues at coordinate 7,073,224 of CM067381.1, forward strand.
TGGATTTTGAATGGTTGGACTCTTAACAAGGTACATATGAGATGAACTAGCCATGCCGTGGTCGCATGTAGAGGAGCACTTATGATTGGAGCAGATACAAGACCGAGGTCACCATTAACTCTATCTAAGCTTCTTAAAATCGGCTTGCAGCAGACCCATCGGCCTGATGGAAGCGCTAAATGCGATACGTCCGAGACGTCTGTTGAGCACGTTGCCCAGACAGCGAGAAGCAGCATTTGTTTGACCAGAGTTCCACAATCTGAAGCCATTAATCCTGCGGCGCTATCTACAAGCACGGCTCCCGAAGGAAAGTCGCTGTCCATTAGCAGATTCGTTCCGGCGCTCAAGCCTGTCCGTCGGGGAGAAAAACCCTACACGGTGTAAATAGGAAAACGGCAGTAAGCACGACGATATTCTAATTAGTTCATTATACTACGAGTGCACAGCCATAAGATCCCAGTTTTACTATTAAGCTAATGGTTATGACCCTTAGATAATTATTGTTGTTAGGCCCGCTTTGTGACAACCCTCAGCATAATGAAGATTGTGTTGTTGTGTTATTCAGTCCCAAGACTGATTTGAGGCAACCCTCCACGCTAAACCTATCCTCGCAAGCCTTTTCATTTCATTATAACTAGCACACTCAACATCCTCCCTAATCTGCTTAGCGTATTCCATCCTTCTCCCCACAAACTTCACTATAATGCTAATTTTACAAGACACCCGTGTCTTAAAATGTGCCCTATTAATCTATCCCTTCTCTTAGTCAACATCCTCCACATTGTTCGCTGTTCCCCTATTCTGTTTAGAACTTCCTCGTTTGTCACCCTATCCACCCATCTGATTTTCAGCATTAGCCTATAGCACCACATTTCAAAGGCTTCTATTCTTTTCCTTTCCTCAACTCCTATCGTCCACGTTTCGCACCCATATAACGCCACGCTCCATACAAATATTTTTAGCAACAATTACCTAATATTCACACATATATTACCCGTAAGTAAACCCCTCTTTTTCGTGAAAGCCTTCCTTGCCTGTGCTTTCCTACTCTTTATGTCTACTATACTTCTTCCATTCCTAGTTATTACGCTGCTCAAGTAGCAGAATTCCTTAACTTCCGTCAAAATATCCCTTCCCAATCTAACACCCTTTGTTATTCCACTGTTTCCTATACTGCACTCCATTACCTAAGTTCTGACTCGAGTAATCATCACATTGAACTCTTTCTCCAGGACTACGTTCATGCCATTTATTATGGTTTCGAAGTCTTCTTCGGACTCCCCTATTACTACAATATCGACGGCGAAGCGTAAGGTTTTTATTTCTTGTCCTTGCAGTATGATTTATTTTCCAAATTCCGTCTTTTTTCCTTATCCTGTCTTCTAAAATTAGACTCAAAGTCAATATTCCTTCTCTTGTCCCTACATTCTTCCTAAAACCAAACTGAACTTCTCCTAACTCACATTCTATTTGACGTTCCATTCTCCTATATACTATTTTCGTTAATATTTGGAATGCATGGGATACTAAACTAATTGCTCTGTGCTGTTCGGATCTATCGAAATGAAGACTGTAATAAGCCTTAAAAATGGATGTTACAAAATCTGACCAAGCGCTAAGGTAGAGGAGGTCAGAGCATGACGACCAAATGGTTCTAATTGTTTAAGAAACAATTAAAATGAGTCACCGAAAAAGGAAAGTAAGTGATACCACTGTCGTCTTCCCACACTCGCGTCAGCGAAATTGAATCTAATTCGCTCGTTTAGTCAGGGTTGGAACACGCGTCATTCTCAGCTGAGTCCGAGCTTCCTCGACTATTTTTCAGGGTGGACTATTATTTACCGCATTTCCGTTTTGTATGAGATTCGTTGACTCTGCGTTACGCTTTTTTTATATCGAACTGATGCTAAAACAAATGTAACGCATATTGTGACTGTAAAAGCTGTAGTACTTTGTATTAAAGGAAACTGTTGTACCTGAAAGAAATGACGGAATCATTTAAGCTAACTGGTCGAGTGGGTGTAATACGTTGTCCCATGTATTTTACTGTACTGAACACTGTTTTGTAAATATGAAACAGTAATAAGACTCAAGTTCTGCTTGTTAATGTACTAGAATAATACCCCAATAGATCAATGAAAAATTATATTATACACTTTAGAAAAATCTATGAAGGGAAAATACTGCCGTGGTATTTCCCTTTGTGTTTGAAAGTCTCAACCATGACGTTATAGATTATCAAGTCTGAAAAAAATACTGCAATAGGAACTTCGTAAAGAAGAAATTGGTTCCCGATGCGAAGTAAAATGCGTCTCAGTGATAAAATTAATAATTGTATCAATTAGTGTTAAATATAACTTTTCTTAAATTAAATGCATTAATAATTGATTATTACCAATCGTTTAAGTTAATTAATTTATATATTACACGTGTTGAGTAGTGTCTCACGTCACTGCATCACAACTCAGCTCGAGTTCGAACTCCGGTAAGGGAACGTGTGTTTGTGCATACCTAATTCATTTCAACAATCCCCAAATCCATATCACGTTCGTACGGCAGAGGACTTCAAATACCCATCATCAATCGGTGGATGATGCTACGGAGGATCACCACAATTGATAATTTCCATTGTAACAGGAAAAGCTTCCACATAGGGAACTTTTCTCACTTAGACCTGCAGTTATACAGAACACTAAATAATTAATTACACATATGCTTAGTATTGTTGTTGAACCGGATTTCATAACAACATGAAACTACAAAACAATAACAACTCATTTCACGTAATTCAAATCAGGACAGTTGCTGCGAAAATTTTTCATTGTTACCAACTATTAATTGTAATTAGTAAATGACGTCAAAGTGTTACTTTGCAATCAATGCGAACTGTATTTGCTGTATTGTCTTCATTATTACTACAGGTGGACATTTGTCCGGTGGCAGTTCGTTGATAAAATTAAATTACAAAGATAAATTGTTGATAAACTAAAAGAACAAAGATAAAATTCAATTTAATTTTAAAATATTTCACGTCCTTCTTTTTACAAAATAAGTACCTAACTTTTCAAACATTCTAACTTCTTTTTCATAACACTTGTATTCCATTATCACCCTGTTAACGAAGGAATATTTGTCCATATCCGTTCATTGATCCCTTTCCTTTATTTTATAATTATTGTCGTTTCTAGCAAAAAATGTAGGTATACTTAGCCACTCCCTTATTTCAGACCAGACTTATGTATATTTTCCCATCAGTGTAATGTAAGTTCCAAAATTCGCTGTGTTAGGATATTACACATTTTCACTGTATTACAGAATATTATGGGAGATGTCATAGAAAATAAGGCAAGAGCACAGAGCCATCTGCACGCCAGGTGTGATATGATTGATGGAAATACTATGGGTATTATTTATGTAATGAAATGCTAAACCATGAAGAAATTTCCTGCTTGTGCTGCATAATGCATAGCGTCAACAAAGTTAATTTTTTAAGTAAGTAGACTATCAGCATATTATGAAAGGTGTTCCGTTCTAGAAAGAATGTGTTAATGTTTACTCATTTTTAATTACAAAATAATGTTTTCTAGATTCAAAATTATTTTTCTCGCTGACAAATTTATAATCCCGTCCCCCTTTAATATTTTCAAATTATTGTTCATCATAGAGAATAGTTTATCTTCCCGTAATGCATAAAGGTCCATTGTTATGACTATTTTATGCAGATGCGTCATTGTAACGAACGCCTTCTCTAGTATTTAACGTTTATGAATCATAATTGCTGATATGCATAAACCAGATATTTCGCGTATGGAAAATACACCAATTAGGGTACGTTTGCCTATGTACTTGTTGCTCCTTTTGACACGTAACATATTCGAGCTCTCAACGAGCGTTGAATGTGATTCAAAGCCTCCGATCGCAATTAAAATCCGTGGAGTTGTTATTAATTCGGCCATCAAGTGATCGCCATTAGGGTAGATAAGGCGATGGCCGGAGACAAGCGCGCTCATTAGGAACTCGGGAGACAAAGAACTGCCTACTAACGTATGATACGTCTCCGGAGTCCCCAAATTCCAAAAAATATAACACCTGTGTTGCAGTTATACTAATTAAATAAAGAAGAAAGCAATAAACTGAAAACATATTAAGATAAAATAAGTAGCTCACCAAGTGTGTCCACCAGTTGATTCAAAACTGCAAGAGCCGCACAAACAGGTAACGATCTGTAAAATAAAACCAAAAGTAAGTTATGCGAAAGTATAATGTAAAATTCAAGACGTTCGCTAAATTATAACAGAAAATGTGAAGTTTCATCGTATCAGTTTTACGTTAATTGCAGTGATCTTAGGTTTAATATGAAGTATTTCTGATATAATTCTAGAAAAATAACAAGATCCCACAACTAAAGTATTAGCATTCTGCAAATTAAATTAATGCTTCGATTTATTTATAAATTTCTAGCAAACAGATTGTTTAGTTTGTTAAGTTTGATATTGGAGGTGCGACAGTTTATTCCAAAAATTAATGATCTTTTCGTTTGCCCAATATAACCAGGAAATAAAATTTTGTAAAAATCCCGCAATCAGGTACTTGTGGTGCTCAAATAGGAAGGAAAGTGAATTTATTAGTCCATAAATTATAATAATTTGTTAATTTACAAAAAAAATTGAGAAATTCATATGTAAAAATTTGCAATAAGGGAAAACGAGAAAAAATTATTTAAATGAGTTCGAATGGCCAATATAATTGTTTAAGTTAACAAATATTCTCAATCTTAAGCATATTTAGGAATATAACTTGAATAGGAAAATGATAATATTGTAATATTAATTTTAAAAGGAACTTTAATTTATTTTGCAAAACCTTTAACACTCATGGTGAATAACGTTCATCCACATTCGTTAACCACGTACAGATATTCAATTCACTTCCTATGCTATTAAAGGGGAATTGCCTGTTTCAGGATCACCCTCATGTAGCCTGTTAACCCCCAAAAAAATGGAATGCTGCGACCCCCATGCAAACTCGCTCCCGCCATTCGGAAAGGCGTGACAATACTACCCAAAAGCCCGACCTACCTGATTCTGGTTTTCTGCATCTCTTTTAGGTGAAACACCGGGTAGGATCCTAAAGGGACACGGCGACTGAAATTTTGGTCAAAAATAGACATTTTTAATAATATTTGTATAAGCCTTACAGAACATATAGAAAAACTTGTAATTCTATTTCGTCATTTTTAAATTCTCAGGAGCAAGTTAAAGGGATTTGATTCTATTTAATAAATTATTACATTCTACGGAGAAATGTGTCTTTCTCAGCTTCATGATTTCTGCTACCTAAAACCTTCTAAGATATCGTCTTCAATCTCTTTATATAATCTACATTCTAATACGATTAAATACAAGTATTAGGTTTTGAATTTTTAAAGTATTTTAGGTGAAAAAAGTGTCTAGCTGTTGAAAGTGCAAATTTTTAAGTAACCGTATGAAGCTCTTACTAAAAAATGGTTTTCTTCCCACAGTTTCATTCAGTTTCAAAAATAATACTGACAATTGATAACAATGGTCAGTTCTACATATTAATGTGAAAAAGTTGAAATGTATTTAAGTATGGAACGCAAGAAACATTTTCAAAATCTGCCAAATTTTCAAAATTTTCAAAAAATCGCATAAAAAATTTACAGTTACAAGATTTTTACATCGCTACATACGTGTGTTAACACTCAGTTAAAATTGAACCTCAGTAGTTTTTCATTTACAGGAATTTCAAAATTCAGTCCCCGTATCCCTTAAACAAAAGCACGGAGACCATACACAATCCTTGGTTACCTTCCTCAAATTTCCATATCCCTCCATTTTCAACTCTTTTTCCTGTGTTATTAAAGGGGATTTTACTGTTTCAAGATCGCCGTCATGTAGCCTTTTACTCAAAAAAAATTAAATAATTTCTCACAGTGAATGAATTGAAAATCACATGAGTCATACTCTGGATCTCATGTAATACATAAAAATAACTATAAAATAGCACACGAAAATTGTTGTGTATTGTAACATTTAAAAACAATATAAGTTTGCATGCCAAATAAAAATTTCAGAAGTTATGGCTTATCGGTTACATAAGAGTGTGCATAAGTAATGTCTAAAAAATGACAATGACGATGTAATTGACAAAAAAACTAATTTACTTCAGAATGGTTTCTGTTAAGTAAATTTCCAAAGAAACAGGATTTTGTCCCTAACTCGGTGGATCTCACATGGACTCGTTTTTTTACGCTTGTTGAATGTTCCGCTACTAAATATTTGTGAAAATTTGGTAGAGAATATTTTGTCTTTCGGGAAAAAGAAGAGAACAGCGGAGTCAGAAAGTTTGGAAGTGGAGTAAGTAGGGAATTAACAAAAAAATTGATTTAATTATATGACTACGTAATGCCTATATATTGATATTGTTCTACGATTCGTTGAAATATGTATTAATTTCATCGCATGAGCGTATTGTTGCACCATTGAGGCAGCAGAAGTTTTCACAAATTCAGCGCTAAAGACCTGAATCAATTGGAAAAATACGAGTCATAAGTATACGTAACTGTAAATAAAAGCAAACCGGTCAATAAGAAGTAAAAATAATAAGTCTCTTGTCTGACATCCCGCGAAAGTCGCAGATATTCACTAAATCGTAAGACGACCCAGGGATTATAGAGTCGCTGACGTCATCTTGACGTAATCTGATCAACCTGTGGTATGGTCGTGGTCATTAAAATAAACCACAAACATTGATTAGTATTCATTAACATGAAATAAGAGAGATGAGGTTTTCCAAAGTATCGTTCTTGATGTCCCTCTATATTCCACGGGTGTATGATAAATCAGTTGCCGCGATGATGACGCGGTTAATATTTCCAGTGCTCCACCAATAATATCACAGATTTCTTAAGTTGACCTCAGAACGAAGTAATCTTAGTAAATAGTTTCAATGACGGTTTTGGATTAAATATACAAATAACATTTGAAGATTGCGATTGTGGGCAAGTTTCTCCCTCAGTGTTCCAAAGTATTTTGGTCTTCCTTCTTGTCGATGTAGCGTCCATCTTAACTTTTTCAAAACATCCTACAATTACAGCCCCCCTTGAAATTATAGCTGTGACAAATCGCCAAAGGTGGTTCATAAAATGGAGGTTGCTTATCCAAACAATGACACAGGTCAAATTCGTCCACTTTCAGAACGTTAAAGTAATAAGTAACAAGCATTTAAGTTGCAAACAAAGTAATTAATTGATATTACTAAACAAAAACCTAAGTGTGCACAAGATATGACCACACACGTACATCACGAGACTAATACTGTTTTTATTTCTAATTGCAATCGCATAATTTTTCAGTTTGGGTCAAATTTAAGAGTTCATCAGTCCTAAGACAGGTCTTATGCAACCCTCCATGCGCAAGCCTTTTCATTTCCGCCTAACTAGCACATCATACATCCTCCCCAACCTGTTCAACGCATTCCACCCTTGGCCTCCCTCTAATGCTAATTTTACAAGAAGCTTATGTCTTAAAATGTGGCCTATTAATCCACCCCTTCTCTTAATCAACATCCTCCATATTGTTCGCTTTTCCCATATTCTGTTTAGAACTTCCTCGTTTGTGATACTATCCACCCTCATGATTTTCAGCATTAGCCTATAGCACAACATTTCAAAAAATTCTATTCTTTACCCTTCCGAAGTCTTATCGTCCACGTTTCGCACCCATATAACGCCACGCTCCATACGAACATCATTAACAACGAATTTCTATTATTCACACTTATATTACCCGTAAGTAAATTCCTCTTTTTAGGGAAAGCCTTCCTTTCCTGTGCTATCCTACTCTTTATTCTACTAAACCTCTACCATCCCTAGTTATACGCTTCCCAAATAGTAGAATTCCTTAACTTGCGTCAAAATAAACCATCACAATCTAACACCCTTTGTTATTCCACTTTTTCCCATTACCTTGGTTTTCCCTCTATTAATCCTCATATTGAACTCTTTCTCCAGGACCATGTTCATGCCAATTATTACGGTTTCCAAGTCTTTTTGTGACTCCCCTAATACTACAATATCAACGGCAAAGCGTAGGGTTTTTATTTCTTCTCCTTGCAGTATGATTCATTTTCCATATTTTGTTTAAACATTTTTCATCACCCTTGCTACATGTAGGTTATCTTGATTTCTGTTTTTTTTCTTGATCGTCAATTATAATTACTGATGACTGCCTTCTGTAGAGGTTATGTATAAGCCTCCTCTCTGTGCTCTTCAAAATCCTGAATAGTGTGTTCCACTTCATATTACCTAACGCTTTTTCTAAATTTACAAATGTTATGAACGTAGGCCGGTCTTTTCTTATCCTGCCTTCCAAAATTAGAGCCTAAGTCAATATTGCTCCTCTTGTCCCTACATTCGTCCTAAAACCAAATTGATCTTCTTACAACTCTCATTCTATTTGACGTTCCATTCTTCTATGTACTATTTTCGTTAATATTTTGCATGCATGGGATACAAAATTAATTGGTCTGTGCTGTTCGCATCTATCAACCCCAGTACCGTTTGGTATTGGTACAATTATGTTTTTACTAAAGTCTTCTGGCAATGTTCCTGTTTCGTAGATTTCGCAGACTATCCTGAACAGCAATGATATTGCTTCTTCGCTCCATGATCTTATTAACTCTACTGGAATTTTATCCATTAACTTCGGTATGGATTAATATTTTTATTGACCTTTTAAATAGTTACGTTGATTTGTATATGATAGTTCGTGTCGCAGTCATGAAATCTTAGGAATTTCTACACGTTTTCTCCTTTCCTTCAGAAACAGACGTTAATGATTGACGTGCTGTTTTGGAAAGCAGCACGTCACTCGAGCTCCAGACGATATTATATTTCTGTGGCAGGAATTCCAGAGGCAGATGACTGCGTAGGAAGCAGATTTGTTTCCGTTAAACAGGCAATTACAAAAAACAGGTGGCTTTCGTGAATCTCCGCTGGCACGCGATCCTTGCACGCGACGCCTGACCCGTCACTCAGGAATTTTTGGTTTTCTGGCCATCTATACCTCGCCTGACCTTTAGCTGCAGCAGTTTTACAAGCGTGGAATATTAACGGAGAACCGTACACTGTTTCATTACCATCACTTGTCTATTCAACGGAAAAACTGAATTCCCTAATTTCCTCGTTCGTGTATCTGAGCTCAGGAAGCTGTGAAATGTTAATGGTAGGAATCGAATGCAAAAAAATATGTTAGAATGTACACCAAAAGCTCCTTCCATTAAATATTTTTTAAAAATCCATTCTAATATCTAAAATTTTAGCATTTCGTAAATTATATGAATGTTTAGATTTATTTATATGTTTCTAGCCAAACGATTGTTAATAGGGAGATTGATATTGGAGGTGCAACAATTTATTCTGTAAATAATGACCATTTCGTTTGCCGAATGGAACATAAAATATTTCTTTAAATAATATAATGTGTAACAAACTATTAAGAATTTTGAACATGACAGGATTAAAATACCGAGAAAGAAGGGATATCCGTAACCTCAACAGAAGACAGTCAGCAGTAATTAGAAATGAAGGAGAAGAACAGAAAGTAGAAAGTAAGAAAAGGATGTAGTCCGTCCTCCATCCACTATAACATATATGTAGAGTAGGCGATCAAGAAAATGAAAAATGAAACATACTGCAAGGAGAACAATTAAGGATACCTATGGTTTTACGATGATTAGGGGAGAGAGAAGAAGACCAGAAAAACAATAAATGGAATGAACCTGATCCTGGAGGAAAAATTAAACTTGCGGATTAATAGAGGGAAAAACCACGCTAATGGAGTGTAGTATGGTAAATAGTGCAATTACAAAGGGTGATATGTTAGGAAGGGATATTTTGAAGTAAGTGAAGGAATTCTTCTACTTAAGAAGCATAATTACTAGAGATGGTAGAAATATAGTACACATAAAGAGTAGGATAGCACAGGAGGAAAGAAAGGATTTCGCAAGAAAGAAAAATTGACTTACGGATAATAAAAGTGTGAATATTAAGTAATCATTATTTAAAAAAATTGTATGGAGTGTGACGTTATATGATTACAAAAAAGAATAGAAATTTTGGTGCTACAAGAGAATGCTGATATTCAGATGGTAGAATAGAGTAACTAATCAGGAAGTTCTGAGCAATAAGCGAAGAGAGAACAATTTGGAGGACTTTGGCCAAGAGACGGGCCATGTTTTGAGAAATGAGGGTCTTGTAAAATTAGCAATTGAAGATGGAGGTAGATTAGGGAGGTTGTGGGATATGGTAACTATGTATAATTGGAAAGTCTTGAGCAGGTTTTTACCATGGTGGGTTGCATCAGTCTAGTTTTAGGATTGATTACCACAGCAATAACAGAAAAACCGTGGTGCTGACTCAGGAAAGAAAATGAATTAATTAGTCTATAAATTATATAAATAAATTAAAATTGATATGTAAGCAATTATTCCTTTTTTATGATCAACAATAAAAAAAATTCGGCACGGATATGTTATATTACGCAATAGAGCACAAAGATTATTATGCTAGATGTTGTTTCAAATTCTCAATTTTAATATGGTGAAACAAAAGTAGAAATGCGTGTATTATACATGCATTGGTTTCAACGCATGCAAGTGATGAAACAAGAACGGCCTGACTTAGTACCGTATTATGGTTCCAGTTAGAGAAACACAACCTGTAAACATTTCAAATAAGATAAACGAGCACGCTGAATGGACAGTCTAGTGTCCTCAGGTCAAGCTCCAAATCTCCAAAAATTTGCATACAAAGGGCAAAGCCAAACTTCTGGTTATCTCCACGGTCCTGCAAGTCCAATGAAAAACAAGGACACGCAGCCAAGTATAAACAGAAATGTCGTCCTGAAGTATTTTAAAAACAAATCAACCCTTATTAAAAGAGGAAAACATCATAATATGCATGTTAATGATTTTAGTAATTATCAAATTAGTATAAAATAAGAAACGGACCCAATCTGCAGTTACGACTTTAAATGCATTAGAATCAGTTATCAGAGAATAGATTAAACGACTAACCAGCAAGTCTCCATTTCTTTTTACCATAATTATTCTCTGCTGCTTTCAACCAACAATAGATCAGAATATTCCATGTTGCTTTGCACGATTTCAAATGCCATTACTTCCGCTCATCTACCAATCATTTTAAGTGCAGTCATCTACCCTTAGTTTGGATAGATATTTGTCAGCGGTTCCACTGATAACGATCACACAGTTCTACTCTTCCTCAAGAATCTCAGATAAGGGTAATAGCCAACCAAACTAATATTTCTCCAAGCTTTCTTTTTTCCAGAGAACATCCATCCCAATGCAAATCTTGAAAAATACATTTAAACTTGGCATCATTTTCCACTGCCCCAATTACTACAATCAGAGGAGAAATATACTGGGATCATCTGGACCAAAGGACAACATATCTTTGGAAGAATTTATAAAAGTGATGAACATTTATGACAAAATTTAACTCATGTAAATTGAGCGATAGTAGTTATTTCTTAAATTCTTAATATAAAGTTAGCGAGGATTCTTAACTGAACACGGTGTCATGGTCCAGACCCTAATGATCTATTCAGTCTGATTATAATGAAAGAATTTGTGTAGTTACATCATACATATCTAAGAAAATTAAAAGTGAGTGTTTGCGTCCATGGTCTAATGACATAGTTACAGAAAAATCCGTCTGGAGCGTCCGTGTCGCAATTTTATAAAACATTGCATAATTATTATTATTAACTAATTGAATCGTATCAATACTTAAATAAAATTTTACTCAAACTTAAGAATTATTTCACGCTAAAGTGCAATTTAATCGTCCCGTTTTGTAGGCTACGTAAGGGAAAAATTTTGTGTGTCTTTAGATTATGGCCCTGTTTTGACCTGAAAAGAGGGGGGAGGAAGGAAACTAATCTTCGAAAGTTGACAAACCTTCTGTCAGCAGGAGAATAGTATACACCAAAATTTCCTGGAAATTTGATAAATGGTTTATGAAATCATAAGGAACAAACATTAAGTTTTAGGCAAATGATTACGTGGGACGTTTTATGGCCTTAAAGGAGAGGGTGAAAGCAACCGAAATATTCAAAAAGATCGAAATAAACCATTTTGATTTGATAGTTATTAACGTTAAGTTTAAATTAATGTTTAAGTGAGTCCAAAACCAGACAAGAATTTTTGTAAAACACAAACAACTATAATTTAAACTGGACCCTTTTCAGGCTAGCTAATAATTATTTATTTCGAACTGAAGGGGGTCCAGATCAGGACCGAAAAATGTAGTTGTTTTTAAATTACAGTTGTTTGTTTTATACTAAATTCTTGACTGTTTCTGGACTCATTTAAACATTACTTTGATTTGATTAGCGCTAAACACAAAAAATTCACGTCAATCGGATGAATGGATTATGAACGCCTACGGGAATTTCTAAAAATGCATAGTTTCTGTTGTTTCCGGTCATATAAATTCAAAGTCTCAATTTTAATATGGTGTCATTTATATATACCGATTGCGAAATTAAGTAGAAAATTTTGGATTCCGCTAAATTAAGGGAGTACGTCTGACTGACGATTATTGGTTTAATATTACGTCATCAAACTGTACTCCAAAATCATCTTGGAGTAAAATTTACATTACGTGTATACGGGCATTTCAACGTTGGTACTATTGGAAATATGATTCCTGGTATTGTGAGGATCAGTAAATATAGGACATTCTTATCATGTGGTGGACCCAATGTCATTGATACTTTCTAATCTTCGCTGAGAGTGGATATCGTATCGTCAGGTTGGTATGGTTGATTACACAGTTCAAAAAAATAAACTGATAATGTTTGTGAAATGGACGTCGTCTTCCAAATGTAAGTAACAAAACTTTTATGTATCATTTGCTGCACGTATCAACATCTGTTTACTTTTCAAAACCCATAATTTTTCTTATGAATTTATAATTTTACTTCTTGGCCGATTAATAGCTTTTCAACCTTTCTTATTCTATGCTACACCATTGACATGACCATTTACACGTAATGCGAAATTTATTCAGTAGAACCAATTAACCATTTACATATTCAACAATAACTATGCTTTTAATGTTAGACATAAATTTATAGCATCTGCGCTATCAAATGCAGTTCTGAGACATGGCAGCATTATCGATCATAGATTATAAAAGCTTTCTTTATCCACTCAAGGGTAATAGTTTTTCAATTAAATATATCACTGCCCGTATACTATTTAGTTCATTTTACTCCTGAAAGATGACGCAATGACGTTCCCAATTATGCAATACAAAATCAAAATTAAAACGAATGTGCGTCATAAACTGAAGTCAATGTAATCACTCAATTTTTTTCTGTCACACTGACAGCAGTTAAAGTAGGCAAAATTTTCATACAGCGACCTTGAAGCAATGCTTCGTCAGATCATGTTTCGTTACATCTGTCACTTTTTGCGTCCATCAGAACTGTAATAAATTGTATGTTTGAGATAGCGTCGTTTTTAATTCGGGGTATGATAGATGACATGCAGTTTGGTTCAGTTAGAGAGAATTATTCTACTTCAGCTTCGTGTAAAGGATGATTGTCGCTTTCCTCTCTCAGCCAGTTTTCAGAAAGGATACAATTTTGGTGATTGTGAAACTGCGCTGCGAGAGTTTCTCGTAGACGCTTCAGCCCAGAGTGACTGCGGGGCTTACCTGATCATGTCGGGGATGCCTCGCACTCTCTCTGGGTATTTTTTATCAAAGTTCTCATATGCCGAGACACCTTCACCTATTTTAGGAGGTATATGTACTGGGGTCAAAGACCTTGGGCATATGGCAAGAGTTGTCCGCTGATCCCATTGGATCAGTCGGCCAATTGCCTCCTGAAATTGGTGGAGACACGGAGAAGGGAATGCTGCGTCCCCACAGCAAACTCGTCTCCCGTCATTCGGAAGGGCGTGAGAATAGTACCCAATGCCCGACCTACCTGATGCAGGTTTTCTAGGGTTTTCCCTGCATCTCTTTAGGTGAAACACTATAGCCTGGGGGTCCTAGTCAACCCTGGGCTACCTTGCTCTACCTTCCTCATCTCCCCTTTTCAAGTCCCTTCCTATGCTATTAAAGGGGAGTTGCCTGTTTCAGGATCACCCTCATGTAGCCTGTTAAACAAAAGAAGAGAAACCTATTTTAGGATGTGTATGTGCTGGGGTCGAAGACCATGGTCTCATTGGATCAGTCGGCCAACTGCCACCTAAAACTGGTGAAGACATGTAGAAGGGAATGCTCCAGACTACTTTAGCTTCGCAAATTATATTACACCGAATTATAATCTTCGTTCCTAATAATACTTTAGTTACTAATAACTGTTTCATTGCTAGAATGTTTTAAGGCAGAAATTTTTTTCATTATTTGGAAAATTTGCTACAAATAAATTTATTAAACAATTAAATATTATTACTTATATTATTATCAATTAAATAATATGAATTGCAGAACATACAACGAATGAATAATTCTTTGTGGATTTTCTACCAAAACCACATTACTAATTAAAAATATATATTAATGCAAGGGAAATTCAATACTTAAACAGACAAATTAATATGTATAAAACACATTTTGGAAAGTGTTAATTACTTTCAATACTTAAGGTTGGCACCATTCGGATTTGATCAGTTGGGATCACCCGTTTTGTTTATAACATCCAAATTAGTAAATTGAATGTGATCCTCGTCTAGGTTGAAATGAATGGAGAGATGCTGAATCGGTACTCGGGACGTCAACTGGGACTATCTCAGTGGTAGAGTGCCCGCCCCGAAAGCGGAAGTACTGGGTTAGGTCCTGTTGATATTTTTCTATCTTTGTCATTCTTCTGAATACGCTTCTTACCTGAGCTTCAATTGTAGCATTTCTACTTCCTTTAGCCTCAAAATTTCATTTAACGACAGCGTGACTACTTGAGGTTTGAACAGTGATCCAGTTTTTGCTTCCTAAAAACCGGTTAAAAACTCTTCTTGGATGGTTTTACGGTATGGTGATTGTCACGTGAGAAGCGGAAAATTTCATACCGGGGTTGAACGGTTAAACCTCACTCACTGACGCGGAACGTCCTGGCCGGCCAGCAAAAGTGTCAACTTCTTTACTTGAAACCCGCATTGAAGAAATTATTCGTGTAAATGGACGTATTACTGTAGCAGATATGACAAAAAGTTGCTGTTTGTGTTATTCAAGTAAAGCGAAACAAAATATAAAGAAACAACTTAGGGAAACAGTCTCAAAGTGTGCGCAGACATGAAATAACGCTATGAAAGGAACAACATTTGAGCGTGTGATGAAACAAGGGTCCACTATTTCGAACCAGAGTTCAAAGGAGAAAGCATGAAGTGGAAGCAGTACGCCTCAGCTGTCCGAAATTTCCACAACGCAAGCATCAGTAGGAAAATTCGTATTGACCGTCGCATTGATTTGGAAGACAATAGTCGGAGCCTACTACTTATACATGCTGATGAAAACAATAAAGGCAGCTATAAAAAAAACGTTTTGGTTTCGAAGAAAAGGCGTTATGATACTACACGGCAATGCTCGTCCTCACACAGCCAAGCTGACCCATGACCTATTCTAAAAATGGGCTGTAAGATACTACCTCCTCCTCCCTACAGTCTAGATTTGGTACGCTCCTATTTTAATTCGTTCAGTCTACTTAAGTTCGGCAACAACGCGAACATCAAAGAATTTGTAGGATAGTGGTATATACAACACGACACATCTCTAAACGCATTTGGTTCATCGTTGGGACAAGTGTCGTAGGGATTATGTTGAGAAGTAGTAAAAGTCTCAGCTAGAAAAATGTATAGTTTTCTCTGGATGAAGTTGTCCATTTAAAAATTGAACGTCCTTCGCATAAAAAATTAATAAGCCCTTTATGAAGTTATGATCATAGATGCAATCTTTAGTCTAGTTTATGGGTATTGCTCACAACCAACTGTTGATTTGGCAATGGCTTTCTAAGGAATGAACCAATCAGAAAATTCACACTGATTGTATGGTATCTGTATGGGTCCAGTGGAACTATTTTAATACTCAAGGGTAACTAAATTACTCCACAGATCTTACTATTCGAGATTTCTTGGTTGTTCACTCTAGTTGCTAAAGAGAGTTCAGTATTGAGAATCATTCGACATTTTACTTTTTGGACTAATTGAAATATTAAAAAATGAAGCGTGTAAATGTGGCGAGCTGAAATTAAATTATAATCCGGACTAATATTGAATCAACCGAAAGGATTCTATTGTTCTAGAAGTAGTTAGAATATTGTCACCGTCAATATTATTTCACTTATTACTACAAATTTCAAAATACCCACGGAGTAATGTGCAATTAAGTCAAAGTAGTCCCCTTGTCCAGTCTGGCGGGTTACAGACAGACTGAATGAGTTGGGACAAACGAGTTCCCCGATCGCCGCTGTTTGGCTTGCGTCTCACGTCGGTCGTCTTCTGCGAATGAATAGTGACACGCAATTAGTATTTACCGTCCGAGGAGGACAAACGTCTTGCTCTTCCGGCCGGCGGAGCGCGGGGAATTCGTGCAGTGCAGTGGGACAATGCGCAAGGACGTGCTCTGCATGCGCCTAAACCTTACACACACATGTTTCTCCATATTTGACCTCAATGAACACGGAATGCAAACGTTCCAACTCTATTCAACTTCTCAATGAATTCCTCGACGTGGTACATCAGCCCACAATTCAACCATGGGAAAACATCATTACTGCATAACTTACAGATCCTCTGTTGTGCCAATTTCGATATAGTACATACAATATTTAAAAAAATCATGAAAATAAAATATAGCATATAATTTACATGGTTCCGTGAGGGTAGGTTAATCCGTTTGATTCACCTACTTTAGCCGAACAGGTTAGGTTTAATTGTATCTGAGGGGCATACGACGTGGGTGTGTGAGGATTGACAAGCAGTGAACTGATTTTTGGAGGATTAATGAGGATGTGGTTTGCGGGCATGATGCTAGAGTGAATGATCAGGGGGAAGGATGAGGTCAATTGGGTGTTTTCTTTTGAGGCTAGGGGAGCGTGGAGGTGGAGGAGGATTGTTATGAAATTACTGGATCGTGGGATTTGAGTGTTTGAGTGAGCTTTTGATTAGGTTTATTATGGATTTGGAGATTACTGAGATTACATTGGGAATTTTGATGTTATGGTATATGACGGAATTTCTTAGGTACCAGGGAGGATTATTGGTAGGATTATGTTTTGTTTTGTTTGAATTTTGGCTGAATGGGTTCAATCCCCATATGGAGGAGGCATAGAACCTAGTGGGTTGTATTATGGAGAGGTATAGGAGGCGTTTTGTGCTGGTGGTGACAGGGATTTTCTGTTTAGGAGGGGATAGAGTTCTGAATTGACTTACTATATAATAACAGACCTATAACATTTATTAAATACGATCACACTAAAATAACACCTTCAATAGTAGATACGTTGTTGTTGTGGCATTCAGTCCTAGGACTGGTCTGTTGCAACCCTCCATGCTAAAATGTCTTGCGCAAGACTTTTCATTTCAGCATAACTACCAAATCCTAAGTCTTCCCTAATATGTTTAGCGTTCTCCATCCTTGCCTCCATCTTCTTTTCTTACTCCACGAACATCCTTCTATTGCTAATTTTACAAGACCATCCTATCTCAAAACGTGGTCTATTAACCAATCCCATCTCTTGCTAAACAGTCTCCACATTGTTCGCTCTATTCTGTTTAGAACTTCTTCGTTTGTCACCCTATCCACCCATCTGATTTTCAGCATTCGCCTATAGCACCACATTTCAAAGGCTTCTATTCTTTTTCTGTCTGCAACTCCTATCGTCCACGTTTCAACCCCATATAACGCCACGCTCCATATGAACATTTTTAGCAACGATTTCCTAATATTCACACTTATATTATCCGTCAGTAAATCCCTCTTTTTCCTGAAATCCTCCTTTGCCTGTGCTATCCTACTTTTTATGTCTACTATACTTCTACTATCCCTAGTTATTATGCTTCCCAAGTATCCGAATTCCCTAAGTTGCTTCAAAAAATCCCTTCCCAATCTAACACCCTTCGTTATTCCACTGTTTCATACTACAACCCATTACCTTGGTTTTCCCCATATTGAACTCTTTCTCGAGGACCACGTTCATACCATCAGAGACCTGCGGAGAGTAAGCCAGTCAGTCATGCGTTTACTTATGGAATGTTATCCATCATAAGTCAATCCTCTAAGGCTGAGTTACTATCAGTTACACAAATACCGATAAAAGCTAGAGGGACATTAAGCTAATCGTCTCAAACAATATATATAGACTGTAAACGTTTTTTTCTCGCTTTAGAAAGACAGGAAAGATGAGAATTACGCGTTTTGGTGGCTCTTCCCAATAATAGAATAGGATAAGATGGAAATGGGGGTGATGTGAGAGGTAGAACAGAGCAGCTAAGGCTTGACTATAGCCACCTAAAAGTAATTCAGTTTAAACTTTAGAGAAACCTGCATGAGGTTGGTTGGAAATCCGATACTACCCCCACGTCCTTCTGATGATCAGAGAATGTATTGCTGTGGGTAGACAACAAACTCGACTCTATGCTTTGATCAGATTTGGAGGGAGGGGTGAATCGGGCCGACTGGGATTAGGGAACAACTCTTCCCGTGTACCCAAGGTCTGTGACTCCAATGTACGCACCCCTGAAACCTCGTAAATACGTCTCAGCTTGTCGGAGACTTTAAATCCCTAGCTTGGGGCTAAGTGGGGGAGGAATAACCAGTAGGAGGAAGTCAGTCCTTATGGCATTTCTGTACCTTTCTGGGTTCCCTTGACTGTGAGCGGCCCAGAGATCGTATTTATATCACGCAGCGTGTCTCACGCACTCAATTATTTGTATATTTTGTAAGTACTTACAATTTGTTTTACTCGAGCCAAACAGACAAAATATATGGTTCAACAGTCTTGTTCTTATAAATAAATTTCAATGTTTATGCATAAAAATCTCAAAATTCATATGCATATGTTTGTATATATATATTCCGCTTACAAGTCTAAACGCAAGGAGAAATTTCGACCAAATTCTGCATGCGTGTTCTTTCCTACCCGTAAATAAGCACTGTTGGGCTACGACATGGCTACTGCCTCTAAGGGCGGGGGATGAAGGGACTGAAATTTTTAAAATCGCCTGATATTTCCGTCAAATGTCAACTACTGTGAACCACTTTTCTGTGTATAATCTCAGCCCCTTTCAGAATGGAAGGTGAGAATTGTGTCAAGAGGCTAAATGAATGTGATCCTGAGACAAACAACGTGGATTTATTAATGAGGACTGAAATAATTGATACTTATTAATGTTGTGCTACTTTTCAGTCATCATTTTATCATATTATTCATTTGACATACTGGCTAATTTACAAACGACATCCCTTTGTCATAGTGATCTAAACGTAAGGACTGATTTGTTTGGAATTACAAATAGAGTAAAAATACAGTTATAACAATTCTGTAACGACGAGACCAGCAGAAAATTAGCCGGATGAGAGTATTTTAATGGTTCTCGAAAAGCGTTCGGCAATGGAATCTTGATTTCCCTATCAATAGTGAATTTAACTTACACTTGTTATACGCAACGCGAGGTATAAGCCAGGCTGAACTTGGCTGTAATTAACAGTCCCATATTTATGGAAATGTAATGTAATATCTCAGTTTTCTTATTTCTTTGCAGCAAAAGTATTTTAATGTAGTAAATTTAATCGAGTTAATTCATAAGATGCGCGACGCATATTTTTCGTGTGTACATAGCAGCGCTTTCACCCAATGCAAACGAACCTTCCATCAGTTATGTCAGCCGTATATAATTTGCCCCCGTCAAGTCATAAGCTTGGCGTGATAAATTAGGAATGGCTTCTGTGCGGAACTAATGCAAAACCTGTGGGATGGCACTGCAACTAAACCTATCTTATTGCCTGCAATTGTCCAAATACCAGCAAATGGATGAGTGCTATTGGAAATTGCTGCCGATTGGCTGATGGCGTCTAAGTGGGGGAGACAGAGTTTGAGGCGGAAGGAAAAAAATGTGAACAGTGGGCAAGACAACATGAAACTGAGAATCTCTGTTGATAGCTGGGTGTTGTATTTTGAGGCCTCAGGAGCTGTAGTCATCGATTTCAGGTGCCTCCAAATCAGCAGACCTATTTGATATAAATTATGTTGGTTCCTTTTGGTTCACCCCAAAGGTGACCTTGATTTTAATGAGTCCCATGTAAATTATAAATTTGTCAATGTTCTACCCTTTTCATGTAAATTAATTTTCCTTTTACTTTCTTCTGGCTTTATCCAAATGTCTTAAATTAACTTTTGTTAATTTATTAAAATAAATGTCCACTTAATTTTAAATCCATTTCTTATTATTGTTATTGTTTACCTTTAAAGTATATCTCCCCAATATTAAATAATAACTAAATAACCTTATATTACATTATTTACAATTGGAGCCCGGCTGTGGAACTATATTAAATGATTAATTATATAATTATCTCCCACACCAATAGTCATTACAATTGTCATTCAACTGCGTAACTTAATTAATTAAAAAAACTTAATAAGTAAATCAAGCCTAATTATCACCATTATCACACTATTCTATTGTAAAATTAATTACTTGAAAACTTAATACTGTTACAATTGCTAGTATAGGTATGATTTTATTAGGTTGAAATCTTAAGTAATCAAAATAAGTCAATTGGATCAGTTTCAAGGGATTTTACTCCCAATCGTTTCGTGTCTATTTTTGCCACAGTCATCAACATTACCATAATAAGTTTCTAAATATCCTGAGATCCTGTTTACGGTACCGTGTTCGACATTGTTAGTTGTGAGAATATCTTTATCGGGACTTGAACCCAAACCAGTTTGCAACTCTGCCACATAATCGTTATGTCCATAATTTTATGTCGTTTAAGAGAATGCTACATGCTTATATTATGTGGTTCACGGAGCATAGGACCTGATTCAACTAGGATCTCGTTAAAGTAAATTTGACTAGGCTTTTGTACCAAGTTGTCTCATTATTTCTGTAAGAGATTGTACGTTTTGAGCCCAATAAAATGTGTCACATTTCTTATAATGAGCCTCTAAAAATAAACTGTCATTACTTCATTATTCGGTTCCTGCAAATGTTAGTGCCAAAGAATATTTAAATCAATCAATTTGTACAATGACATCCTAAAATAACACCGTCAACTAAAAATTATTTTAATATTTGAAACTAGCTATGATCGCGAATTCATTCGCGGAAATAGTTGTTTTTATTTTGCTCTAAAAACAAAACAGATACAGGATTTTGATAAAATTGAATTCATATTTAAAAAGTACTGTATCATTTATCTATGATCGCATCAAGGCAAACCTTTTAAGTATCAGTTAGTTTTGAATAGATTCTATCATACCAATAAAAATGAGCAGTTACTGAATATTAAAATTTACCTGACGCGACAAATAAACCCAATTTACGTATACATTTTATCGACGATCCAAAGAAGTTATTTTATTTCTCAGGGAGTTAGCTCTCTGCCCACAATAGATTAATTACGGTGTGAATCCTACTGCAACAATAGATGGAGTGGAAATATTCGCCCTCCGTGCTCTCTTATTCTGCCAAAATAACAATAATAATAACACAGTAAGTGGGATTAATGGTATATGAACGCCTAATTGGACTTATAACGTGCAGTTGGTTTTCACGCCGACTTTCGCGCTAAAATTACATGGATTTGTAAATATTTAAATTAATACCTTCTGAACTCTGCAAGATATCATTAAGAAAAATACACGATAGTTTCGGTTAAAATTCCAGTTTCAATCACTGAAATTTTCATTCAAATCCGTTGAGCCGTTTCTGAGCATAAACAAATCAAGAATATAAGCAACCCTTGTTTAATTTTTGCAGACTTGAATGCACGTATGCAAAGAAATATTTGTATTAATTTACATATATTATTTTATTAATATCTTTTGTGATACATTGGTTTTGTTTCTCGTTGTTAATATCAAACACTACTATAAGCTGGTAAGTAGAACATTGATTCTGATTCCGATCAATGTAAGGTTTTGGAATCAATTTCCCATGGAATGAAGAGGGTATTCAACATTTAAAAAGGAATTGTGAATTTTCTCTTCGAGATGTCAACATAATCTTCAGAGAAGACAGGACAGTTTTGTAATATCAGGACGAAGATTTGTAGTTTTTCAATATTGGAGCGAAGGAAAATTGGGACAGTAATGTAGTTGAGAATTAGTGTAGAAGGAATTTGTTCAGTAGTTGAGAAGAGGAGAAAAGTTCAATGGTAGAGAAATCTAGAAGAGCATTAGACTTGAGCCGAGCTGATACTGACAGAGGAATTATTAGTAGAACAAGCTTCGAGATTCCTGATCAGTAATTAGGACGAAGCCCAATAAGCAGTGTGACCTGTTGTTGGAACGTTGAGACAGTCCAGCAGACAGAGACTGCGGCACCTGGATTACCTAGGATTAGGGAATATGCCCGTAAAAGCCGTCAAGGTGTTGCCCGCATTTTACAAATGTTTATGACAAAGCATTTCCTGAATTTAATCTCCAAGGGAAAGTGTTAATTGTGTTTTTACGCCTATATTGCCGGTAGTTTCACAAAGCAGGAAGGTAATTTAGTTTTTTTAACAAAATATAAATTTTTAAAAGCTGTATTTTATTTAATTTAACCCCGCTATATTACTAAAATAAAAGTAATAATGAATAGTTCTTTAATAATTTAAATTTCGGAGATAAGACTAAGAAAAGTTTCCCCCAAACTGATTAATCATACGGTGGTCCATGCGGATAACGTTTCAGTGAAATTCATTTTCGGTTACTTAAAAAAATATTTAGAATAAATTATAAGACGTATTTGTCACAATTTTTTCATGTCGTTGCTCTTCCATCAAAGCATTTATTTCACTGAACGTATTTCAAAACATATGTGATTAGTAAGCATAAAACCCAAAAAACCTAATATATTTATGAGCGAAGGCTTTCTCAATAGTGATAATCAGCCATAAACATTGTAGAGAGCTGAGTACGTTTCCTTAATCATATAAATAAATTGTTCCATTTTGGATAAGATGTATTAATAAAAGTTCAGACACGTCATAAATCGTGCTGTTTCAACGATGAATAAGCCTCTTTATTGTGACCGAGTTATCTGATCAAGATTGGTTAATATAGCGAATTGTCGATTTTCGAAATGTGAAGTGAGTTTTTCCGTTGTTATTTCCATCATTCAAGGAGGGTGAAACACGTTCTTGTGTGTAAACTTGAAACTGTCTTGGGAAAGAACTGTCAGCAGTCGAAGCAAAGAGAATATGACTGGCCTATCTTGGACACGGAATAACGTGGTTACTACATTGGTAACAAAAGGCTATAAATATTTACGGGTGATGTTTCCCCGTGGGCTGCACGTGCATGGGCACCTGCCTAAGGGAGCCGCAGCCTTCACGGCCAACTCTGGTAATTACAGTTCATTAAAACAACGTCAGAATCTGAATCGCGGGAGCACACAGCCAGCTGCATTATTCCTATTTCAGAGATGCGTCGACGAACTCCCTAATTACGACCAATTAACATCTTGGTTCCTCGGACACATCGAAACTTCAACCCAAAACATCGTCATGGACCACTTTCGCATGTTACAGACAACTTGGATAGTCTAAGGGCATAAAACAATAGACTGCTTACAATTAAAATTTCGCCCTTGCTTTAAAACATAATTGGTTTTAGACTAATGTTCAGTATGAAAATATATATATATATATATTTTTTTTTCGTTAACAGGCTACATGAGGGTGATCCTGAAACAGGCAACTCCCCTTTAATAGCATAGGAAGGGAAATGAAAAAGGGGGGATGTGGAAGGTAGAGCAAGGTATCCAAGGGTTAACTAGGGCTCCCGGGCTATGGTTTAAGGATCCTACCCGGTGTTTCACCTAAAGAGATGCAGGGAAAACCCTAGAAAACCTGCATCAGGTAGGTCGGGCATTGGGTACTATTCTCACGCCCTTCCGAATGTCGGGAGACGAGTCTGCTGTGGGGACGCAGCATTCCCTTCTCCGTGTCTCCACCAGTTTCAGGAGGCAGTTGGCCGACTGATCCAATGGGATCAGCCAACAGCTCTTGCCATATGCCCAAGGTCTTTGACCCCGGTACATATACCTCCTAAAATAGGTGAAGGTGTCTCGGCATATGAGAACTTTGATAAAAAGTACCCAGAGAGAGTGCGAGGCATCCCCGACATGATCAGGTGAGCCCCGCAGTCACTCTGGGCTGAAGCGTCTGCGAGAAAACTCCCGCAGCGCCCTTCTTCAGCGAAAAAATATATAAAAATAACAGTGCATAAATCGCTTTGAAGGATATGTGGGTTACATGTGAGAGATTTCTCTCGTGGGTATTTGTCTTAAGAAGTATGCCTCGTTCTCTCTCAAATTTCTAAGTTATCACATTACGTGGCACCATCATCTATTTAGAAGGTGTATGTACTGAGGTCGAGTGGAGACAGGGAAAAGGCAATGCTGCGATCCTACAGCAAACTCATCCCATGTCAGTCGGAAGGGCATGAGTATTGTACCTGATGCAGGTTTTCTAGGATTTCTCCTGCGTCACTGGTTTCAGGTTAAACACCGGGTAAAATCTTGGTTACCTTCCACATCTCTCTTTTCAACTAACCTTACTATTCTATTAAAGAGGGGTTGCCTGTTTCGAGATCACCCTCATGAAACCAATCCCCCATCCAAAAAAATACTGTTTAATATAAAAAATCTTTTTGAGTCCCATTAAAATGTATTAATAACCTTTTTATACATCTATACCCCCTGAATGTATTCAATAAAGGTGCTTCTTAATCTTATAACAGAAAAGGTATAAAAACTAACATTAATTATACACAAATTGTACTTCGATTCATGTATAAAAATCAACAAAATATTGGAGTTTAAATTTGGAATTTTTAATATTAATAAATTTAAATTTTATTTATTGGTTATTATCTTTTAGTTGTAATGCGCTAATTTAGCATAACTTAAATTGAAATATGTGTTTTAAAAGTTTACCAATTATTTAAAATCTGAATGGGTCCCGATGTAAGAAAGAAATGTAATTTCTTTATAATACTGAATATTCTGACGCTATTTATTCATAATTTTGGCTATTACAGGCTTACTAGTCTAAAAAAATTATTTGTTTATTGCAATTAAGATTTTATGGATAACTTGTTTGAAGTTACAACCATAAACAATTGTAAAACATAGGATTTGTCTGATGACTTCTTTAGTCACTGGAACATCTTTTCTTCTTGAACTGACTACGGTGGCTGGTTAAAGTAAATCAATAATGCTACAATTTAAATATAGTGAATAACAGTTACGCATTATAAGAAAAAAATGGAAAACCATGTATGTTATTTAGAGTAACAAATTGTGTTATGACGGTGTTAATATTTTCAAAACGTCTGCAGAAGTGGTACCAACAACACCAATTTCACTTCTTTTGTGTATTGCGTTATCTAAATGATTATAAATACACTATTATGAGTGGATTAGCAAACACCATTTTATTTCGCCATATTGAGAACAGCAGCCCAAGTAAACATCAAGGCGCCAGAGAGGCGAGAGATAGGGCTTCATAACGTGTCAGAAACACCTCTTAGAGACTTAAAAATCTGGTAGCTGACCCCAGAAATTAGGGAGAGAAACCCCGGCCCAACCTGAATTTTGATTGGAGGCCGAGGGTGAGGTGATCCGCCATGCATCTCATGGTGGGGTGGATGAAAGAGATGACCTGTGAGGATGGAGCAAAGAATTTTGATCAGTCGGAGAGTTGAAGAAGGGAGATTTCTGGAGTGTGCGTGGTGTTTGATTCACTGCACGGCAGTCAGGCACGGATACTTGAAGAAAGAAGTCTAGAGGGTGCGTGGTGTTTGATTCACGGCACGGTAGTCGTGGAGGAGAAGTTCGACGAGTTGGGCATGGAAAATTAAACTAGTAGGATGTCTGGACAGTGCGTGCTAGTTGAGCCGCGACACTAGAGAAATTAGTAATCAGGCGGAGAGGAAACGATAAATCTTGCCCGCGTAATATGACGAGGTTAATTGCAAGTAGATGGTATCCTGTCCAAGTAATTTCCCAGAGCCCAGGATCGAGCTCCAGAGGCGGCCAGAATTCATGGAAGACGTACCCCAATATACCTGCGTGGGCAAAGGACGAAGCTGTCTATGACCCAAAATAAATCTCAAGTGTGTTAGTACCAATATCAAAAAGTGCGTGAAGACAATTTTATTGCTGCACGATAATCCCATAAAAAATTACCCTTAAGTAGTTAGAGCCTTACTAAATGCAATTGAGCTAGCCATGGTAAATTTCTATATTGGACGTAAAGTTTAGGAATTATTGTTTTTTCTTTTGTTTTCTGTAATTAAATTAAATTTGTTTTATTTAATGTAATCCAATGATTTATTTTGATTTAAATTAAAATCCAAACCCCAAGTTCATTATAACAAATCACTTATAATAATGTTCTTTTAATTTATACTGTTATTTGTGTAAGAAAGGTATTTCATCCCACATTACACAAAGTTTTACTTCTTTCTATAAGCACTTTTAGTTATTTATTTTATAAATAGTTAGTAAGTTGATTGCATATGTTCCACGACTTTTCTGTAAATTTTCGAAAAGACCATTACTAATACACGATTATTCATTGGGCCACCAAATGAGGATGATTCCAATTATTTCTCAATGCCGGAAGGAGTGAAATTCGTTTACATAACTTATTTAGAAGTTCCAGCTATTAAAATATTATATTGACTAATAATCTTTCTCTCTGAAGTCGAAACGTATTCTCAGTTTTTAATTATAACATTAGCAAAATTATTTATAGTAGGGTGTTAATATATATATCATTGGTTTCAATTACTGGAACCGTAACAGACATAATTATTAAGTCTACGTCCGAAACAAGTAATTTAGACATCTGTGCAGTCTGTTCCTGTGTAAGTCAGCCTGGAGCAAGGAAACGTTGAGGTTAATGTTACGGCTTCCAGTCCACCTTCAGAAGAGTGACAGCTTGGACCTTCATTTGCAAGAAAACGTATTTTGACTACTCTGATATCTGAAGAGACTCCGATTGAAATTTCAATTCCCTTGCTCTGTGTTAAATGACACTAGCAGCGAACATAACAATCGTCCGACGCAATGACTCGTTTTATCTAGCTCTCTTTGAGCTATTCTGGAAGCACTTTTCAAAGAGTAAAATATTTAAATTAGACGAAATAAAACGCCCCACTCGGTACATTAGTTTACTATTCCGCGAGCATGCGCTCGTAATTTAGCAAATTATATGTAAATTGTGGTACAGAGCAAAGATAATAGCTGCATCTAATAAAGCTGGGATGAAGGTCAGAATGGAACGGACGAGTAGCCGCTGAATTAATAGCAGCGAAGTCCGCCTCCAGCGCGACGCGTGGGCGTTCCTGCCCAAATACTCGCATCCGTCCGTCATATGCTCCGACTTTCACCAAACTAACAATCATTATTTCCTTAAAATATATAAATATGTAGGCTAATCAAATCTGAATGAAGGAAATACCAATCTACGATGCCTAAACATAATAATAATAATGCCATTTTCCGTTGAAACTGTAGAAGTTAGGCTTCAAGGATGTGCTTTAATAAAGCCAAGTAAGCTGAGATAATACACAAAGAAACTTATTTTAATTATAATCTCAGATGCAGTCGTATCTTATATTATATTTAATTATATTAATAATTTCAACGAATTGCTTGCAGTAAATTTGCGCCTGCTGTAGCTAGTTAAAAGATTTCGATCAGACTATTAGGACAAAAGTGAAAGACAATCCCAAAATTATACGCAGCTGGTGAAGTCATAGAAGCAGGAAGAGCTACGCGGTGAAAGGGTGCAATTATAATTGTGCCTCGAAGGCACGTTTCAGAGCAGTCTAATAATTGTTCTCAGAAAGTGTAAAGTATACGCTTGCCTACCGAAAAAAAAAATTAAACGGCATCTGAGGAAGAAACTGAACCACGTAATCGATACGTTATTGAGAAACGTGACGAAATGCATGAATTCAATTAAAATTTGTCCATGACTTCTTGTCATCAAAAAGGAAAATTATATTCCCTTCGCAAAGAAAAATAATTAATATTGAAATAACTACGTAAACCAAAGCTTCCAGCGTCATTGTTTGCATTGCTGTTAGACACTTAGAAAAGATTTATCTCAGTGACGTTGCTTCCGATATGGAAAAAATTCATCCTACAGTTTCATATAGATTTGAAACTGCAGTTTCCAATTCCAAAGGAGGGGTTAAGCAACTTTTGTTCCACATTGGTACCAAAAAATAAAATTGGGGTGTGTCTCGAATAGGCTCCGATACCGCTCAACCAGTTTCAATTAAAATTTGAGGATTAAAAACGGGAGACATAACTTAAACATTCCTATATATTTCATTTAAATGTATAGAAAAAAATTAAAAATATAATAATTATATGTAAAATAATATAAATATTTATTCGCATACGTGCATTCCGGTCTGCAAAAATTAAATGCTGGTCGCTTATACTCTTTACCTGTTATTTTCCGAAACTGCTTAATGAATTTCAGTGAAAATTTAAGTGATTTGAACAGAAATTTTAACTTAAGATACCGCGGATGTTTCATTTCGATATCTTTCAGAATGATAGTTTTCAAAATTAATTTTCGACTTTAACCGCCAGGAGCTGGAGATGGTCCATGCACGACACTAAATTCTTCACGTGTAAATTCAATAATCTTTTCAGCTGAGAGAGTCAAATAGTAAATATGATATTGATAAATTTTACACCTGAAGAAGTCTCAAAATGGAGACGAAACGTCGCTTTTACGAATAAATGGTGATAAATTTAATTTACGACTTTTTCTGCATTTTTTATTGTAAAGCCTTAATTTTATTTAATTGAATAAATTACTCGTTGCTACATTTGGGACTTCTACAAAAATTATACAAAAAATTACATTAATAATTATCAAAATATCAAAATATTAATAAAATTGGTAATAATATATAATTACCCATGATAATAATACAGGCCTTTTCAATAGCAATTTGGAAGTAGTTGCAAATTCATAAGGTATTACTTAATATTGATAATGTGTCATGGGCTTAATGTGAGCTTTATGAAAATTTTAGACTAATTTATTTGAAGGAAAATATAGAAAATGCTGTTTAAGAAGACTACATCATCCCAGGGACGTCAACTTCAATCATTATTGTAATTATAGATATTTAACTGAATGAGTACCGTTTCTGTTTTCACAATTTACTTTAAAATAAGTGAAACATTAAATACAGACAGAATAATTTGAATTTAATACAATTAAATTAGTAATTTTGATGATACGCAGGTACAATAAATGACTAAATTTCAGGAACTCATCCAATACTACAGGAATGAAATATTAAATCTAAAACATTAATTAAAACAATTATACGTGCATTACAATTTATGCGACGTTCCGGGGAATTTAGGTCATGGAGCAAGGATGATACTTGCCAAATATAGTCTTCCATAATTATGATTTCAATACAATTAGTATGTGTATGTTTCCCTTAAGTATTTTAATTTAATAATATAAATTCACCCTTAATAATATTTATGAGCAAAAGACAACTTATTTTAAAATATATTTCTATATTTCGAATTAGTCCGACTTAGAAATCGAACGAGTCACTTTTATGAGTGCTAAATATAATCAAGCATTCAGAAGGCTTTTTGCGCTGAATATAACATTACGCTAAGTATATGATAAAAATCTACGGAAATTGAAGTATAAATATTTACCTTTCATAGTAGTTTATTCCTTTAAATTTAATGACTTACAAATTGTTGTTTTCATTTATGTTTTATTTTAGGAATATTTTTGTGTTGATTGACCTTCAGCGAAATCGAGTTCCCCTGTTTGCAACATCGTAAGTTTGAACCGGGTTTTAAGATTGTAGCCTTTTGCGGTAAAGTAACAAAAATTTATGACGCTCCAGCAGTAACTTTCCCTCTCAGATTTTGCACGCGAGCAAGTTTAAGTCCGGTGTGACCACTAACAACTGTGGCCAAATATATCCTCTGAAAAAAAGCGATGATGGACCAACACACCAACACCTTCGTTGATTTTAAACGATCATGATCATATATTTTTTTAAATTAATATTCAGCGATTACCTATTTTAATCGTTACTTTAAGTCTATATCATTTGAAAGGCTCTACAATTCATACTCAGATACAACGGGTTTTAATAATTAGCTTCGTAGGTTATCCGTTAGTATCCGCCGTAGATGAAAAATTACTAATCGTGTTTATATTAAAGTAGTATTATTCAAAGGGCAATGGAGTTATCTGTAGCATAAAATGCGTATCGAATTTTCTCTTCAAATTTTTGCAAGATGTTCTTTGAGAAAACTAAGGAAAAACAAATATTGGTACTGCTTCCATCTAATAAAGGCTACTCCCAACGCAGTACACATTTTCGCAACGCTGATCGAGCGTTGCGATTGGACGATTTATTCTCACATCCCACGATGCAATTTCGTCATCGGTATCGAAATTCAAAATAAACTTTAATCGTTTGAGATTATCCCGAAAGTTTTAAAATATTTTAAAGTTCTGATGAAATCTTCACGGTTAACCAACCGGGTCAAGATTTTAAAAATACACAACGTTTCTGCGACCATTTTATGCCTGAAGACGGCGGCATAAAATGGCCGCAGAAACGTTGTGTATTTCTAAAAGCCTGACCCGGTTGGTTAACCGTAAAGATTTCATCCGAATTATTCACCGGGAAAGTCTACGTTCATTATTTTAAAGTTGTTTCTAGACCGGGGAAGTTAAATGAAAAGGAATATTGGCCACCTTAAATATTTGATGAGAGATCATTCTTTATGAGAAAAGTCATTATCTTGGCCAGAGATTTTATGGCACAGAAAAAATTGGGCAGAAAGAACTTTTTTAGCATTGTATTGTGTGGAATTATAGTTTCATTGTTAATGAAATACGGAAACATAATTGTAGGTGTTTGAATATCACATATGATGCCCATATAAATTACGAGACAAGTGTCATTTAAATTGCAAAAAGCAATTATAAAAACTAACAATAGCTACACGGCATAATATGGAATTACATCTTGTGGTTAGCGAGATTCCCAAGGAGCATGGAGAGAGAGAGTTGATAGCGTGATGAAAGGAATTGTCATTAGGGGTGGTATATACTGATCAATATTTGAACTTTATATTTTCCTCGAGTAAAATAGCCGGATGTGGCTTTCTGAGAATCAACTTAATAGGAAGCAAAATAAGCATTGGGTCACTGGGAGTCGTCCACAGTTTTTCTTCAGTTTCAAGTTACTACACTGAGCTTTCATTTCCCTAGATCAGGTCGGTTTTAGAGGTTCCTTTCTCTGCCTCATGACTGAACTCCTGACATCTGATTGGCTAGTTCGTCACGTGGGGGCTTCGGGTAGCCTATGAGCAGCAATCATTGTCGGACAACGGAGAAAGGGGGAGGGGGCGAGGCGAGAGAGAGAGCTTGACTTTCCTTCATTAATCATGTCAGCGACTCCTAGACCCTTCAGTCCAGTATTCTTATATTTTTTATTAAAAACCTTTAAATTTTCTCCAGTGCTTATTAATTATATATATAAGCCATGAATTGGTACTCCGATACCAAAAACTCACGTTACAGATTATTTCTCACTTCCTGTTCTAAATTCTCTTCCTTTCGATCGTTGTAGAAGATTAATCATTTTCCTTTCACTTATTCTTTCTCAGTCAGATCCTTCAGTACGTTAGCTGAAAGAAGCATTCGACCCCTTTCAAACTCTCCAAGTAGATCATTTCAGTGAGAATGTCAGTAAAATATGTTTATTTATTGTAATTTTAACATTTTTATATAAACCGTATTATCAGTTTGAAGTTGAAACAATCTTACTCATAGAGCAAACTTGTTTCAGCATTAAAACTTGCAATAATTATTCAACTAATATTTTGAAAGAAAAATTATTTTTCTGAGAATAAGTTGGTAGACCTGTCTTTTCTTTTCTGTTTAGATTTCCATTGTTTGAAGAGTGGTGTAAGTTGAATTCACACTAAATCGTCCTAGATCTGTTTAAAGTATTCACCGTGCCCGAATGCACAAATTGCGCGTCCTCAATGCAACGGGAGCAATACGCAAAGACATTTTTTTTGATCATCCTGTTGGTACAGAATAATTTGCTGGTCTATGTGATATTTGCGGCACTACTTTGTAGGGGAAGCATCACACTTAACAGAGACCAAATGTGAGCTGCGGCGAAGGTTCCTAAAATTCGTCACTTATCTTTATATTGGAGTCGGGCCGCGGGATAGTCGGATGGATTTGCATAGCCGGGCGCTCCGGGCGTATTAACATTCTTTGTAATATCACGTTAAGGACACAGCAATTTACATAACGAATTAATCTCGGCCAGCCTTGGCGATGCGAGGCATGCGAGCAAGAAGCCGACGAGGGAGCGCTTTGTTCTCCCGTAATTTATGTCCCGCCGGGTTCGAGACCCGCCGCCAAAAAACCCCGCGCGTTTCTCGGTAGCAGTATGTTTTAAGTTCATGATCTCAGCTGGGAGGGGGGAATACAAATCTCGACGGACAAAATAAAGCAGCTGCGGCTCGGGGCCATTATTCAGACATACCGTCGTTCCGGCAGCTCCATTCGGAAGGCCCGCGCAAAAAAACTGAAACACCTATGATTCCAATTTATTTACGACTTACTGCGAAATCTCAACAGGCCAATAAACGTAAAAAGGTGGCAACCGAGATCCATACCGAAACATTTCTTCACATAACTTCATTCTTCTGCGCTACGTCTACAGAAACGGACGAATTCCTGCCCAGATAAAAAATGAAAAATTCTGAAAATTTTAACTAACAGACTATTTTTACAATATACACATTTATTATGTGAATGTTAAGCGAATTTCATTTACCCTTTGTATTTTTATTCTCACTCAGCAGTTACTACAAAGCTATGAATCATTTAAAAATAGTCCCACAACTATATTCAGTCAATTTAATTAATAATTTATATTGTAACAGAGCTACTGCTTAAGTAATTATGTGATTTTAGTTTATTCTTTACAGTTTTCTTACCCTTAAGTAGGAAATCGTTGCTAAAAATGTTTGCATGGAGCGTGGCGTTATATGGGTGCGAAATGTGGACGTTGGAGTTGGGGAATGGAATAGAATAGAAGCCTTTGAAATGTGGTGCTGTAGGCGAATGCTCAAAATCAGATGGGTGGATAGAATCTCAAACGAGAAAGTTCTAAAGAGAATAGGGGAAAAGCGAACAATATGGAGGACGTTGTTTAAGGCATGAGGGTGTTGTTAAATTAGCACTAGATGGAAGTGTGTGGGGTAAGAACAAAAGAGGGAGGACAAGGATGGAATGCGCTAAGCAAATTAGGGAGGATGTTGAGAAATGAAAAGGCTTGCGCAAGATAGGTTAGCGTGGAGGGTTTCATCGAACCAGTCTTAAGACTGAGTACCACAACAACAATAATGAAATCAGAATATTCTTTCAAGGGCTATGGCTACAAATATATTACATGTTTAAAAGTAAATAACCCGGGGATTCTATGCATTACACTCCACGTTTTTCAAATAACTTACAAATAATTACATAGATCAATAAAATTCTATAAAACAGACAGATTCACTATTTCACAAACCGAAATTAATTTTGGGTTATAAGTTTCAATGTTCAGTAATAATATTCGCATAGCGTTGACTTCAGTCTCTAACACTGCAGTCATATTAATATTAAAATTGGAGTGAATCAAAGACTAAAAAGACATTTTTAAAACATTTACTGTCCATTACATCGACAGCGTTACTCTATTTAAAATTTCTTAATTAAAAGCATCATATATTTTATCAGCCACAAATTTCGTCATTATATAAATTATATTGTGTATCTCTACAGTACAAATTTAAACAAAAATATTTATTAATACGCAGGAAATAATCCAATGAACTGTGCTGAATATTGAGAATCAGTCACAATTCCGGGAGCTTTCGGTTATTCAATTTAAGCCTTAATCAACCAATCATACATATAAAATAATAAAGTAGTACGTTATTAAACAGTAAACACACATTACCCGCGTTTCACCCTCTTCAAAAAAATTCTAAAATCATTATTTGCACCGTTTCCTCATTTCCATCTTGTAACGGAATCCTATTGCAGTGTATATTTTATACACACACACTTTGTTTAAAAAATTTATAACGTATTAAAAATAGGATACTTCTTAAGGTGCGTATAAATATTTATATAAATAATTTACCTCATATCAATGTCCTTGAGAACATACACTGCAGCTGAAATGAAAAATACAGTATTAGGAAACTGATTACTGTAGACGCTGAAATGTTTCCAACATTTTAATAAATAGCTTCGAATAAATACCTTGATATGTCTTAATACAACTGAAAAAATATCGGATATATTTTTAATTTTTTATAACTTTATCTGATGGTATATTTATTAATTTTGACCTCAAGGACAGACTATAATTTTATTAATGTGATTTTCAAGTAAGCTTACAGTACCCGTTATTAATATTTCTACTTTTATGATCTACTTTATTTGTTATGAATAGATAATACCAGGAAGTTTCCATATAAGAAATATTTTACAATACTTTAAATAAAAATCAGATTTTAACACAAGGTGAAGAATAAAATTCAGAAAGCAGGTTTGTATTATTTTGACTGAAATTGAACGATTCATATTAATTATATTTTCAGACTTAGTAGACAAAGTTATTACAAAATATATGTATGGAGATAATTTTCTTACATTAATAAATGATTTTATAAACATTTATGTTTGGAACAGTTCATAGATAATGGGTCGTATTACACGAAAGAAGCCGATTTAGGTTAAGTAAATTTATTTTGTTGCATCTGAGATGTGGAGTTCGAAGTGTGCAGATGAAATAAAGTCTATAATTAGTTATGTACGTAAAACAAAGATAATTATAAGAATAGAACATGGCGAATATTCGTTCATTTAAAGAACGAATATGGAAATTCTATACAATCAACAGTGAGAGTGTAATTCGAAGTGAAATAGTGTACGAAATCGGTAGCTCAGATCACAGACAACATGGAATAATTACAGGTATTTTCTTGCCATAGTTTAATATGAAAATTTGAAAATCAGATGATAATAATTAACAAACCCTCCAATGCTATACATATGCCTGCAAAATTATTAAAGCTATAAGATAAGAAATATATATTGATATACTTATTTTGTGTTATCACTTTCCATTATAAATTACTATTTATCAAATAAAAAATGTTTCTTTGGAATAGAATTAATTGAATATTACTTAAATTATTCATGATTCTATATGGAGTCAATACTCAACATATAAACAAACTAGAAAAATAAGTATACATTGTAATTACATAGTTATGAAACGTTTGAAAAATTTGTATATAACTGATGAGACAGTGCGTGAAAGACAAACTCTCAAAGTTATTTTTTTTAACTGGATGTCTGGACGTTAATTTGTAAAACTGCCGACAGGGTCGCCACAGACCGTAGTTACTGAAGCTACAACTATTTCCGCTCATGAAAGAACTTGACACTGATTGTAA
The DNA here is from genome assembly GCA_034510155.1 of Eucriotettix oculatus. Taxonomy (NCBI): domain Eukaryota; kingdom Metazoa; phylum Arthropoda; class Insecta; order Orthoptera; family Tetrigidae; genus Eucriotettix; species Eucriotettix oculatus. The sequence continues at coordinate 7,109,062 of CM067381.1, forward strand.
CCATTTCATCTTTCCACAATTTTGGTGTGACGTCACGCCGCTAGATGTGAAGTGTGGCGACTGCTGATCTGCCGCTACTCCAGTGGCCACCACGGCACAGGGCTCGACGCCTAATTACTTTTATTCTGGGTTTATATCCATGTAATAGCGTTCATGTTCCACCTCTACCCGAAATCCTCGAAGATTTGTGATACAGCTTCGCTATTTCTAATATGTCGTTTCCCATAAGGACAGAATTAGATTGCCAATAGATTGCCATGTGACAAACAGAACATTTAATGAAGATAGTAAAAAAAATATTTCGACTCTATCTGTTAAGTGCAATAACATTAGGTTGTCTTTTACCGATATTACTGTTTTTTAGAAAAAGTAAATCTAATGTACAGTCCATATACAGAATTTTCACTAACTACTGTCGGTAGCGCAGTTGTATGAATTGATGAGGTATGTTATAAGCGGTCAGGGAGTAGTTTCACCAAATATGGAATACAATAAGTACTAAACACTCCTAAAACAAATATAAGACACAAAAAAAACATTAGTTGCATAAATATGTAAAAATAACCGTAAAAGTAAAAATGTCGCTTTAAAAAATTAGTGTGTCAGATAATTCGTAACATGAAAGTTGTTATAATGGTTTGAGTATACAAGTTAACAGAATAAAACAATTACTCGTTTCCGGCTTCACCAACATATTCTGTGTAAATAATGGACGAATTCCAAGAAAAGAGCTACTGAAAAATAAATATTGCTCGGGTCATAAATATTGTATTGTTGAACTGTAATTCAGATTTACTAATTGGATTAGCTTATGATAATTACTGTGAAAGCCAGACAGGGAGTATGTTATATATTTGCCGAGCTAATTCGCTGTAGGAGTAAATTTATCCGAATTCGATGACAAATATGATAATTGGGTGAATAATGGAAATTAGCGCATAACTTATGTTAATGTAGAGTAAGTGGTACTTTTAGGAGGAGCGACTTCCAGAGTTGACAGGACACGTGTGCCACGGCCAGGACGAAAAACCTACGTCTCCTGATCCACGTCCCTGATATGTCCGTCCTGTGTGAAGAACTCGCATAATGGATTTATAGCCGATCTCGAATTTGTTATGCACATGGAAATATAATCCACCTGAGAAAAATGAATTGGGAAAGTATCTCATTAAAGCCAATTACAACGTACAAAGAAACTCCCTTCACTAAATTTCAGAAATGTCAAGACTCTTAATTAATTCCCTTATGAATTATTCACTAGTTCCTTATTAAATCATATGGCCAAGGATTAACACAATATTTCCGTTTCATAACATGACCCTGGAGAAGTTAACCAGTGAGAAGGAAATCGAAGAATATTTTCTAGTTCAGCAGTAAGGATCGAAACGTTATACTGAAAAACAAAACAGGTGACACAATTCGATATGTGACATCACTTAAAAAATTAATTAAATAGCCAATAAACAACAAAAACAAGTGATAACAGTGCACAATATTTTTGCTTTCGTCAGGTTACATTTTGTATACGTCTTTATCTGTTAATTTTCATGCAATACAGGCGTAAAATTAGTAGATAGCAAAAGTTAAGCTGAAATTACCCATTAAAACTTAACAAAAAAACATGATTTGGCAATAAAATTGGTACAAACCTACCGTTGTCGAGATTTAAATACTTCTTGATAGAATTCCTAACGTTCACAAGATCGATTAAAGAAAGAAGGTTAAACGAAGATGAAATAATTTTGAAAAATATTTTTATTAGAAACCAAATTTAAAAAAATAAATCTATGGATGATCAGTTTGTTTCAATAACAGTAGAGCTGTTGAAAAAAGGAAATTAAACATCTCTTATACATAAAGCCTCTTTCTCAAATTCAAGTAAATCTGTGAAATTTGCTAGATTTTACGATTATTTAAGAGTCGAAAAGATTAATTAAATCAAAATATTTCTTAATTGGCAGGTGAGACATAAGCGTTGTACAATTTAAAATCGGCTATAAATTCGTATTTTACTGATAAAAAATATAATTTAGTGTAAGTATATCTGGTTTCAACTTACAAATTTTTTACAGCCCCAGAGCAACGCTAAATGCAGGTCTTTTGTGCAAACCAGGCTGTTACGGCGAGGCAATTTTTTCGCACACTCATAGATTGCGTCCTTGTGAATATGCAAATCGCTCTAAACTTAACAAGCTCGTGTTGTTGTAGATCACTCAGCAAGTTTAATAGGAGTCTGATTTACTACGAGAGGCGTCTGTATATTCAAAGTGGACGTTATAAATCATTGACAAACGAAATCACAGGTTGCCGTCTCAAATATGAACACAATGACAACGTTGTTAGTTCATGTATGTCATCAACTTAAAAAGGCGTTTTGGAATTAAAATATTTAATCAACTCATCTTAACCTCAGCAAAGATTCTATAAGAACTTCTTGAGATTTGCAATACTTAACTCAGATCCTAATATTTTCCTTTGTTATATGAGCCTTGTTTCTCAGGAATAGGTCTTCCTTCTGCTCTAGAAAATAAAAATTATAAAGAATCATTTCGTCGATATAAATAAAGCGCAATAGAATTTAAATGTAATAGAAAAGAGAACGACTTTTAAAAATATGTTTTAAAAAACGTTATTAAAAAATAAAATTTAACACAAGCTAAGTCATCGTTTAATGATGGTAATATATTTTTCCATTTAATGTTTATAAGTATTGTGTTTTCCACAAATAATTGTTAAAGTATCAGAATTATTTTGTCTTCCTCTGTATGCATATTGTAAGGAAAACATACTTTTCAATTTATGAAAGAATTTATTTGTATTGAATAATTTTGTTAAACTAAATTTTACGGACGGCAGGACTCGAGGATAATGATTATAACACCTGGCCTCACAACATCTAAAATCTATTGAAGGATTAATAAGGCGCTGGCCAGAAATTACATAAATGTGTCGGATGGAGTAATCTGCAGTCCCAACATTATGTCACGTCTCATAGAAAGTGTAATGGCGTAGTACGTGACTTTTAACCATTTTCGGGTAGACCCCGGATTCGTGAATGTAAGGATGTTTCCCATTGGAAAAATTTGAATCGTGACGGGGAAATCACAGGTATCGAGCACTGATAAGAAAGATTGTAGAGGTAATTATTGAGTTGTCGGAGAGACGTAAAGGTATTTGGGAAATGATTGAGTTATAGAGCGGATGTTGATCGGTCGGAAAACCAGGGACGAGGGTTTCTACAGACTTCAAAGGTCAGCGGTAGCATCCAATTCAGAAAACTGCCACTTCAGTGTCTTCAATGGTTTCAAAGGTCCTGGATAATCCTACCCACGAAATCCGTTGTTGGTAATGTACTACAACAACCATAAACCCATTCGTTTCGTCTACTGAAAGCCACAAAAGTGGTTGTAACCATAAATTAGTGTTTTAATAGGTATTTAAGCCCAACATCCCCTGAGAGACAGAATCAACTGCATTCAATTTTAATTAACAAATTAAATTCATTTTCCAAAATGTATAATTCCTTTTAAAAGAGCAGAGAGATAAGTTTATTTTATTTCATTTGTTGTTTACTTGTGTTAAATAAAATTTTAAAATTGTAAGTTTTATTATTTGTTCTATCATTAAATTTAATATAAATCCAAAACATTTCTACCTTACAATATGAGTGTCCGATTGCTAGTGGGATTTTACTTCGGATATTTCTTGGACAGATAAGCATTGAAAATTGACATCTCGACCCAAAATTTGACATGCTCTACTTCCAAGTAGCGTGGTTCTGTGAAGGTGAAAACAAAGTGTCTTGAGGTTTTTCTGTCGGCATAGCACGTACTTTCTATTATTGTTCATCTTCTTTCTCTAGAATGCAACAAGTAGTATTAAACAATTTGTGCTCAGGTGAAATACATTAATGGCATTAGGGAATTATTAAAATTGGGGTCTCAAGGAGTTCAGTATTCGGGCCCTTAGTGTTTCTGATATAGTAATAGTCTTCCAATGCTATGCATTTTTGAGATGACGTTACTTTAGTATATTAGTAACGAAGACACATTTGAGGAGTCAAGTAACTACAAATTAATCAACCTTTTAAAATGGATTAATAATTTAATTTAATGCAGTTTCACACACACAACACAACTTTACAGCTTATAACTCTAAGACACAATGAGAATAATGTGATTGAAACTTCTCGATTTAATTTATAGCTCTCCTAAGTTAATAAGTCCAATTAGTCAAATAATATTAATCAATTATTTCAGAAACTCAGTCCAGCCACATATGCTGTAAGAATTATGTCCACCTCCAGTGATTTAAAATAAGGAAAATAGTATACTTTCAATATTTTCATTCTATTTTATTATATTATTTTCTGAGTCAACTAAAAAGGTAAAAACAATATTTTTACGGCGCAAAAACGTGGCTTCCGAACTATATGCCATTTTGAATATGTATCATTTAGAATTCTCTCGTAGTTTAGATGTTATTAATATCAATATTTATAAATCCATTGAATTCCCGTGCCAAATGTCAATGGCGCTGCGGGAGTTTTCTCGCAGGCGCTTCAGCCCAGAGTGACTGCGGGGCTCACCCGATCATGTCGGGAATGCCTCGCACTCTCTCTGGGTACTTTTTATCAAAGTTCTCATATGCCGAGACACCTTCACCTATTTTAGGAGGTATATGTACCGGGGTCAAAGACCTTGGGCATATGGCAAGAGCTGTCCGCTGATCCCATTGGATCAGTCGGCCGACTGCCTCCTGAAACTGGTGGAGACACGGAGAAGGGAATTCTGCGTCCCCACAGCAAACTCGTCTCCCGTCATTCGGAAGGGCGTGAGAATAGTACCCAATGCCCGACCTACCTGATGCAGGTTTTCTAGGGTTTTCCCTGCATCTCTTTAGGTGAAACACCGGGTAGGATCCTTAAACCATAGACCGGGGGCCCTAGTTAACCCTTGGCTACCTTGCTCTACCTTCCGCATCCCCCCTTTTCAATTCCCTTCCTATGCTATTAAAGGGGAGTTGCCTGTTTCAGGATCACCCTCATGTAGCCTGTTAACCAAAAAAAAATCCCGTGCCAAAGCTTGACGTATTCAAAAACAACTGGCTTTCTATTTGTCGTTCCTATACCAATGAACCGATTTCCATGACATTTTGTTTTACAGGGCTGATATTCCCATAGAAGTTTCCTACTCTAAAGACATATAGAATTTTCAAATTGATAATTATATCCTCACTAGTTAAGAGTGGCAAAAGAGATGATTAAATAGCTGTTAAACATGAAGTAATGATTGCGTGTAGCTAACATTTTATTTAAGTAATTATACGTTTAATTTGTTAATAATAATGCAGAATGTTTTGTAAGACTCAATGCAGATATGTATTATGTACATAATTTCACGCTAATCAGACCGAGGAGACGGTTCAAGTGACTGTTTCAGTATATTTTTGTGTATGTGCCACGTGGATATATTTCGCTAAAATTTTGTACACGTTTTCCTTGCTACTCGGAAGCGAGGAAGGACTGTTGGGATGTGGCACAACTACCACATCTGAAGGTGTGAGTGATGGGTACGTTAATTTAAAACGTCCATTATCCGCCCATTATTGCTTGCTAATAAATATACGGTTAGTAAGATCTATCTCGGTATTGTTCATTTTTTAGACTAATTACAAATTCACGTGGTTATTTGAGGTACTACAACACTTTTCGACTCAATGCCGTTACTGAGTCATCGCGGTGCTATGATGAAAATTTTGTTTCATAAAGTAGGGGACGTGAAAGGTATGTTTTTAAAAATGTGATGGTTTAATTACGTGTTGACAAAGAAATTACTTTTGGTTTAAATACTATAGAGGGCTATTATAATTTAATTCCCTAGAATCGCAAGCACCCAGCTAGTATAACCCAAAAATCTAAAACATTCTCATTTTCACAGAATGACTTACATTATTCTGCTATATTACTATTTAACAGACTGCCACAATTAATTAAATTGTTGTTAAATAAACAAATTCAATTTAAAGCTGAACCATATTCATTTCTCAAAAACCACTCATTCTATTCAATTAAATTATTTATAGTAAAATCTTGTGTGTAAAATTAAGTTATCAAGTAAATAGTCTGCATGAGATGTTAAACAGAATCCTTGTTGTCTCTTATTGCATAATTTATTACTCTAATTATGTCTGTAAGTATTGAGCATGAGCTATTCATCTAATTTTATGTTATGGCATATTATTAGTCGAAATGAATTGATTGTTAATAGTTAACACATATTATTGATGTAAAAAAATGTACACTCTGATTTACTCCATATCCTTGAAGCTTCGATTCTATATAGGGTCTACGGATTATGACATTATTATCATTAATAAGAAAACTATTTTCAATCACGCTCAGGCCATAACTTGAAATACTTTTCACTGATATCCTGCAGCTCCATTTTATCATTAATCTTTATTTATATCCTCTACTTATCCCTAATTAACATATTAGGAATTAAATGAGATAATTCATTACCCTTTCCCATAATTAGCCCCAATAGTCTATTTGTAAACAAATAGGTCAGCAAGCCGTTTCTTTTAATTTTTAATGTAATAATTCTGTGGACTTAATGAATTTCATCTCACGTTCAGCGCCGATTTGGTTTATGCATAAAAAAACAAACAGCATTAGTAGTCATGGACGTCCCCTTCAAATCTCTTAAATCCAAACATTTTACTATTATATTGGAACGAAATTATAGTCTTAAATAAATGCAGCGAACCCTCTTTCCAGTTATCCAAAAATCGGTTACATTAACTCAATTATAGTAATTGCTTCTTAATTTGAATACATAATTAATTGATATTTTAATTAATACCGCATGGATTAAATAAATCAATTAATAAACCTAACAACAAGTAATAAATAATTTGATAAAAATAATAATACTACAGTCGACGTCATTTTTAAAAATGGAATGAGGTTGTTTTTAAAATATAAATACCTTTTTATGTAGATTAAGATAGTATGAATAATTTCTCTGGAAACGACTTTATTGATTTTTGACAGTTATAAGTAAGTTTATACATTCCATATAAAATTTTTCTGCGAAAAATAAACTAGTTACAGTCTCAATAATGTATTTTAGAGTGGTTTCAGTTCTGATGGAGAGCAATAGAAGTATTGTTTTATTATGAAAAATATAGGTCTCTATCTAAGCTAAAATAATAATTCCCAAAAACAAGCGACCTTTTCGTGAAAATAGAGCAAAATATAGACAAAACTGAGAACTATTGGTTGAATTCTTAAACCCCCCAGATCGTTTATAGGGTGGTCACATGACCGGTTCGAGTGGTGATTATCTCTGGCGAACCCACGCAAGGCGCATAATTGAATAAGCGAGGGGGCCACAGAATATCCCGTGTTTATCGACCTCCCATCACTAAATTATCCGCCGAATAACGTCGTGATAGAATCACAGCCTCAAGCTCTAACCTTCGCCGAATTGTTTCATTTATTCCACGATTACCAACCCTCCTCTAATCTGCGGGTCGCATCTATGAAGATGGATGGGAAACCTCGTAGATTTGATTGCGATCAAAAGATGTGATTTTAATTTTATCTGCTGCTTCTTTGTCGAGGTAAGAATTGCAATACTGAATCTCAACGAGCGCTTACGAGAATAAGGAGCAAGACGTCCTACAACCTGATTGTTTGCAACAAACAGATATCAGTATAAAAATAACTTCTGGAAGTTAACCTATCTGAGATGTTAGTATCACATCTGATACTCCCAAAAACTTATAAATTCGCATTGATATCCTAGAAGTCGGAATTTTAGTTTCTGACCAAAGTTATAAAAAGGAAGGTCCTAAGGATTAACACCAACAAACTGGACCCATTTCAGCTCAACGGTAAATCTATGAAGGATGTGGATAGCCTCACTTACTTGGGCAGTGGAGTTACCAAAGATGGAGGAGCTGCACAGGATGTGTCACAACGCATTCAATAAGCAAATGGTGTCTTTATATGGTGTGGAAGATCAACAAAATATCTGCCGGGAGAAAACTCAGAATCTTCCGAAGTAATATGAAGTCTGTTCCATTATATGGGTCCGATACTTGGAAGTTGACTAAAGAAATTACCTCCAAGTTACAGACCATTGTCAACCACTCTTTCAGAAATATTCTGAACATCTTTAAGCTCCAAATACGAACTATGGAGAAGGACGGCAAAAACCGAGATGGACATTTAGATCAAGCGGCGAAAATGGATATAGATCGGAAATACACCGAGGAATGGAAATGATAAAGCCATTCAGTGAGAGAAAGAGAGAGAGATCGATAGAGAAATCGATAGAGGGAGATCGATAGAGGGAGATCGATAGAGGGAGATCGATAGATTGAGATCGACAGAGAGAGATCGATAAAGAGAGAGAGATAAAGAGAGATCGATAAAGAGAGAGAAAGAGATAAAGAGAGAGAGATCAATAAAGAGAGATCGATAGAGAGAGGGATAGAGAGAGGGAGAGGGAGAGAGGGGGAGAGAGAGAGAGGCCCAAACAAACATGGCGAAGATCTGTTGACATGGAAGTGCTGGAGAGAGGGGAAGACTATGGCTGTCAATAGGGACCAGATAGAGATGCTTTTTGATACCCTATGATCCATGAGGAACAACATGATGATTGATAATGCGGTAATATGATTATCAAACAAGTTTATAGTTTTTTTTGCAAGGGCCAATCCCGGACACAATGTATGTTTTTTCGTCTATGACAGTATTTCAACTAAGTTATAACCAAAAACATTGTAATTTTTTATTCAAATTTCCTCCAATATTTCACAGTGGCATGGTGACGAGTCCATGGTGAAATTATATGTTCAGTACACTATTGACCAACTGACAACTAAATAAAACAATTCTTCGTGACAAAATAAGAATCCTGTAATTCACTTTGTAAGGGATTCTGCTGCAGTCACACGTGTAACTAATGTAACTAAAATTTGAAAGACACTAAACGATAATTTTCCCCTTTCATCACTTCGTCAGTTTTCTATCGGTGATGAGAGAAATACATTCATAGGTTGTTCTTTCCAGACACCTTCATTATGTTAAACATGAATACGTTCCATTGGATGGTAATATAGCTACCGTGACTGGCAATGCGCCACTATAGTCTATTTACGTGAATTCCATATCAACAGAATATATTACAAATAGAGGGTGATCGTTGTAGGTACGAATTGTGACCAATCATTTTCAGGAATCAGGACATTAAACCACATTTGATGATTATATCATTGTTAGAAACTCTACTCAGTTCCATCATTCCATGCCTACTTAGAATGAACCAAATCCGTACTCTATAGCCATAGAAACAGCTTAAAATTGTAATTTAAGACTAAAAGACCTACAGGGCAAAAATTACAAATCCATCTTGGACTCCCATGAATATTAATATGTAAGGATAGAAAGATTTTTTAAAATTAACTTAAATGTATTGTGTTGTGTTTTTTAATTTTATAAATCAAATGTAATGCTGACAAATAATTAATTAGTGGTTAACGAAGAGAAAAATGGACGTTACATGTAAGTTCCAAATTATAAATAATATGAAAATAAATAATTGTATAATAAGATGTAAATAATTGTGACTGTGGTCCTTAACGACCAGGCAATCGATGCGACCTTTATAAATAAAAAGAAAAAAATATTGTAGTTTTTATTAAAAGCGACAAAATTTGATAAATTGATAAATGTAGACCGAACAAAATTTAACTCAGTATGTATACAGCACTGTTTTTTTAATCTTTGCCTTTAAATATACTTCCAAATGCCAACAGTTGTACTTGAGTTATATATTTGTCGTGCTTTTAAATACGTGATTAGAATTTTTCAAACAGCCACCGATTTTTTAAAATTCTGTTCAGGCTTTTTAAATAACGTTTCTCATAGCCATTTCACTCAGAAACAAGTGAACTTTTTTGTTTCAAAAAGATAAATATTTTAATGAAATTACTGCTCTCCTGAGTTCATGCATGATGTCGAGATTTCCAAATCACGCTAGTTTTCTACGATGCCGACGTTTATAGTTTCAAGCACTGCAATGTTTTCTATATTTTTAACTACACAATATAAAACACTCTGATGTAAAAAGGAGGTATTAACGATTTTCTACCATATTTATGATTCAATAAAGTTATACACCTTTTTGGGAAATCTAAAGGCGTAAAATTACTGTAATATTATCGAAGATGTTATAATTTTTTTGTAGCAATGCCACGTGTATTCCTGAAATTCTAGGACCTCAGTAAACCGTAAACATAAAAAGTAGGAATCTTTCGCAGCTTCTAGAAGTAGAAGTTCTATATATAGTTGCGGGTCATTATAGATAAGCACACGAAGTAAAACAGTAAAGGGAGGGCTTACTGTTCAAAGGTGTCGATGTGGGTGCCGTATATTATCTTGAACACCGATGGGAATGACAATGTGTAGCATCACCTCGTTCATGTGCAATCGCACTCAGGAGCTCAACAATCTCTCTAGCCTTTTCTGATTCTCACATCTCATTTCCTTTATACGTTCTGAACCAGCATCGATTGAAGAGTCAAGGCCAAATTCTCCTACTCTCTAAGGGTTGCACAGATGCAAAAAAAATGTCAGGAAGATTCGGTAGCGTGGGGGGTAAGTAAGCCTGAGTCTGAACAGGTAAGAATCGGAAGGTTGGGGATATTACGAGTTAAAACACATATGTAGTTTTAGATGTGTGTATAATTACAGTCTATGTAAGAATTAGAAAATGAAATGAAGACTGTTAGGATGGAATCTATCAGGAAACTGTACGAGAGCCTGCGGACGATCTGTACTTCATCGAATTCGCGCCACTCGTGGAGTGAGAGGCTTTTAAAGAAGTGTTCTGGATGTTATTGCCCTAGTATGGAAGACGGCGACTTGACCGTCAGTATTTCTGTGACACTGCCGGGTTTGTTCACCTGTGTTGCGATTGTTTTAAGGAACGCGTCCATCCACCAAGGCAATGACAGACGAAAAAATTCTTCCATCACTCCCACCTAGATTTAGTAAGTGATGATCACGGGGAACAGTTCCATCAGGAAATTTCAGCTAAGGAAAAGAGTTATCGAGAAATTTGAATCCTTGTATACTATCCGAATATTACTGCATTATCAAGAGGAATGTTTCACTGGCCAGATATAGCAGAAGATCGTCAATGGTTTATTTCTTGATGAGTCAGAATGTTTTAATATTGTGCATAAAGTATTTGGAAATGTATGACATTTTAAATGCCCTTCTCCTGGATGGGGAAAGTCCAATTTCATTTTTTAATTATGATGAAAAAGTACTATCAGGGTCACATATCTAACTCTGTAAAATGTTATAAATCAAGAATTATTTAAATTTTGGTCGCACATTATTATGAGTGCTGAGGGCACCGGGGGGCGGAGCTGACTGAGTTAATGTAATGAGAACCATTGCACAGAGAGAGGGTGGATGATTACCAAGTTGGTAACAGTCGCTTTATAACAGGTGTGTGGAAATATTAGGGCAGTAGATTGTGTCAGTAGTGAGCGGACGAAAGTTCTTCGACATTTATTAGAGTCATAGCAATCGGAAACGCAGTAGTCAACAGATGCAAACAATTACAAACGTTATTCGTACAAGGAGAATACTTATACGAAGGCAATTCAGTGAACAGTGATGAAAATACAAGTAAGAAAAAAACAGTTTTACTTTCATGGATAAAGTGATTTTCACAGAGCAACGACCGAACAAGGAAGGAATTTCTACAATTCCATATTGCACTATCACGAAGATTAGACGAAATTAGATAAAATCTCTGCTACAAAAGTTTTCTGATATGGAATTTAATTAAATATTCCCAAAAGATCTCCCCACGTTAGTGAGAAACAGAAACTCAGTACGGTGTATCTTATTTTCCTTCTTTCTCTGTTAATATTAAAAGTTGAAAATATTGTCAAATAAATAAATACTCATTTACTGGCTTAATAACACGTTTGAAAACGTGAAAATGATCGTGTTATATAAAAACAACGTTTTAACGATTTAACTGGATTTTTCTGTTAGTAGTCCTCTTAAAGGGAAATACGAGAAAAAAATTGGATTCAATGAAGGTTTGGATTTAGGTCGATGTTACACGTCAAATGTTGGACGAGTTTCTAAGTATAGAGGCGATCACTTCTATGGCGGAAGAAAGTAATTTCAATTTGGTAGTAATATGTCCGAGGACTCCTCAATATCATGTCTGTGATGGGAGCCCGGGAAGATAAAAAGAGCAGCGTGCAAAAAAGTAGAGCTGAAATTCTCGAATTATATCCTTCCTCGAAGTGGACCTCTTTTTGTGTAGGTGAACCGCTAGCGAGTCGAGGGTGCATTTTATGGGCTCTTTCTCAGAAGCTGCGGTTCTTCTGATGATGCTCCAGCGCCTCTGCTGCACAGGTGAAGGATACAGAAAACCACACAGTGCAAATATAATCACTTATAACTTGAGCTATTCTTCACCATACAGCAATTAAGTTAACTGTAAATCTTGTTTCCAGATCACATGACACGTTACATAAACCCGCTTATTACTTTCATATTTTGGTTACACCCATTTATTTCGGGTCAACATAATCCGAGCGTCTTTTGTCATTTCGGTCATCTATTTGCTAACTAATCATACGAATGAAATGAAAGGGCTACTCCGAGATTGATTAGCTAACCCTCCCAATCTGATGGAATAATTCCTGGTGATCAGCGGCTTTCGGACGACTCGAGCTTCAGGCATGTATTTTTCTCAGTGCCGGAACTCAAGACTCTTAACAACCTGGATATCAAATCAGCAGTCTTTGAATCTTATCCTCCCACAGCTTTTACATGTTCAGATTCAGACCGGCGCGAGTAGTTCTTACAAACGTGGCTCTTGTGCCACAGGCATAGGCGTGAACCGCAGCACGTGGTCAGTGAGAATCATTAAATGCTGCTTCACACATGTAACGCACTTGTAAAAATCCGGAATTTAAATATATATTCATACGTTCAGCGGTACATCTGTAATATAGTTGCGGGTCATTATAGGTAAACACACGCAGTAAAACAGGAAAGGGAGGGCTTACTGTTCAAAGATGTCGATGTAGGTACCGTATATTATCTTTAAGCACCGATAGGAATGACAATGTGTAGTATCACCTCGTTCAGGTGCGGTTTCTTTAGCGCAAAATGATCTCCAATCGCACTCAGGAGCTCAACAATCTCTCTAGCCTTTTCTGATTCTCCTCTCACAGTCTGTCCGCCCACCACTCATATCCACCTTCTCTCATAATTGTCCTGTTTCGTGCCTCGGTTTATTTTTTCTCACTTTTTTCTCCGCCTTCCCAAATCTAACTCCACGTTTCACACTGTGGCCGTGGAGCACTGTTCTATATCAACAGTCCCCCAAACTCACACAAACATGACCTTTTCCAGGAATTACCGAATCGACACAATAGCAAAGATCAACTTTCAACCAGCCCATACTCCACTACAATACCGACAGTTCTCACAGACTTTCGGAAATATATACAAAAGTTTATAAAAAAAAACTTTCAGAAGAGCCTTACGGGCTAATTTACTTATCACCACAGATCATCCGAGTAACTTACTTAATAAGTACTGGATGGCTCTCTGTATATCCTCCTGGTAAGAACATATAGAATGTAAAAGATCTGAACGGAAAAATATCGGCCGGACATGGAAGTGAATCCGCCTAAGCTAATCCAAGTCGAGCCCCATCCCTCGCATTAATCACGCTAAGGCTCGCCTATTATTAACCTAATCACACTCTTCCCAGCCTAATTATTGGACACAGGGGAAGAATGGAAGATGCGTAGATTAATCAAACGTGCACGATTTTAAATCGACGACAGGTGAATTGTTTCTAATTGAAGATTTGCTAAAGGCGATGAAAGTGAATTTAGAAGATTAGAATGGAGAAATCTTGACCAGCCCGGCACTCGAACTCTATCTCTGAATTGTGATGAATATTTCCAAAATAATAAAGAATTTATTTAGGAAATAAATGCTACTAACAACTACACTTTACATTTCATACACTCACATGTTTAAATAAACAATTCTTAAATTTACTTGTATTCTCTAATTTCTAAGTTCTTTTATGGCTTTAATAATTATACTCTTTTGTTTTAAATCTAACTAGCTCCAGTTATTTCTAATTCTACTTTACTGCTCTGTATGGGTCTCTCATATTTATAAGCTAAGTAATTATTAAAATGGGACAGCAAAAATTATTGATATATTTGTACAAAATTATGAGGATGTGAAATTTGACAAAGTCCTTGTTACTTCATTTAACACCACTGTCACACCAAATTTTTTGTTCTTACATAATTCCTAGTGCCCTATTTTTCAACTTGTTAAGTCTCTCCATAGATATCCCATGTAACACAGTGCAACAATTATTAAAGACTGGAAAAATAATAAAGTTATAAATTACAGTCTTAGATTCCTTAGTTAAAAATTTTCCTACCCTATATAAAACCCCTAACCTTCTACTAATCCTTCTAACTACAACATCTATATGACAATTTTTTTTTCAGATTTTGATCCAATACGACTCCTAAATATTTAAAATTAGTAACTCTTATTGCCTACAAGTACTTCATAGCTATCATCTAATCTGCTACAGTTGAATTTCGTTCCAATATACATAAATTTAGTTTTTAACACATTTAACTTTAATTTATTTACACAGAGATACATACTCAAATTCCTTAAAGTAAGGTTCATTTTATTACTAAGATTAATTTGACCTTTTCCAGCGTATCGTGAGCATATAACCTAAGATTGACATCACAATTTTGAAAACAACTGTTGCAATGTGACAATCACATCAGCTGTTGCTAAATTATCCTGGAGGGTCTCGCCTGGTAGGGAATATCTGATGATTCATAAATAAAATATATTAAGTCAATTAAGTGGCGATGTCTCTATTAGACTAATCAAAATTAATGAACCAATAAAACTGTTATGAACGAGCGTGTTGTTGTCGTTATCAAGTGTCGATAAGACGTTCTGCAGTGTAAGGGATTGTGGCTGTATGCTGTATGTGAATGGCGTTGACAGACGTTTAAGGAGCCGCGGGCCTTGTTAGGCCGACTCGCGGTAGCAAAGCCGTGGTCGAGTCGCCGAGTGAAATAGTGGCCACACGTGTTAAATTAATTAACAATCCCGCGGATATCTGGTAATACGGCTCGGACCGGGATTGTAAAACAAGCCAGTAGACGCATTCATCAAGCCGCAGGTCCCTCGCAACAACAGCCTTCCACGACGTATCTACCCGAAATAAAGCACTCACGCCGGCCAAACAAATTACTTGTTGACTGCGTGACCATAAAACATTCTTCATCTTTTTACGGGCGCTTCCTTTATATTTTAAGCCGGCCACGACTACACTTCACTAAATAACTTATGTAATTCAATTTTTTTCCTACCTCCTGATTTACTGTATTCATCGAAATACCTGTTAAAAATGTTGATACTCGCCACTTTCCTAATGGTTAGACATTTTAATTCGGCGCGGAAACGAATATGAAATTAACATGTGGAATGATTTTAGCCCGCTGGCTAATTTTCTGGCATCTAAAACTGCCGTCTAAGGTAAGAGTTGGGCGAAGAGGCGCAATACGTTGCTTTAAAAATACGAAACTAACGTGTAGTATCTTCAGCAGACGTCAGTCGCATAATACATTGCCTTTGTTACGTAAAGGCATAATTCTCGCGACACTTTAACTTCACATCGCTTTGCAGTAGTTCCAATGTCGCTTTCAAACAAACCTTCCACTCATCACGTAGTTGACTAATCCAATTATACACGGACAATGTTTCTGCGGCTTCCTCGAGCCTCGAAATATATTCTGTGGTCCTATAAAGCACTCCGTGCTAAACTATCTTGCGCAAGCCTTTTCATTTCCGCATAACTTAACACATCACACATCCTCTATAATCTGCTTAGCGTATTCCATCCCTGGCCTCTATCTTCAGTTCTTATTACACATACTTACCTCTAATGCCAATTTTGCAAGACCCTCACGTCTCAAAACGTAGCATATTAATCAACGTCCTCTATATTGTTCGCTCTTTCCCTATTCTGATTAGAACTTCCTCATTAGTGATTCAATCCATCCTTCTGGTTTTGAGCATTTTCCTATGGCTCCACATTTCAAAGGCTTCTATTATTTTCCTTCCATGTTTCACACCCATTCAATGCCAATCTCAATACAAAAATTTTTAGCATTGATTTCGTAATAGTCACACTTCTATTATCCGTAAATAAATTCCTCTTTTTGTAAAAACCTTCCTTGCCTGTACTATCCTACACTTTACGGCTACTGTACTTCTACCACTTCGGCCCAAGTAGTAGAATTCTTTTAACTCCCTTAAAAATATCCCTACCCAGTTTAACAGCGTCTGTTATTCTACTTTTTACCCTACTGGACTGTATTACCTTAGTTTTCCCTCTATAATCTTCATCTTGAACTCTTTCTCCAAGACCACGTACATACTCTTTTCTTGATCTTCAATTCTGATTACTGTTGACTGCCTTCTCTAGAGGTTATGCATAAGCCTATTATTTCGATATTTTATTGCTATCGTCTTCAAAATCCTTAATAGTATATTCGAGTTCACATAGTGAATGGCTTTTTCTAAATCTACAAACGCCACGAATGTTGGACATTTTTTCTTATCCTGTTTTCTGAAATTAGACGCAAAGTCTTCTCTTGTCACTACATTTTCCCTAATACCAAATAGATTTCACCTAACTTGTCGTTCCATCCTCATATCTCATTTTCATTAACATTTTGTATGCATGAGATACTAATCTAATCCCAGTCTGTTTTGGTACTGTTATAATTATGATTTAACTAAAATCTTCTGGTATTCTTCCTGTTTTGTAGATTTCGCAAACTATACTGAACAGCCATGATTTTTTTACCAACTTCGCTGGAATGTTATCAATTCCTGGCATCTTACAATTGCTCAGATCTGTCAGCCATGGCCCTGTCCAACTCCGACCTTACCCCAACTCTTCGTCATCTACTGCCTCTTTTTCTTCTGCTACCGACTGATCTAGATTTCCTTCCATCTTTCCGCTTTTTCTTCTTTATCCTGAATTGACTTCTCATCCGCCCTCCTGTTGTTCTTGCTAATATTTTTACTCTCTCCGAATGTTTGTTTTATTTTCCTACAAGCAGCGTCTATTTTCCCCATTACCATGAAATATTCTACAGCTTTTCTTTTATATATAAATTTATTAAATTGTAAATATTTATTAATGTATTGTATTAAAAATCAGAATACTACAATACCTAATAAGCTGATCTAAGAACCAAGTAATTCTTCTTTTACGTGGTGAGGTCCTGTCCAATGACAAGTCCTACGTATATCACTTGTCCATTACTGATTTATTCTTCCTTCATAATCAGTAGAGTATATGAGCGATTTCCGGTTTTATGTGCTCCTGTTTAAAAGTAGAGCCTGGAAACACAAAGAAGAAAAAGGACTTTCCTCCTTCCCCTGTGATATTAGATTATGCTAAGAGATTGCGAGTGAAGAGATTTTGTTATTAATACTGTGTTTCCTACTAAGGCATTGTATTATAAAGCAATTGTAAGGTTTGAACGTTTTTGTAAGTGCAGGATAACGTAATGAGACTACTCCGACGTATCAAACCCTCTGCTTTACAAAGCCTGCCTGTACTTGGCATAAGCTGACGCGATTATCGCAGAAGTTCTCTGTACCTCGTGCAAGCTTCTTACTGCGCCATAAATCTTTGCCTGCAGTAAAATGCGTGTCAACGTCAGCTTTACTGTTGCGCTACTTAGCCTCTGCGTTACGCGCTGTCATTCAACAACAAGCCGCCGGCTCAGCTTTAATTACGCACCTCTCCACACCAGACGCTAATCAGTTGTTCTTGCTGCCCTTTCATAAAGCACTAACATTCCGAGTGCGGGTAAAACCATCAATAAATAACAATACACTTGAAGGAGTCCACTTCAACATTCCTTTCATTTATTTAATTTTGTTAGGAATATATGCTATTATGGATAAATATTATTGCATTTTAAAAAGTGTCTAGGCATTTTCATTGTATAGATGAATAGATGAATAAAGGCCTTTATTGGACTATTTTTCTATTAAAACGATGCGCCATCTTTATAACAACAGAAGATGTACGAGTATCAAATATATACTTAGACAAGTAGTTCATAACTCCAAGAAAGAGTTTCAATGCCAATTCACTATAAACTATTTATCGATGCTAAATGCGTTCCTTTTCTATACATGGATACCTGTCGGGAAATTTTTGGTGGGTTGTAGTGACCGCACCCCTTAAGATTCAGACCCCTCTCTTCCCTCTTTCCAGAACAAAAAACCTCCCTGAACAGTGTCCACACCCTCTTAAGGTTTAGGCCCCTCTCTTCCCCCTTTTCAGAGTAAAAAAACATTAACACATTTGCAAAACAATTCAACAGATGGCGTGTGAGTCTTCAAAAATGTTTACGTACTAGTTCAAGCAGTTGAAGTTAGGTGGCTACCGGTATGGTTTAACAAATATTTGTGCAATATGCTTAAGAAAGAACGTACACTTTATGTCTATAATTTAAAATAAGCAAGCAGAATTAGTTTTCCGAGACTAATTATACACCTCTTCTAATATTCAAAAGCAATTTTACTCCTTAAGGTTCCCGGAGTATTTTGGACTTCCCCAACGTACAGGGATAATTTTGGCTCCTTTAAAGTGCATGGGCTATTTTTACCTCTTTACTATACCGCCTGTATTATGGACAATCGTTGGAAAGATTACAGTAATATTGTTCTAAGAAAACGAAGCTCGGCAACCTTTTCTATTAGAATGATGTCAAGTTGTAGTGACCCAAATATAATAAAATTAGTTTTTTATGCATTTTCCAATCTTTAGTGACATATGGTATAATATTATAGGGTAATGCATAAGGAAAAAACAAAGATTTTAGTCTACAGTAAAAAGTTGTCAAGATTGTCAGGTTCCACCAAAAACTTCATGAAGAGGGTTGTTTAAGAAAATGGGAATAGTTACTCTTACTTGCCAGTATATTCAATCAGTTACGTTAATTGTTATTAATAACAGTCACCAATCCGCAACAAACTCAGGTGTGCTTGACGCCAGAAATAAAAATAATTTACACAAGGAAGGGAAGTCTCTACCTATAATACAAAAGGGTGCTTTTTATAATGCTATTAGCATATTTAATAAACATCCAGCCTCCATTATACAGTTAAATATAAATACAAACAAGTTCAAATATGAACTAACTTTTTACTTAGTCACTCCTACTCTGTTAAAGAATTCATGGAGTTGAGTGTATAGACCTTAGTCTAGAATAAGACACTCAATATAAGATATTAGCAATATTTATTAATAGTATATATTCGGTACATATTATATATCTTGTCTTCTCTTTAATACTTAAGAAAATATTATCATAAGTTAAACAATCATATCAATTTAAATAGTTATTAAGCAATAATAAAAATTTATGTACAATCTATGACTCGTTCCACATCGCTAAAGTTCTACTTCTCTATGGAACATGATTTAATATTAATAATAATACTGAGTATCTGATTAGTTTTAATTCATTTTAAGTCCAGGAACATTTCTCGTTCTCTTAATGCATTGGGCAATGTTTAAAATCTCATAAATTAACTCACCACGTGAGTTATTGACACGGTGAAGGTACAGCAAGACATAACCACGGTTACTTTGAAATCCAACCCCACATCATCAAGGGCCAGGGTGAGCCCATAAAAGGAGTTAATGGTCCAAAAAGAAGTAGCGTTATTGATGCCACTTAAATTATAATGGAAAAAAAATTGTAGCTTACATAGAACCCATATTTAATTTCTTGTAATATTATGTTTGTAGTATGCCTAAGGAAGTCTCAAAAGGGAGACGAAATGTCGTACTTATGTAATTAAATTATATATATATATATATATATATTCTGACTTTTTTATTGTATAATGGAATTAATTCACATATATCGGTTATATAGCATAAGCCTCGTGATTATATTACAGAAGAAAATTTCAATTCGAATAATACACAGACACAAAGAATGCAAAACAGATAGACAAGATTTTCTATCTCATTGTATCCGTAGCATATTTACGGCTCCCTCAGTCAAAACAAGATTCTCGCCAACTCTGCGAACGGCAACTAATTAATGTATTCACGAGCTGTTGACAGTTCAACAGAGATAATGCTTCACCTCGGAAATATTATTACAGTCAGACTGATATCTGACAGCACAATAATTTATGTTAGATACTGCGCAATAATGTTAATACCGCGCATTTATAACAATATTTAGCCTAAATAACGATTTATTATTATTATGTAATATTACAATGGTTTATATAATAAAAGGATGTCTAACTATACATATTAATTTAAAATAATATACAGTGGAATTATGGGGTTGTATTTCAGTTTAGGAACTTCTACGTTTTGAATCATTACAGCATGTTATTGAAAACGGAACTTTACAGAAGACACAGTTGTTGAAGATCATCGATTTCAATTGATTCAAATGAGATCGCGTCAGATTTGTTGAGATACTGCGTGCGTCATTAATATAGTTGTTACTTCGATTTACGCCAGGAAAATTATATTTTAACGCTAAAAATATGTTTTTAGAATTTTAGTTCTATTTATACAAAAATTTGAATGAAAATTGTTTGTAAAATATTATGAGGCAGGACATTAATGTGTCCAAGTGTTTTAATGACCGAGTAGTTTCACAATGACTTCACGTGAAATTTTCAGTATTTATTTCAACAGAGCCAATTGGTTCTTGTATTTAACTTTAAATCGTATCAAATCTCCCTCCTTCTACTTCTATTCGGGAATCTTCACGGCTTTTATTTCCGTTTAATAGAGAAGCTTATTCGATGTATTATGTGGCCTTTTTATACCTAAGCTTAATGAGTTGTGCTTTTATCTGTCAGTCGTAAATTCACGAGTTCTATCATTATTAACGTGCCATATTTTTTTTAAAAAAATTCAAGAATATTCTGGAAACTTCCCTACACTGTCATATATCAACGACGCTGACGTCACGTCTTGTTTTGAAATTTTTATGCAAAATGTTTATTCATTTAATGAGAAATTTCTTTACTGGAGAACAGAGAAAATTCTCGTCTACTTTCCTGTCAGATTTTTATTTTTCTATCACTTTCCTGTGATTAGCTATTGGTTTTTAAACGCGATTAATGATCTATACCTCGATGTTGATAGTAATTAATGTCCCTACTTCGTTCAACAATAATGAAAATCTTTGGGAAGCTTCACTCGCCCCCAGTCTGTCAGGAATCCAATTTGTGAAGTCGGACGCTGCAGGACGCATCTTCGTTGTTATAAAATTTAACATCTATGCTGTAGCATATCTCCTGATTTGATTTTCATTTCAAATAGTGTCGTAATATAGGTATAGTTTCAATGCCACGAAAACGTGACTGTCATCCCCACTCCTCTAGGATTAATTAGCTCGTAGGTCCGTAAGACCCAATTTAAAAAGCACTTTTTGCGTAAAATCTTTCTTAAAGCTACAAAAGATAAGTGTATTATTTATTTACACCATATCTACGTATTTTTAAAATATGTAATGTACAAATATCAATTTATACCGTAGATTAAAAACAGTGAACATGTTTTCAAATCAATATTGCGAGTTGAATGTGTAGTTATTTTAACATATTTCTCAAATGTTATAAAAATATAATTTTCTAATCGCAAATGTTGGACAATAATTTACAATGAAAAGTTATGTTTGATTAAAAATTTTGTTTTAATTACGCAAGGAAATTCTATTTTACAGAAAAAGTTTTAAAACAATAAACATTTTAAAATAACTGGGAAATTTATGTTCTAATTTAAAAAATACTGAAAATCCGAAAATTATGGAAATTAATTTTGAGGACTGAAAGGGGTTTTGTCTCTTAACATTTGAACAATAAACAATTTTTAATGTCAGAGTCTGCCTATTCTATATCTATTATTTTTATAATCAATTTTGGACCTTCCGTACCTCTCAGAAAACTATATAGATGATCGAGTAATGGGATTTTAAACATTAAATAAAAACTAATAATCAGAAGTAATAATTACAACATTTGAATTTTCTTCACTAAAGTTACTAGTATTTTTTCATGTTCAGTTCAATTATAACACAGAAGTATTGAAAAAGTGATGAAGAATAATTGAATTACTGTTAATCGTGAAATAATGCTACACTTTAACTGAAATTTTGTTTAAGTAATGATAATTTTAAGCAGATAATAATAACTCAAAACGTTTAATGAGTCACAATGAAAATGACTGAGGATTGCGACTCTTGTGCCAGAGACGGATTTTTTTTTTTGTAACTAAAAGTCGCTTATCCGCTGCGAAGGTCGCGGAAAGCAAAATTATTATTTCATACATAAAATGTCATTTTACTTTTAACAGCTACATGTAATGGTACTTTTCTTTAGTTTATATAAGAATGTTCTTCTTAGCCGAATTTTGAATCAGGAAGGGTAAATCACAGGTTTCGTGTTTGGTAAAAGATTGAGAAGAGTGTGGTTGGGAAGTCGTGGAGGAGAGAGCAGTTGGAGAGTTTCTGAGAAGTTCGGAGGCGTTATTCAGCCAACGGTCACATCCCAAAGAATTCCAGAAGCTCCCACTTTAAGGGTTCCAAAGGTTGCGGCCAGATGTACCTATGAATGTCAGTGTCGATAACGTACTAAATCAAGCATAAATCCAACAGTGCCGTCTAATGAAAGCCACAGTTGCAATTGCCACCATCAACTTTTGTTTAGAACATAAAAACCAAGGTATTTAAGCCCCATCATCATCTGTGAGTCAGAATCAATTTGATGGCTACTTTAATTTATTTATTTACCAAAATTTATAATTCCTTTTAAGAGAGCAGGGTGATACGTTTTTATTTTATTTGCGGTTTTCTTGTTGAAAATGTAATTTTAAAATTGTAAACTTTATATTATTTTTTCTATAATTTAATTTAATATAAATACAAACCCTTTTGTAGGTCTTTGTTTAAATATTCAAGTGACTTAAAGTCATTCAAAGCCTTTTAGACGTTACAATATGTGAAATCTTTTATAAGTCGCAATGCAGATTGATTACTAAACGACCTGTAGATATGTATATGCATCTGTACACACAATTTCACAGTAATCAGACCGAAGAGGTGATTCAAGTATCTTTTCCTCATTAATATAATTGACTGTTTTAATGTATTTATGAGCACTTATTTGCATCATATGGATATAAAACCGTGAAACAATTTCAACTAAATTTTGAACACGTGCTTCTTGCGACCTGGAAGCAAACAAGGGCTGTAGAGGTAAGACACTACTACCATTTCCTGGGGCGCAGATGGAGGTTAAGGAAATTAAATACGTGTATTAATGGTAGAGATTTGGATGTAGATAAATATTTTTCACCCGGTGCTGTAGGTATTGTGCAATTTTTGGACTAAGTTACTGAGTTTAATAGTTACTGAGCAGAATATTTCTCGGCTCGTTTAAGATAGAGGCGTTGTAGTGGTTATGTAGAAAGTCAGCTATCTGAAAGTAGGGGGCGTGAAAAGGTAAATTTTCAAAACAGTGACGCTCTTGCTGATGGCCTAATCACGTATTGACAAAGAGATTACTGTAGAATTAAATACTGTAGCGAACCATATAAATATATGCCGGGCATCGCCGGGCCCTCATCTAGAAAGTTTATATAAGAAAGAAATGCCTCTTGTTTTATATCGCAGTCTCGAATTTCAACAAAGTACGTTTGGGGATCTAAATCCAAACGGTTGGAATAAAATAATCACCAAATTTTATGAAATATCGTAAACATAAATTATGTAAATATAAAGTATCAAATTCGTTTCAGGGCCACTGGCGGTTAATTTCTTTTTTTTTATTCCCCTCTTGCAGCGAACTTAGCAGAAAAGAAAGAAGCAAAACGGATATAAGTGTGTAGTAGAGTTACATCAACGCACAGTGTGGTTTAGTGTTTACAACTTAGAAGGAATAATTGTTCAATAAAAGTCGAGGTTTATGCACGCTGTTGTAAATCTGGTTGCGGTTTTTGCCAACTGTCGTCATCTAAACAACTACTTAATTATAATTTATACATGTGATTTGTGAGGCAAAACTAACAACGGTGTCAACTAGTGAATGAATGCTGCTTAAAAGGCGTGACTAAACACTTTATTTGCTTTTTATTACATAACAAGAAGCATTTCTACGCAAAAGCAAATTATTTACGCAAATACATTTTTACCGTTATCAGGTTGTAGCTTTATTTCTAAACTACCAACTTCATCACAAAAAGTAACATTTAAAAAAACTATTTTGATATAAAAGTATAAGGATACTAAATTGAATTGAAAAGTAATGACATCGTCTTATTAACAAACTTTAAAAATTTGTAACTTATTTTGTAACTAGCCAGGGAATTAATTTATATTACCCAGCTACTGAATTTAATACAGCAGTAATCTCAGAAACAAATGAAACAACTTAACTTTTTTTAAAAAAAAAACTATACCTTTTTCAGCCCCCTACGTTAAGAAAAGAGAATTTCATTATAACCACAGCGATGACGCAGCATATTAATCTAGTAACGAAATCTACTGGTAACTTAAATAAGCTTTGTTTTTATTTAAACAGAAAGTCTTCTGCACACGTTGAATGTCGGAATTGAACTCGGTGACTTTCACAACCCCGGATTCGATACGATGCTCAATTATTTTCGCATTAATTTATGTAATGACCCTTCACCCCATTACCTATGGATTTTCACCTCCCATCTCTCACCAAAATTTCTTACAAAGAATAAAGCTAATTCAAAAATGTTTGGAGTTTAATTTATAATATTTGGAGTAAAATTGACGTTTTTCATCCGATTCAGCTTCCAAAATTGATAAAATATTTTTATGTATATAATATATGTTGCCTAATTTTTAAATAAAACTAAGTTTGGTCAATAAATATACTTATTGATAAATAGTCTCCCATTCTTTTAAGTTCTTAAGTGCTTAAAAAACCTTTAAATAAAATGTGTTCCATGTTAACAAATATTTGAAGATAAGATAACAGAATTAATTGTAAATATAGTTTGGAAGAGATATTTACTTATTATTCACATATGTGCATATAACTGTGAAATTTTGCACATGATGTGTTTACTGTACTACTACAATGACTAAAGTTTTATATATCAAGTTAAATTTATCTATTTAGATATTTTTTTAAAATTCTAAGAAAATGAAAATACAAACTTCCTCGTTAAAGTGTCAAAGAGATTTAGATAACCCATTAAAATAGTCACTGATACACATATTATATAATAATATTTTCCCAGAATCGTAATAGTGGACCCCAAAATTTCAGTACTATCCTTCGATTTTTATTAGTGTAATTACTTATATTCTCATTCATTTTGTAAAAAAAATAATACACAATGCACAACACATAACTAGTAATTAAATAAACATCGTACATTGCTCAGAGTTAACGATTTCTAAAACTATTGTGGCAAAGACTCGTCCCCTGTGGATAGTGGTCGACTATGAAACAATCATTTCAATAGATTAAATCAAGCAACTTCCAAAAAAGTAAACATATGAAATTTCTGTCCTTTCAGAGGACCCCTTATGTGTTGCTTATGGTTAATTTTCTATAAGAAAATTATATTTTTTCCAACATACGGTAGATGATATCGACCACTATCCCATAAAGGATTTTAAAGTACTGCGGATTATTAAATGTTCTTGAGTGGGTTGTTACCAACCGTCAACATTACCACTAATTTCAATCTCAAAACGGCATAGGTTTGTGTGTGTTAAAAATGTGTTTCAATGACAGTTTAGTCACGTGCTGACCAAGACATTTATATCGAATTCTTTCCGGGAAAATATAAAAAATATATCTACTGATGATAGCAGTAATTGGAACTGAACGGCAAGAAAGTAGAAAACATGAAAGCTGTAAGTCACGGATGCAGCCTGTCACCCATTATCTTTAACTTAAATACAGAAGAGACGATGTAGACTCTTAAAAATAAATATGGAAAGGTAATCAAACTGAGAGGATAGCAAATTAAAACTATTAATGTTTGCTGATTATATTGTGGTATATTGGCGGATGGAACGATAAATAGAATGCAAGTTAGGAGAAAATCAGTATGGTTTTAGGGAGAATGTAGGGCCAAGAGAAGGAATATTGACTTTGAGTATATTTAAGACAAGCGTTAGATAATGTGAACTGGAACACACTCCTAAGGATTTTGAAGAGCACTGGATTAAAATATCAAGAAATAACGCTTATACATAACCTCTACAGAAGGAAGTCAGCAGTAATTATAATTGAAGATCAAGAAAACAAAGCAGAAATCAATTATTGTGTAAGATAAGAATGCAGTCGGTCGCCCATGCTGTTTAACCTAAATATAGAACAGGCGATGAAAAATGTTGAAACGGAATATGGAAAAGGAATCATACTGCAAGGGGAAGAATTGGAAACCGTACGCTTTGCCGACAATATTGTAGTATTAGAGAAATCAGAAGAAGACATAGAAACCATAATAAATGGTATAAACGTGGTCCTGGAGAAAGAGTTCAATGTGAGGATTAATAGAGGGAAAACCAAGGTAATGGAGTGTAGTATGGAAAGAATGGAATAACGAAGGTGTTTGATTGGGAAGGGATATTTTGACAGAAGTTTAGGAATTCTGCTACTTGGGAAGCGTAATAACTAGAGATAGTAGACATAAAGAGTAGGATAGCACAGGCAAGGAAGGCATTCGCAAAAAAGAGGAATTTACTTAGGGCTAATTTAAGTGAGAAAATTAGGAAATCGTTGCTAAAAATGTTCGTTTTGAGCTTGGCGTTACATTGGTGCGAAACGTGGACGGTAGGAGTTGCAGAAAGAAACAGAATAGAAGCCTTTGAAAAGTGGTGCTATAGGCGAATGTTGAAAATCAGATGGGTGGATAGAATCACTAACGAGGAAGTTCTTAACAGAATAGGGT
This sequence comes from Eucriotettix oculatus, assembly GCA_034510155.1. NCBI lineage: Eukaryota > Metazoa > Arthropoda > Insecta > Orthoptera > Tetrigidae > Eucriotettix > Eucriotettix oculatus. Next base: position 7,136,202 of record CM067381.1, read on the forward strand.
AAGAGCGAACAATATGGAGGACGTTGACCATTAGAAGGGATAGATTAATAGGCCACGTATTAAGACACGGGGGTCTTTTAAAATTAGCATAAGAGGGAAGTGTGTGGGGTAAGAACAGAAGAGTGAGGAAATGGTGGAATACGCTAAGGAGATTAGGGAGGATGTGGGATGTGCCATTTGCGAGAAAATGTAAAGGCTTTGGCAAGATAGGTCAGTATCATAAATGTCTTAGGAGTGAATACCACAACAACATTTTGAAGGAAGTTAAGGAACTCTGCTACTTGGGAAGCGTAATAACTAGGGATGGTAGAAATAGTAGACATAAATAGTAGGATAGCACAGGTATGAATAGAAGATTTCGTAAGGTGGTGCTACAGGAGAATGCTTAAAATCAGGTGGGTGTATAGGGTGACTAACCATGAAGTTATAAGCAGAGTAGGGGAAAAGGGAAACATATGAATGTCGTCGACCAAGAGACGGTTTAGATTAATAGACCACGTTTTGAGACCTGACGGTCTTTTAAATTAGCATTAGAGGGAAGTGTGTGGGGTTAGAACGAATGATGCTCCCTAACCAGAATAGAGACGATGTAGGATGTGGTATGTATGTATAAATGAAAAGGCTTGCGCAAGGTTGGTTATAATGGAGGGTTACACTAGACCAGTCTTAGGACAGATTACCACAACAACAACATAAATTACTACCTATGCAACGCCAGGCACCCAGCTAGCTGAAAAATAGGAAGAGAATTGGTAAGGATGGTATTTTTATTTGGCAGGGTGACTACTTTAATATGTCTTTCGTGTGAGATTCCAAGTTCGGAGCTGAAGCTGAAGGCGCAGCGTAAGAACGTGTTTCGGCGCTCGCAAGTCAGGTTTAGCTCCTGCAGAGCTGCAGCTCAGCATCCCAACCGGTACCACATCTCAGAAACAATCAAGTCAATCCCGTTCCCGAGCTAAGACTCCGCCAAGTAAGGCTCACGCTGGCGGCGATTTCGAGCTACAGCAACAATACCGACTTGTGGATATGTGGAAGCGAGTTAAGCTTGTTTTTCGAACCTGTTGCGTCAGATAAAGGCGAAGGAAAATGCCACTTTTCTCGTTCAGTCTTATTTTGCCGTCGCCAAGAGCAACGCATCGGCCGGATCTGCAGAAAGGTAAGAGAAACCAACTCCTACGCTTTCCCAAACAGCCGTTACTCAGCACCGAGACGACTGGCACGGCACGGGGGATTTACAATGCATCATTCCAGGACGGACATTAAGACCTTCTTCCAGAACCGCTACGAGGGTATTCCTGGAGGAGTGGAGTGGGGACAAAACACTCACAATAAGCTCATTACTAGTTTATAGGCTTTCACCTGCCGACGATCAGGATTGCGTGCATCCGTCACGTTCTCCAAGGCGTTGAATCTCTGAGCAAAACCACCTACAGTATTCAGTTTTAACCCTCTTTCTTTAACAATTCTTGAAAACCACCATTAAGAGTCTTTAAATCCATGGAGTTACAAAACAGCTGATGCCGATTAGCACATGACAATCCTCTGAGACAATCCTGTGACTCTCTCAATATTTCTTCTTTATCTTCAATACTATGTTACACCCCGGTCGCCATTGCTGTTGCAGTGTCAAACGATTTGACCCAGAAATAGATATTTTATCTGCCATTCGATTGTCATAGGATATTCACCTGGCGTCGCACTTCACTTGTCTCCACGACGCCGAGTCCTCAAGTGTCGTTAAACCTGCATACTATTATCACCAGAAGGAAGATAAAGAGACATAAAAAATGGAGTTGCGTTTGCTACGGCTGTCGGACACTGTGGTAAAATAAATAATACCACACGGTAAAAACGGAATATTACTAATAACATTTATAAAGTCGCTATTCCTGACGAGTGTAACGATCCGTACTAAAATTGACTAATTACTTACGTTCAACGAGGTAAAATTACCGACGATTTAGTTATAATACAGCAATTACTTTATTTCCGTAGTTGGAGGCTTTCGAGAGCATGTATTGAGGCCATTGTATCTTGGAATTCTTCCAACTGGTTGTTGAAGAAAAAACTCTTTGCGGTTTAATCAATTTACTAATCATAAGGTATATAGAGCACGCCAAGGCCACGGATACTGTGACCTTGGCAAAACCTTGCCGAATAAATGCCCGTGCGTCGGATTTCATTACTCGGACTACTGCCACGTGCATTACGGCTAACATTAAAAATTTAATACAACTCAAATGTGGTTATTTACGACAGGTGAAACTCTGAAACGTTCGCAGTCAACGTGAGTTAATTATAATTAATTTATTTAGAATGAAAATAAAACTTTCGTGCTGTATGTATTTCTTAAGAGAGAAACTAATTGATGTATGCATAAAATTACCATTTCACAGACAACTTGAAAAACTTTATTCAAGTACAACCACGTTTCGTCAAATAAAATTTTAGACTTTATCGCGGAAAATGATCACAAAAATTGTTTCTTCATTTTTAATTCTTTTTTCAAAAATATATACCATGAATAATTTCACTTTCTTCTTTTTGCATTATTCATTACCTAATTTTGGTACAAAATGTCGTAATAATTGATTAAAAAATTTCAAATTGTCAATATGTCTTAACATATCAAATAAATTTATTGCCAATGACAGGCAAAGATTTTATTTATCTGATGTGACGTTTCGTCACCAAATTTTGGATTTTCATTTCCTTTGAACCTGTCCTAGATGGCTGTCAGGTTTAGCATTTGGGAACCATCTGTTAAACGAAATGTAACATTATAGTTACGAAATGTCCGTTCAACTTTATCTGTTGAATTTGTCGTAAATTTATTGGAATTAATTAATATGTAAATTGTGAAATAAAACTCAGTTTAAGTGTCACGTGTTGCGTCGAATCTAGATTGCTAATGTTTCACTTCATAATGTTGTGTTTTGATACTGTTGTACAAACACGCCTGATGAAGGCTTGAAAACATGCCGAAACGTCGTTATAATTAAATTTCTAGAATAAAGTCTGTAAAAAGGTCATGAATCGTTTTATTATATATAACAGACGATAAATTAAACTTAGTAAATTGGGAAGGTAGACATGGAATCATTGAACAGTTAAACTGAACATATTTTGGTTTAAGTTGTTCTTGTAGGAAGTCAAGTATAGATTATTACATATTTGGCCTCCATTTATTCATAAAAATTTGAAGGAATTGCCTGAGGAAGTCCCAAAGTTGGTCATTAACGTCGGATCTATATTTGATTATTCTGAAAAGTATACGTCCATGGATTTACCATTATCTTCATATAAACTTATTAAAAAGGCGAAAAGTAAAATATTAATTTGTTTCTTCTTCACTTCCGTCTAATGACTTAAGAAATTTAAAAATTCATGTATATTTCTCATGGGATAATGTTTTTATTTGTTAATGGGCAAGTTAGTTTATGTAAAATCTAGGTGTATCTCGAGTGGCTCGTCTGTTAAGTCTAAAACCCTCTCATGAAATATAAATAAATTGACTGTAGTTTGGTTGCTTTCTGTGATTTTTTTTTGTATCAATGTTAGTATCGTGAGGGATCAACATCAGTCCTTCGTGACTATTAGACACGCGGAGTGATTTAGGAGAACCTTGACGTCGGTCTTTCGTGAAGCGAGCCAGACATAAATCACTTGGTGGCCGATGACGAGTCCAAACAAGAGATGCTATATAATTTTCCAGCTTATTAGCTATTCCCCGCTGTCCATTCACAGCGCCAAACCACGGGAGTAAATTCCTTATCAAATTGAGCGGGACCGAGGGAGAACCGGTCCTGTGTTTCACAAGTGCAGGGTAGCAATAAACACGTAATCGACCCCGTTATTGCCTCCCCTGGGTAGGGGACTATGACTTTGTTAGGCGCTTCCTTCTAATACAAACACTGTTACCTCATGAATTTCACTGCTAATGCACACGTCAATCCATTTAGAATATTCAGCTCCTGACAGCGTCTTCACTTACTATTACCTCCATTTAAAATAATTAGCTCTGCCTAAGGATCATACTTAGCCTGATTATATATACATGCAGGACCATACTTCAGTTATTATTTTACGAATTTAGGACAAAAAATATTCATTAGGGAAAGGAAGTCTCTGAATAACCGTATATACATAATCCAGGAAATAATATACCATCTAATACTACTTCACTTATATTTTATTCGTATTCTGAACTTAAAAAGCTCATTAGGGAAAGCAGGACTGTGAATAATCGTATCCACACCATTCTTTAGCAAAAACCTTAAATCCTCTGAAATGCTGTCGAGTTACGCAACAATTTCGAAACGTGTCTGTTTGGAATTAATAATATCTCCAGGCATTTTAACCTCTTTCAATAATCTCCAGAGTTGAATGTTTGCGCAGAATATTTTTTTAAACGTTTCCATATAATTATTTAAAACAAAAAAGTTAACCAAAGTTGCAACTGTCGTTGAATATACAGTGCGAAATATTTTTTCAGACCAGTAAAAATCATGATTTTGTAATATATTAAAAGCTTCAGTGAAGATTACTTCAACGTAGCAATTATTGGACTTTTATTTTGTATCCTTGGGCGGCTGCCAAATAAAACTTTTAAATGGAAAGATACCCGATACGCAAACCAATAACAAGAAACTGGTTCCAACCGTCGGCCTCGAAACCTAAAGATACAGCTGTGAGGTGTGCGTCGTATTTGCCACCCGCCACCCCGTAACACTAAATACTTGTATTGTTACACACACACACACTTGCTAATAATATTCCATGAATTAAATGCTTAATGATATATTTAAAATATAAGTCCCAAAAAAATCCGGACTTCCGTCTGAAATTTCAATTCTACAACATAATTCTTTTTAAGTTTATGTTTCCTTAATTCCTTACATAATTTGTGCGGAGTTCTTGTTTAAAAAAAACATTGAATTAGAATTATTTTTTTGTAGATACTTAAAAGTGGTGTAGCATTATTCTCACGGCATACATTGCTAAATTAAAATGCAAGGTATTTTTTAAAATTTAAATCTTAATTGTTATCTTTTTTAATTATTTAGGTGAAAATAGCAATGGGAGTATATTTAACTGTGTTATTTAAAATAGGACAGACTTTTAAATAAATGAGGTAATCATATAATTACTGTTCATATATCTGAAATCTAAAATACTATACAGATCATTTAAATAATAATAATTATCATTCGTTTTAAATTCAGAGCTCAATACATACACATCAAACTGTGGATAATTTTGTTTTATAGTTCTTCTAGGCATCTACTGTCATTATCTGAAGACGTCTTAATTTTATGACTAAACGCCATAGTCTAGTATTAATTTCTCTGCATTATTTGAAGTACTTCAGAAACTAATTCCAAACGTAAAATAAAACCCCTAATTAATTTTTCTGTAATTATACTGGTACTTTATTTCGTAAATGAACGTTACGAAGAATAAGTAATGGCGTAACGATAATAAACGATTTAAATACGACTTAATTTTGTAAAAATTCATTTCGAAATCGCTGGGGAAAAATTTGCATGAAACAGTTTCAGTTTGTAAGCTTACACATCGTAATTCTAATCTTTTTTTACTGAGTGCTATTTTCTGGCTGACTAATACGTAATAATATTTTAATTCTTTATAAATCCAATTTAGAGCTTCCTGCCAAGATACAGAATTACATTTTAGATGTAAATCTAAAACATGTTAATTATACGACTTATTTCAATCATACAATTAATAAATTAGCCACAGGACAGAATAAAAGTAATGAAGCTACAAAAATACACATCGGTTTGTATTTCTTTAAAACTTCCTGGGTAACGAATGGATTTTGAGGAGTTTAAATAAATTTTATGCATTGATATATTCTTCTATTAATATCATACTTAAAAACACAAGGTTCCGTTCTTAATTAAAGACTTCCTATGTTGTAATATGGATGTGGAGTTGTAATGGTGTTTTTAATTAAAGTTTATTAATTTGTTATTCCCATGTTCATGTTGCAATTATAATCTTTTATTTCCCAAGAACTAAGCAAAATACTCCAACTCAAGGTCTTCTAAGTTGTCGCTAGGATTCCCTATTTATTGTTTACACTATTCCAATTATTAATAAATTATCTAGGTTTTTATTGCACTCACATACGATCACCGAACCAAAAGCAAAGATCCTGCTAGAACCAAAGAAAAATTTCTTCAACCTTCCAGAATCAACAGATTGTACTTTCAACGGAAATTTTACTGGCATAAAATAAATTTTATTACAGAGTATGTCTTCGTCGCCAAATTCTTCTACTAACATTCCTAAATTCTTGTATTAATATTAGCTATACGATTGTAATACATCACTACAATATCTCAATTCGACAACGTTTCGTCATTATTTCTTGACATTCTCACATGTACTTTGGTCGATTTACTTATTTACACATCAAACCAATTTCTATTTACAGACATATAGTTCTAAATTGCATTTATAAGTAAAACATTATTAAGTGTCAATGGTTACGTTAGTCGGAAAATAAATCTTAGTGCAAACTAAAAAAAACTGTTTCCAAATTCAGACTGCGATACTTTAAGACTGTCAAATTCTTATACTTTCAGCTAAAAAACTTGTTACATAAATAACATTTCTCAGTTTCACAACGCTTCGTCCTTAATTTAAGACTTTCTACGTTGTAGAAATGGTTTTGAGTAATAAAAATTTAAAGATAGCAAATTATTTTAATAACATCGCCTAAAAATTCCTCTCTTAACATTAATATAAGTTTAAAACTTTTCTCAGTTGTACAACGTTTCAACCTTAATTTAAAAATCGTCAGGATATTAAATAATTTAAAACACAATAAATTAATCTGACAAGTATATAATTAAAACACAGGTTTTGTTAAAAATTTAATGACCTACTGTGCTGTTTCATTGTTATAAATGATTTCGGTCCCAAAAGTCGCCCGACTAAGTCCACGACATTAATTTATATAATTTGTTTCCTATTTAAAATGGGTCTGTTATTTATGTATTTTATTTAATTGCAAGTATATTTTTGCTGAATATTGTTTATCCAATCGATATTGTTTTTTAAAAAAGAATTGTTTATGTAGTTTCCTGATGAAGTTCACAAAGATGGGAAAAACGTTTTATGTTTACTAATTAGTAATTAAATGTTTTGTTGACAAATTTGGCTGTATTGTAATTTTGATAAATGATTTTAAACATTTACAAATTTGTGTTTTGAAATCGGTTAAATATTGTTGTTATATACGAAATATTTTACAGTTGCTTGATTAAATTGTTTCTGAGTTATGGTCGGATAACTTTTCTAGTCTTAAATCGTCGTCGTGGAATCAAGTCATCATTACTTTCGATTTCTCCACAGCTCAAACTCGTTTCGTCTTGAGGGTTACAAGGCAGGAACAGTCAGGTTACGAGAGGTGAAACCTCTTAAAAGAGTCTATGGAGAGTTTTGTAAAAAACAATTAAACACTCTGAAAGGGAAATGTGGTTAGTGTCCTTTGTCTCAGATTTCAATTAAAATTTCAGAGATAAAAAAAGAATTCCAACTTAAATTTTCGTTTATGTTTCATTTAGATATCTTGCAGAGTTCAGAATATATTAATGTAAATATTTATAAGTCCATTGAACTGCCGAGTGAAAGGCGACGTGAAAACCAACTGCGAATTATAAGTCCTATACCATTCATTCCACTTTATTACATTATTTTGTAAGCATAAAAGAGAGGGAGGACCAGCATTTTCACTCCATCTATTCTTGCAGGAGGATTTGCGCTGTAATTAATGTATTTTTAGTAGAGCTCACTTCCTGAGAAATAATAAACTTCTTTAGATTGTCAGTACGATGTATACGTAAATTTTAATATTCAGTAATCGTTCTTTTTATTACCTCCGAAACGTGAGAAGGCGAAACCTGTTCAAAACGAACTGCGAGTTATAAGGTTTGCCCTGAAGCGATCATACCGTACAGTTCATATAGAAAGATTTATTTCGTCACTATGGGCTGATCCCGGTGGCAACATACATTTAATATTTCAATAAAGGAATATAAGTTAAACAATACTACTGTTAATATTGAATATACAAATACGTTAGGAGTAATTTTAAGCTTAAATATGTTAAGGCATGTCCCTAATTCAGTCCCTAAATGATTTTTCACTCTTCGGAAAAGTCGTTAGTAGACTTGCAGTTAAATATTCAATGAATTTAACTTTATGAAAATTCTGTAGTTGTTGTTTAGTTCTTAGGGCAATTTCCGCGAGTACGATGTCGCGGGCAGAACTAGTTTCTAATATTTGCTTATTGGTAAAATATTATTTCTGAGAAACAAGGTGGGATCAGACGTTTATAAACGACGGGATGTTTTCAGTTGGTATCAAGTGTCGATGAGCAGAACAGAAAGTGGAGTTGTTTGTATGATTGTTGAGCGACAGGTGTTGAAGAACCGGCCCTGAATACGCACGACTGAGAGCGAGTCCATTCACGGCAGAGGTTGTGGGTGAGGTTCGAGGCTTCTGTAATAGGAGAGTACAGTAATGGTTTGTATCCAAAGTTGAAGTTGTAAACTGGTTTTCTGGAGTGGTTTGTAATCCGAAGACGCGGTCATAATTGCCGCCATCAGGGGCATAAAACGTCGACGTTATTGCCGCGAGCCGAGCCCAGATATTATTTAAAAGGAGCGACGAGTCTATATTGACAGTAATTCTGAAATAATAATAATAATAACCAGAAAATCCGGAATCCTCGTTTTCCACCCCAGCATCGGCGACAGGATCGAGCCGGGCCGAAAACCTGTTGCGCGGTTATTTGGAACGAGTCCCTGAAGAATGCTGCTCACCCGCGCACCCTCCAGTCCACAGACCTGTCCGTCTGGACCACAGCATCCCTGGCCTGGCATCGCATCGCAGTGCGCTACAGTGACTTGTCTGTGTCTGTGTGTGTGTGCGTGTGCGTGTTTGAGTGCTGTGTCGCCGCGCTGCGGACGTCGCCGTCGAGGGCGCCACGGTAGGCTCAGTGCGACGATTCCACTCTGTTCTGTTCCGTTCCGTTCAACTCCGTTCCCTTCGGTTCGCCTCGATTCGCCGCGCGTGACGTCACCGCGCGTAATTGCAGCACGCGGCCACACGGCTCAATTTGTGTTTTCGACTAAGAGAAGCGAACCCAAGCGAGTGTCTTTTGCCGGGGAATGGACGCTGTCCGTTGGCAGACGCGAGCGTGGTAATTTGTCGGTGCGTGAGAAGCGATAGCCATCTGTGAAGGCTTCGTACAGCTCTCGGCTGATTTGCACATAAACGAGACTAGCCGTCCGCATTAGTGCGCAACCGCGGGAGGTCTTAACACCGCCATCTTGTCACCGGCGTTACGTAACTTTTTTTGGGGAATGACTTTCCGTCAAAGCTTGCACAAATTCTTATAAAACACCGGTACCGAACGACGCAATAATTAAAACTCTGATAACACTAATTACTTTCTATGAATATTTAGCGTGTTTTAACGTAGAAATGATAACTTATTATCATTAGACTGATCCATCACTACCACCTGTCCGTGTCAGAACGCTGGCCCTCTCCAAGTCACCCTATGACAGCAATCATTTGTATTACCTTCTTTACGAAATTTCACTATCCTCAATGAATAATCACTCCAACAAATTTTTAACACACTTTCACACTCTGGCAGTCATCTTATTGACTTCCTTTGTTGTAAACACACCTGTTACAATGTTGATACATTTATTCGAAAATAAACACGAAAGAGAATAAATAAAAGCGTATCGATATTAATCGGTCTGAATTTAACTACTATTTCTAAAATATAAATTTCTTAATTAATAGTGAAGTTCACCTGATTTCAATGAGATAAACGATTAACACAGCTAATTTAGTCAGAATTAAATTAAAATATAAAAACCTAGGGCAAAATAAAAAACCGTACAGCATGTATTTTTCTTTGGAAACTCACCAGGTGCGATAAAACATTAATAATGTATAAGTAATTCAACTCAAGAGTTTAAACAGAAAAAGTTTTTCAAGTGTACTTTGAACCCACATTGTGCTCTATTTCAATTAAAATTCCATTTTGATTAAATTGGCCGTGTTTCTTATTCATTATGTAATTCTGTGCACACAAATTAGTATTAGCAGTTACAGTTTTTAAGTTATTACGTCAAATTACGCATCATTTCGATAATTTTCGAACCCAAATAAGATTTTGTGTATTAAATGACTGATTTTAATTTGGATACACAATGATGAAAAACCCTTAGTTTTAAATTAATTTCTTCTTTTTTTATTTGTAGTAGACTACGGTATGTACCGAAATTACCTCTACAAATTTTTAATTAATTTTGTAACAAAAATTGAAAAAAAAATTATAATTTTGGTGTTTATCAAATTTTGTGGTTGATTCAGAACCATGGGTTTTTCACCACTGTAAAATAAAGGTTATTTTAAAAAATTACGTCCGGAAAAGCAGCAGCTGTGTCATGGTGCTGTCGTACGCGTTACAGGTAAATAATGCGGTTAATTTTACTGATTTATTTCAAATCCTCAAATAATTGTTGTAATACATCGACTTCGAATTATATTCTCACAGTTCGAAGCTTTAACTGCGAGGGTTCCTATGCATCTTAAAATTGTCGTATACATTTATCTTACACGTGACATAAGTTTGTTTGCAAGTTCCATCATTATTGGAAAATGATAATAAGGTTTGCTAAGCGTATTCTCCAACAGACTTAGTCATTATAAACGTTCTGAGTTCCCCTGTGTTATCGTTTACAAGTCACTGTTTGTAATTAGAAGGTATTAACCTTACGCCAATGAACACAGACTTGAGCTAAGTTTCAAGTGCTGCTAAAACCAGTGTAATCAGTTGAAATGTTTATCGGGAACTTCCTAAAACCTAACTGGGAATTATGCAAATTACAAATAGCCTGGTAATTGTTTATGACAGACGTTTCGTCCCCTAACAAACTAGTTTGAGCGTCTTCAACTTGATGTGCGAGTAATCCTCTTTTAAGTTGTTTCAAAAAACAATTACACAACATCGTCGGTGTTTTGTTAGTCTTTTGTTAGTATTTGAAAACACGCTAAAGGGTGCATTTGCGGAAACCACGCCTCAGTAAAACTAACGCATGGCAGTCCGGCAATCTTGCTAAATTAATATGTTGAAATAGGTGGAGGGGAGGGGGGGAGAAGGATAGGTATAGGTGGGGTATAAGATGTTTTCCTACTTTCACCATCTAAAATTAACTTGAATTAAACGAGGTTGCATACTTCGTGAAAATTTCGCCAAAGAGAAAACTCGTTCGGTCAAGCCAACGTAAATTCCTGAAATTATTACGAAAATGTGAATACTGTTTTCGAGTTTCATATTTTTGAAAATCATAAAAACGACAATTACAAAAAAAAATCGAACTACCATTTTCAAATGGTAATACTAATTCAGTTTAGTAAGCTGAAATTTACACAACGTGCGTTACATAATATATTAATAATTCGTATTAGTTCCAAATATAGAACACAAAAAAACTGCAGTCATCTTTTCTACAAAAAAGCAGAGAGAAATTTTTTCCCCCCAAATGTTTGCCTGAACGTGTTTTTCTGCTCATCCTGAAAAATAAGTCTTACACGATACGTCCTTTGAATCAACTCCAGGCTAGAATTTCGTACTTCTATACGTTTTAGTTACTAACTTTAGCTGAGTTATTTAAAATTTTCTTTTGTTTTTCTATTTTGTTTACTGACTTATCAAAACTGTCTTCATCGAGCGTGGTATTTATTTTTCAGTAAATTACAAAAATAATGTGTTTCCGTTTCACTTTCACCCGTTTCTTATAACTTACAATGAACATGTCTTCAACAGAAAATGTTAGAAAATGAAACATAAATCGCTTCAGTAGTTCGAGATAACTTAAAATTCTATTATAACAATAACAATCAAATGAATTACACTGTTCGAATTAAAAATGTGTTCTCTAATTTTGTCATGTAAATGACATCGTAATCATCTCTACGTACTGTTTCCAGCGTGAAAATATTTTTACGCGTCATAACCAGTTTCTTTTGTCGACGGTGATGTAATATTTGGTGAAGAAATTATCGGGTGTTTCATTCTCTGTAGTAGAAAATTTATAAGAGAGGGGGGAAAAGGAAAAAAAATACGTTTCTCAGACTCTGGATTAAGCGGAATCTAGTACTATACAGAATTAAATTAACTACAGAAAAAACGAAGTTTCTTATTTTATTGATACAGCATCTTGGGGTTTCTTTAGGTGAGGCCTTACGCAATAAATTTTGCACCACTGTTAACTTAAGGAAAAATAATAATTTTGAAACGAAATGTAAAACACATATTGTTCAGTTTGAAATTAATTATTAAATTATAAATAATACGGACTTACAGTTTTAATGGTTTCAAATGCATATTATGAACTGAGCTTTAGAGGTGAAATGGAGAAAGGTTTGCTTCCTTAAGTATTATGTCCATTTTGATGAGAACTGTTTGGACTCTTGTACTCAGCTTTCTTCCCTGAAGATTAACAGTTGCTACGGTTCGAAACGTACGGTTATATATTCGTTTCTTCTTGCAGTTTCCCATAATTTTTTTCTATTATAGACAACAAGAAACCTGTAATTTTATCAACTAATACAGTAACTCCTCGTTATATTGTTCTCATAATCTTTGCCTTTTGACTTTTATTCCACAATTCCCAAGGCAATACAGTCTGGGAGCTAGGTGAAAACTATTTTTAAATATATAATGACCAAAGCTGTATTGTACGGAACCGTGTGAAAATTTTTCATCAGAATTTTTTCAGCGTACGTGTAATTTATATTTCTATTGCTTCTAAAATATATTTCTCGAAACATAAGAAAAGTTGGGGCCATTTTATAAGTAACTAATTACACGTTGAATTTTTGTGGAAATTTCACTGTACGTATGTAATTTTTTTATTTTAAGTTGTCTAAGTTTTATTTCAACGACGATTAAGGCTTCTGCAGCAATAATGAACGGGTTATCACGTCTTATGTCAGAGTCACGCCAAGTGATTCTGAATTAAGTATGATTGAAAGCCTTGATCTTAATAGCTGTTTTAGGTAAAATTTTCCCCCCCAGATTAGTATTATCTGAATGTCCGAAATGCCTTCCGCGTCCACCGAATCTAGAGTCCGTTCTGTGGGAACGCTATAATTTGTGACAGTCGATAATTTCAGACGAATATATGCCAACTCCGCCCACTTCTTAAGCGAGAATTGATATATATGCACATAACAGCTCCATCGGCAATAAATTAAACAGCCACTTAGAGAAATCTGGCAAACGATGTGCCGCTAATGAGGGTTGAACTTTCTACTAGTTGCCAGTAAAAAAAAACTAAAGAGGAGAAGAAAAAGTCACAGTATAAATTGCGTTCGTTCTGATTGGCTATTTTGGTGGATAAGTGGAATGAGGTCATAGATGTGTGCGACCAATGGGCAGGTCGCTTCAGCCCCAAGGACAGGGCCTGGCGAAATTGGGAGGCCTTCAGCTTACTTCCCACAATCATTCACGCATCATTCAGTCGCCGACTCACCATCGGAAGGTTCAAATTTTGCCTTGCTACTCACTAAAATCACATGAAAGGAATCGTTTCCCCCCTTGGGATACTGCACCAGTAAACCAAGTAGATGAACACGAGACTTACAACCGTTGCTGTAGACTGCGCTGTATTCAGTGGGCATGGGGAAACAATATAATTTCTTAACTTTGAAATGTACTTTATCAATATATACATACGATTAAATTCGAATCATTTCTGTAGAAATTGGTGTTCAGTTAAAAACTGTATTTGATAGTTTCAAGAACCAAAATTTTTTTCTCCAATATTTTTTCATTATCGTTCACGAAAAAAATAATCAAAATCATGATACTTATGTCTTACATTCCCATGGATTATCATTGTGTCTCAATCACTCTGTTGAGAAATATTTATTTATTAATTCTGTTCAAAATATTTTTTATTACAAATGAGGTTAACATATTCTAATTTATCTATTATAAACAACGTTTCATTGTTTACAAATTAAATACAAACATATATATATATACATTTCGTGCGTTACATAGTGTATTAATATTTCGTATTAGTTCCAAATATAGAACACAAAAAATCTGCATTCATCTTTTCTACAAAAACGCATAGAGAAATTTATATATATATGAAATGTTTTAATTTAAAATGTTTTTAAAAGAATTCTTCTTTTATACATGATTGAAGTAATATTATTGACCAAACGTCACTTCCAAAATTTTTAACAAATCTATTATTACTGAGACTAATTTGAGACCCATGGTAATGTAATACATCAACTATAAAAATTTTAAAAATTTCAAATTAAATTTATTTTGAAAAGTACATCAATATTCTTAAAAAATGGCTACTTATTTGTTACTAAATAAGCTTCATAGAAGCATACAATAAATACATCAACTCAAAAATTCAAAAAAAATCCCAAAACATAAATTATTTATATCAATTTCGTGACAGCCGATTTTGAGAATCCATGCATCGACAATTAAACGTAGAAAGCATTTTAAAACCAGTAAATACAGTTAAGTAAAAGCAGATATTTAATATTGAGATACGTATTACGGTTCCTGACATTAGGGTTAGCTTTTAAATTAAAACATGATTTACAAAAATATGGACCTTTTAGATATAATTTTTTCTTGAAACCGTTATAATTCATTGTTCCAGTATCGAGTTTTTAATTGATTAATTTCGTTAATTGTTGTCTCCGTCAAAAAATATTATTTGGCTCTTGTAACTATACTTATAAATAGCATGCCGCGTAAAAATAAAAATAAATTGGGCATAATTTTTTCTAGTGGTGGATGCCAATTTAAGATACTTTCAAAGTTAAAAGTTGTATTTACCCGAATTAATTTAATTACAATCGAATAAACCAGGTAGAATATTACGGAAATCCATCTTAATCAAATACAAATTTTGTACATGTTACTAGAATAAAAATTTGACAATCATTTCAGACGCAGTGGTTGGATGAAGCGCACACTTGGAATTTTTGTCCGCAAACTTGTAATTATTCCTTGATATTACAATAAATAAATTATATTCAGAATCGGAGACATTTAAATTCTGACCGCAAGCATTTCAAAAAGGAATCATACGTCGTACGAATTTTCAATTATTGATATCACTAGTCTGTTTTAATGTGTGAAAATAAAGTTAAAAAGTGATCAATTCATAAACAATTAATTCCTTCAATGATTCGTCTTTACATTTGGGACTTTATAAGAGACATTTCTTCGGGATGTTTAATCTTTAAGTATGGTCTTAAACATTAATTTATCTGTTGCAACTGTTCTTGGATACAGTCCAGTCCAAATTAACTCCTGTTAGCAAACTTGATAATTAAAAATCCATAGTAAATGTACGTAGTGAAGTTGATATGGAATAAAAACTCCGCTTGTTTTTGAATCGGACGTTTTTTATGTAATTTTATATAACTGATATTTTAATAATGATTTATAAATTATTTTTATTAAAATATATTTCTGACAAATTTGGATGTATTACTAAACTGAGAATTATTTGCCGCTGCAGCGAAACCACGTTAATCCTTTTTTTAGTTTGTTGGTACGTTCGGCAATCTTTATATAGATTTCCCTGGCGGTATTTAACAACCAGGGAAAGTTTCATCAAAATCACTGTGACAGTTTTCTTGTGAAACGCGAACTACATCAGCATGTCATACAGACTGAAATGGAAATTACCTGTCCTCGCATTCTGGTCCCTTAATGCATGTATCGTCAAGATAAATCAAAATTATGCTGCTCTACATGTACAGTCTGCCTTTTTTATTTTTGAAAATGTCGATTAACTAATCTCGTCTGGTAGGAAATGCGTTTCCAGAAAGAAATGTGTATATTTTACGTAAAAACCAAAACGTGAACGAGTTTTTCGTAGACGTTTTATTTTTTCATTATTTACCCGTCGGCGACTGAAAAATTTTCACGTTACAGCAAATAAATTTAATCAAGCTACAGTCTTAATCAGTACAACAAAACAAAAACACCGTAGCCAAGGTCTTACACGTGTTTACGAGAAACGATGCCAAAATGAATCACAGACGTAGCACAAAATATGGCGTCGGTATATCATTTTAAAAACCTTGGAAACGGCGTTATTTCGGATAATCGTCCTTGTAGTCCTTGTAGTTATATATATATTAATTTAATATATTACCGTTGCGCCAGATTTAATGGCATTCACATATTGTTTCTGAATCGGGACATTTGATCGAAGAGAAAGAAATTTATAAATTCTTTTAGAATTCGTTCATATTTATTTTAAGAATATGCTGTTGTTTTTAGCGAGTGTGCCACGGAAAGAGCTTTTCTTTAAAGAGGTTCCCCACTTATCAGATAGTGCGCCATTTACGCGTATAAACTAGAGATAGCCGCATATAATTATGTAAGTGACGTACTGTACAGAAAAATGTCTAATTTCGTTTTTTACAACTTGTAAATTTGTACCAATAAGTATTTTGGATTTAAATAATTCAGAAGAGAAATGTGTATATATTTGCCTCGTATGTAAGATATATTGTATAAGGTCTCATGATTTGCATGTTTTATATGCGCCGGATGTAAGTTCTTTGCTATTTTTTTTTCTGTTGCGCGGTTTTTACAGAATTTTGTACTTAAGTGGCATAAAGTTGAATATGGAACAGTTACTACGTTATTTAAACCACAGCATGTCAGATAAATGAAGTCAAATACAGTTGTTACTTATTTTATTTTTAGTTTAACCTTCTGATATTTCCTCTGTAATTGCGGACATTTTATATCTGGATTCCTATAAGATAAGGCAGAGTAAATGCTGTCGTTATAGCTAACGAGCGTCGTCTTATTCCAAGCATTCCTCCCCATTATTTCCATTATCCCGCATCGTTCTGTAATTGTCAACAATGCATACGTTTCTTCATTTAGAGTAAATTCGAATTTGGACATGGTCACCGATTCTGGTTTGTCGATAATGCAGAGCACTTTCTTTAATAAGGGGAACAGGTTTCTGTACGACACGAGCGCCTACCTGCAGCACAATTTCCGAAGCTAAAGCTGTGGGACGCGTTCACGGAGCAATTACGGCCACTGCTCATAATAAACTTTCCCAGCAACGTAAAGTTTTTTAACGTAGCATGCGCTAATTTCTCTATTGAATGCAACAATGTGTGGATCCTTTACAGAGATGCTTATATATCACCCTATAAACCGTACAGCTTCTCAAGTATTATTTCACTAACTCAAATGCGCTTTTCAAGATAATAAATAAAACTGAGTGATCGTCCATATATATACTTGGTGATGATCCACATAGAAACGTAAACGCGCCTTGGAAATGTTCCTTGTGACCCGGAAACAAACACTGTGCGGGTAAGAGACGACTGCCAACCTTAGATACGGTGGCGTTTATTTTATAACATCCAGAAGCAGCCAATATATCCGTAGAGCAAATAAAATTGAGTGATTGTTACGCATCAAAATTTAAACGCGCCGTGGAACTTCAAGAAAATTTTGTGCACATGTTCCTTGTGACCCGGAAACAAACACTGTGCAGGTAAGACACGACTGCCAAAATATATATTTTTAAATGCAAAAGCAATATTTGCGTATAATACATTGGTTTGGGGTTCAATGAGATTTATAATGACTCTTAACTAATTAAAATACATTACCCAATAGGGGTAAAAATATACAATAAACAATTTCTTATTATTTTCTGCATCTGTCCATCCTGCCGTCCAAGAGTATCTCCTTAGCATTGCCTCTGCAATTTTTTTAATTAGAAATATCTAATCCTCACGCTGAGAAACGTAGATTGATGGACTAACATTTCATCCGACAAAACAAAACATATAATCACATTGATTAATAACACTGCATCTATTGACTCTTGAAATTTCCACGTATTGCTTGAAAATTCACTTCAAATCACAAAAACGTTACATTAATTACCGGCCGACACAGTTTTAATGGACGATCTAGGGTCGTACAAAGAAAGAAGCTACTATTATAAATAAATATATTATACGGCTCCTTTACAAAAACTACATTTCCATTTGGCTTTAATTTCCACTAGCTCTGCGTACTCGTCGTTGACAGGCTATTAACGACACGAAGAAGTAAAGAAAGTGTTATTAGTCCGAAGGCAATCCGTAGCCAATAATTGAAATGACAAAAAAGTCAGAGAGGTAAGTCTGAGTACAAAGAATAAGCTGCAGATGTGTGTGCGCGGTTCCACACAAAGCACTTAATAACCTATGAGTTTCAACTGCAATTAATACTGCTTTACTGGCGAATTCATTATTCATAATACTCGTCTGGAATTGCAATTAATCGGAACACAATTCAGGTAGATTTTATTGATCCTATTAGCCTTTGACTGTGGGAAAAAAGATTAGTTATAAATTAAATTACTAGGAACAACGGTGTGTTAAATGTTTTCTTCTGTCCCTATAACCGTCTGATAATTATTGATTAATTCCAAACAATTTAATAATAATAGAACACACAGAACGACTTTAACAGAGCATGCTTACATTTTTTATAATTATCATATAAAGATTTAAAGCCAGTCACTGAACAATACATAAAAAATTCAGCAAGCTATATAGTCTACGTCCTACATTCAAGTAGTACAACTACAAAACTGAATAAAAAATTGAATATAAACTTTCCATTCAAATCTTACAACGTTTCGTCCTGATATTGAAGGAAATTTCTTGAGACTTTGAAGTATTTAGGTAACCATTATTTTGAAGAAAAAAATTAGAAGTCTAAATATATAAAGAGTATCGTCATGGGCTGCATCCATGGTCCGTTACAATTACAGCATGTCTAATTCAGGCCAAAAACATAAAAAAATTAATGAAACTAAACCAAATTAATTTAATACAACTACAGGTTTCGGTCCTGATCTCGACCCTCTTCAGATAGAACTAAAGTTGACTTTATAGCTATTATATACATTTATATAGCACCCAAGGAAAGTTACAACCGAAATGTTATTATTGTTACTTCTTTTGGATGCAGCCCAGGACGAAAATTTTTTATTTATTTGGGCGTCTATTTTTTACTGCAAACATTAAAATCATTAAATACTTTACCTAATGAAGTCCGAAAAAGCTAAAATTTAAATCCCAGATTCCAAATCAAAAATTCTCTAGTACATACTTAAATTTCTGCTTTCCGTCTCACTAAACGTACTTGTGAAAAGAGTTTAATTGTTACGAGTTGCCTCAGATCACTATTGTTGGACTTCATATGTTATTTTGTGGTCAGTTGTATTTAGTTTCCGTATAAATTTTTGGCAGGCCCAGAAAGAGCTGGATTAGTGGCATAAATGAGGAAATCCGAGAAAGAGGAACAGAAGAAAAATTATGGAAAGACACAGAGGAATGGCGTTTGGGAATCGGAAGACCCAAGACGTTATAAAACGATATATATATATATATATATAAATTTTTGTCCTTCCTTGGTTTCATTTGCTGAAAATATATCCTCTAGAAGAAGAAAACCTGAAACGTTGTTACTAAATAAAGTTAAATAATTCTGTAAAAGGTCTTTAGTTGTTTTATAAAATTTTAAATCCTTAAGAAATTTACCTGATTAAGTCCAAAATGGAAGTAAGAACGTAATTCTGTAGGAATAAATTATATATTATTTAATATAAAACTATATCCATGTACATAGTCATCATCAGATTTATTTAAGCTTTATTACGTGGCCCATGTTAATATCTTTCAGTCAAAGAACTATAGTCATTTGTAAAACTAACACTAAAATAAATCGAAGCGAAAAGGAACCAATACTGCCTCCTGCGGGATTTCATAACTATAAAGTGTGATTTGCCAACTCATTTCTGTTCAATCATACAGATGACAAGGTTTGAATGACTGAGAGCTTCTGTACACAGTCTTTTCTTTACAGTTGTAATAACGGTTAAATAAATCTGTGTGATGACTGTGAAGATGGCTGTAATTTATATATTGAATTTATTATAGAGAGTCAACAGACTCCTGGTGCCATTTTAATATACAATATTTAATTAAAAGCATCCAATCAATTTTTAGTTTATCCCGTTCCAACGGGCCGACAAACATGGCAGCGTTTTATTTATACAGATTAATTTGCCCCGCTGCAAATATTAAGGCCCAGGATGAAAGCCTTAATATCCATTTTTTGTGAATATTGGTTTCGGTACCACGAAATGGGGCCCAAAGCTGCGGCTAACCAGTAATTACGTAATGCAGCTATTAAGAGTGCTAATGCGCTACCTCTGAGAGTTAATGTCCTATGTCGGTCTGGGCGGAAATCTTTTATTATAATAAATGAGGCGTCTATTTGGAAGGACAGTCTCATCTTGTCACTTGATCGTTAACTTGGCCGGCATCCACAGCTGGAAACGAATCAGACGCGCAAGACGGTTTTTTCCGTCCGCATCCGGCCAAGAAGCCATATACAGCAGCCACGTAATTGGAATAGGTCGGCAGTGTATGCTTTGAACAACAGCGCTATTTTATAATTAGCCATTAATTGATGCGGCAGAATGCGCTACTGGAGCCAACCATCACTTTTTGCGCATAAATCATATTCATAACTTTCCGCAACGGACAGGTATGCGCGCGCACCGCTAATTATTACTCACTAATATTTGGCCTTACATAAATACTACAGCAATTTGAACGAGACAGGACCCGTATATATTTTTATCTGAAATTTATTTACCGATGAAAAGCCATGCGTCTTGAGACGTAAGAAATCAAACTACGGCTTTTTTTGTAATTTCAATCACAAACAATGATATGAGCCAAAAAATGTTGTTACTCACTGTGGATTGGCTATTATTTTTACGTGAAAAAGTCAATTTTAATTTTTTTAAATTTCTGTACCAGATAATTAGATCGACCATAAAACTATTTACACTTGCTAAATTAAAAAAAACTGAGTTTCGACATTTTCAAAGTGGCCGTCGTAAAAAAATGCTGTGCCAAAACTCATAACATAACTTAATTAATATGATACATGATCGTATTCTTCTTCTATAAAATGCAATCACGAAAAGCTTTAAATAAACGTTTCAAGAGAATACTATGAAGAGTATGAACTAATTAAATGGAAAATATACGACACACACATGAAAAAATAAATAAACAGTATCTCCGCCCCCTTTTTTCCTATAAATATGAACCTGTACTGCATCCAGACTTACATATTTACTGTATATTCCCCTAATCCTCAAAAACTACAGATGGCCAGTTACAGGCAATGAGACGATATTAAACAAATTTACCATTTTTTTCTTCATATTTGTAGACATTTTCCATTTATTTAAAAAATAATTTCTTAGTAATTTCCTTAAAACTAGAATAGCATTCCACAATTTCAAAGTTCAGGACTTGAGAAATTGAGGATCGCCTTGAGAAAACTTACATTAAAAAGTTATATTATAAAAGTAAATGTAATTAATTTTAGTATGAATTTTAGTTGAATGTGTGTATGTAATATTTAATACAATGTCCAATTGGCCTCAGATTCACAAGTTGATTGGTTTGGTTCACCAATGTTTTAGAGAAAATGATTTTGATTTATTATTTAATCCATTAGTCCTCGGACCAGGAAATAGGATACGTCAAATAGAAGATTATAAGAAATTAATAAGGTAATAATAAATTAGATAATAAACCAATTATATAAATTTTGAACGCTTCCACCCCCCCCCCCACCCCCCCAAGATATAAAACTAAGTTTAGAGAGATTCTAAACTTAACTAGAAGAAGTTTTGTACATTCATAGATTTAAAACAAAACAATATGTTAAGCCATAATATTTACCAATAGAAATTAGGGAATCTGAGACTATTAATAAATTTAAAAATAGTTTATTTGAAGCCCTAAGTTTTGGAATAAAAATTATGAAAAATTGGATACTGTACTACCTTGTTGCATTTCTTTGCTAAATAAATTTGTTATTATTATTACAGTAGTTAATATTGAATATAATTGCCCAATGGTGATACATATATATCACATCTACCAGACGTTTATTAATGTATAACTACATATTAATAGTTTCAAAAAATTATCCTGTTATTATCATTTGAACGTATATTACTTCCAACCAGAACGACTTAACGAATTAATTAACCACTCCCATAATATTTTGAAGCATGCATATAGTCAATTGTACTGTACATATATCTAATTAAAAAATTCGTTTCATTAATGCTAAATTAAAAATTCTATTGTAATACATTCCGATGAATCGCTGCAATCATATAAACTTTGCATTTCTTCCCGGGAACTTTAAATGTTAAATACACAAGTCACTAATGGTAGTTTAAACAACAGTTATTAACTTTTGGAACGTTTCAGGTCTGTTATTTCAATCGAAATGTTTTTACTTTTCATTTACTATTTACGTCATTCTGAGATTTAAGTTTTACTGCAATGACGTCACATGTCTGGGCTCACAGAAATCGTAAAATATATTATCTTTTCACTTTTCACCCCCCAACCTCCACCACAAAGTTTTCCTCCGGGTAAGAAAATGTGTACCATGTTTTGTTACAATTGGTTCACGTTAAAAAAATATACAAAAATGTAAACAAAGATACATCCTTTTTATTATAGAGTTTAATTAATAAACAACTAATCTTTCGTTGTCTTCAGATTAACTATTTTTGAAAGTGTTCATTGAGTACTACTTCATATTTCTAAAACCCCTACTACTGATAAAATTAATAATATATTAGTAGACCCTGTATAGGAACCTAGGTTAAAAAAGTGGTATGTATCGGGGTTTTGCTTTTTACTTATTTTATTTTATGAACATAAATTATTTCATACATGTGCTACTTTATGAATAATCATTTATTTATGTTAGTAACAGCACACGTAAACTTTTACATTCACTTATTTTAACTAAAAATATGCTATAACTTAAACTTAGATGTAATTAATTAAAATATTTGACTCTTTTTGATACAAATAAATAGTAAATCAGCAATATAAGTTAAGACATATTAAATATAAATTTTATTAACATTAGCTGTAAAACGACAATTCTTTCCTAATTTTGGAACCTCAACTGGAGAATTTTAACTGCAAAACTACCCTACAAAATACATACCTACAATATTTTATTATATATAACCGACGTTAAATTTGAACCTTATTATGTGTATAATATAATGAAAACTTACCGAATCAGGAGCTTAATGAACGTAAAATTCACCAGATGATGTTCTAAATTTCGCAACGAAACGTCGTGTAACAGTTTAATGTTAATAATGAGCAACATTACAGACTTATGGTCT
This sequence comes from Eucriotettix oculatus, assembly GCA_034510155.1. NCBI lineage: Eukaryota > Metazoa > Arthropoda > Insecta > Orthoptera > Tetrigidae > Eucriotettix > Eucriotettix oculatus. Next base: position 7,159,610 of record CM067381.1, read on the forward strand.
GGTTTACTATTTATTTCTCAACTAAAATAGTTTAATAGTATCCATATATTAAATATAAAAATCCATATATAATGTATTTTTATCATTCCTAATTTTCCGACAAGTGGGGAAACAGTTCAGAAACAATAAAAAAAATGCCTCCACACAAAATCTGCGACTTTACACCAGACATCACAGGAAGCGTGAAAGAAAACTATTAAACAATTTACAAACTAGTTCTGGACGATATAATCGTGTATCTAGGAAGTAATCACATGAAAGAATGCAAATATAGCACTTCAGTGCTTTAAAGATACTGAGTATTAATCGCGGAATAAATTATTCTACAACCATTAATGCTATAAGTAAGTTCGAATGATTTTTTTTAAGTGGTGATCTTTATAGACTCGGTATTGAGGAATAAAGGTCACATCACATGTATACTTATATTGTCCGTCAGCGAGCGCTGTGAGTGAGTGCGTGTGTTGTGTGTGTGTGTTGCAATTGCGATGTGACAATTGCCTGTGGCCTTGATATTTATTGTTGGTGGCCGCACGGTAACTTATCCCTTGGAGGCCACTTTCCGCCGAAAGCTAATGAATATACCTGTCTTCCGAAAATGAAATAAATGTTTCGCGTTATTGGCTCCAGCTTGATATACTACTCGATACGTGTGTGATATGAATTTGTTAACCTTGTGGGGCGAATTAACGACAGCGTCTTAGTGCTACATAAATCTTTTGGGCCTCTCCATTTGGATAATAGCTTCTTACAAGGATAAATTCTATTTTCTAATTAAGGACTTGCTTCAAGTTCCGTTCCGGTGTCGCAATTTCATAACGAAAAATCTCAAATGAATGAGCGGTCGGAATGTTTTTTTTCTTATAATACCGTTACTATTGCTCCACATTTTTTTAACTTGAAAAAGTATTACACGCGAATCAATAAGACAAAATTATATATAATGCATAATAATTATAGAATAAAAAGGACATAATGCTGAGAAAATTTTTCTAACCTATATATCCTACATAACATTCACAGTAATTTCATACATTTTCCTAAACTTATTCTCTTAAGTCCATTACTAACATAATAAGATATTTTTATTTTTCCGTGTTTCTGCCTTATTTCGAGTCCTGTTTTTACGTCACTTCATAACAGTGCAAGAGTATTGACGACGCGAAGAGACGGAGAAGCATTATTACGTTCTTCTTTACTAGGAGTAAAGATACCAGAATATAATGACAATTGTATTGTCCTTATGAAGTTAATTTTATTCTGAAATGTCCTGACAAAAAATTGAGCAATTAATTATATAAAGATAAATCAAATGAAGTAGACATACCAGAAATTATAAATAAAAATTACAGCAAATTTCTCGGCAAGCAAAATTAATATTCTTTAAGACGTCAACGTTTCACTCATATTTGTGGACTCCTTCAGGTAAATTTTAAATGTATAAACCTACGTACACTTTAGGAAAATTTTGCTTTGTGGACGGCCGAAAAAAATTGTTTATTCTCAGCAAACTATATTAATATAATTTAAAGATGTCAAGGTTTCATCCATCTTTGCGGACTTCTTCCGATAAAATTTAAACGGATAAACCTATATACAGCTGTGGATAATTTTGAGTCGTAGACGGCCGAAATATGGACGAAACGTTGTTGACATCTTACATAAATATTAATATTTTTTTACTGATAAATTGGCTGGATCTTTATTTTAAAATGAAGATAATCTCATATTATTATTGTATTGAATTCAGAACTTATATTCCACTTTGACGTTTCGACCTGAAATTTGCGGCTTAATCAGGTGTAACGAAGATATAAATGAATTGCTTTTTTTATTTATTGTACATAATTCCTGATAAAAAGTAGAGGTCGCAATATAAAATTTTTCATCATCTACTACGTCCATTCGGTGTTACAGCCAAAATGACGAAAATATAATATTTGGAGCTCCACTTATTACTAATAATTATCTAAATATTTTAATACATTTATGTCTACGTTGTACTTAATGAAGTCGCAAATTTCTGAACGAAATGTCATTATTGAGTAACGTTTGATTTTTAGCCAACTAAAAATATATCTGAAGGACTCGGTTAATATCAGGCGAATAATGTCTTACAAGTGCGAAATAAGAACTTTGATCCATAAATATCTGCTTTTTAATCAGATTCAGATAATTTTTGTAGCTCTGTGACTAAAATGATTTGCCGACAATCTTGAGAACTTTAATTATGAAAAAAAATTAGTCAGTTTTCTGAAGATTACTTATTCAAGGGTCCGCTGCTGGCCTTTTTTGAGTATTTATTTATATGGGGCTCAAACTAATTAACTAAATTTCCAAACCCTCAAACCTTTCTTACACGCTATCGTACTTTCGTTCTCGGAGCTGTTACCAATGGCGAAGATTTCTTAATTTGATAATAAGCACAATGAAGCTTAGTTGACGAAAACTGAATTACTGGCTTCACTCCGATGAAAATCTGAGTGAATTTTTCATTTCATTCTTACTCTCATTTTCTCATATTTTATTTAATTTTCCGCACTCCCTAGCGTATAACTGGTTTGGTTAGCTAAACCCTAAACATTACCTTCTAATTAAATGTGAATAATAGACTGGAAGGAATTGCTATTTTTTTTCTGAAAGTTGCTTTTGTTTATGAAAAACTGCGTGAATGTCCGTTTATTGTGGTTGTTTACCGAGTCCGTTGGCTTCAATCCGTTAATAAACGGTACCATGGTGTAAGGAATCGCCCGCCGTTATGGTGATGATCAACGGCAGAAAGTATCTGTCTGGGAGATGGGACAATCAGGACCTTTGTCAAATTTCAAAGTGTCCGGTACAACGATGGAGGGCAAACACGTTTTATTCTTCAAAAGCAAGCCGTCTAAGAACTGGACTTTCAACTGCTGGTCACCGTCTTCTCACGAAAATCCTGTCCAGTTGGTCATCAGGTACGGGCAAACAGGTTCACGGTATATCACCGCATCTCTGTCCCTTTGATATTTAGTATTAAGTCGATCCAACCCTTCGCAGCGAACTGGTCAGTGCACCCTCCGTTTCTCACGAGAACCGGACTGACCAGTGGCAGAACCCTTTGATTTGGCTAGTGGTCAGATAGCGGGACCTGCCATTCCAGTTGCTGGTCACTGGAGCGACCCTTGCACCTGGAGGCGCTTCGGACCTGGTCCAGCTCTGCCGGTGCATAACACATGGGGATATCGTCATGTCGTTCACACGACTACGTTTCCTTCCAACAGTTACTCCTTTGTGACCCAAAGACGATTCTTCTTCAAAACCTCCACGGTTTCATTAATGTGGCGCGCTCTACCAACGAACACTTTTCAATGCGACCCTTCCGTGTGAGTAACCGTAAATATTCTATAGTAAGCTCATTAATACAAAATAGCTGAGCCGTTGTCTATTTTTATAACAAGAAAATCTCCAACCGCTTTTGAGAAAAACGTTTCTAAAACCTTGCCAAAATCCGTTAGAAAACCAAAGTAAATAAATCATTCAAACAATGTGTACTCTTATAAGAAAAAGACAAAAAACGAGTTACGTAACAGAATAGAAAAGAAGTAAGTTCATTGATTATTGTCCTTTCTAGGCAAATTTATTATGAGCTCTCAATCTACCCGATTTTCTTCTACTCATGTTCATTAGAGCCATTACTTTCTTTCAGCCCAAAATTTATTTATTTTCAACATCTTACATTATATATTTAAATGATTTATTATATTTATGTGATTTATTCATTGTAAACTTCTTACAAACACAAATTGTAATAAATAATCTTATACGGCGACTGGTATATGATGATGTTGTTGGTTGTTGTTGTGGTATTCAGTCGTAAGACTGGTCTGACGCAACCCTCAGTGCTAACCTAACCTGAGCAAGCCTTTTCATTACACAGTAACTACCACATCCCACATCATCCCTTATTTACATAGCGTATTCCATCCTTGTCCTCCCTCTTCTGGTCTTACCCCACACACTTCACTCTAATGCTAATTATATAAGACACTCGCAAAACATGGTCTATTAATTAACCCCTTCCCTTGGTCAAAGTCCTACTAGTATATAAAATGTTTTAATTGGGAGGCTGCGGCCTTAATTGGCCATATTCATCCGTTCTCTGATTACATAACATAAATAAAGAAATTAAACGGATTATTATGGCCAACTAAAGCCGAAATCTTCCTATTAAATCATTTAATATTATACCAGTACCATATAAGGTTACTTCAACATATATCTGAAACGGTAAAACTAACCTAGTGCTCTTCTAAATTACAAGAATAAGCATCTGTGGCATTCGTTTTAATATAAAAGTTAGATGATCAGTTATATTATTATAGAAGAATTAAACTATCTAAGATCTAATTAAATAAACAACAGGAAAATCAAAACCTATATAAACTGATTAATAGTTACATTCATTTGACTTCATTCGCAAATAAAACGAGTAGACTAGCAAGACTAACAAAAGAATATTTTAAAAAATCACCACCTATCGTTCTGTCGTGGAACCTCTTCTGGTAAAAATATAAAAATTTTACCAATCTGAAAATAATTCCTAAAAACTAACATCATATACATATTAATTTCGCAGCAATACTTGGATAAAGTTCCCACCTTTAGGCTACTTTCTCGTCAAAATGTTAATTACGCATTGGTATTGCAAAAAATAAATTATAATTAGACTTGTAATTTTTTTATATTTGCATCTGAGACGGTTCAAAAATGGAAGGACACGTAGTGACAATTTTTTAAAAATATGGTCTATTTTTATATGTTATATTTATTTGCCGACCTCTGTGGTCTAGTGACTAGCGTCACTGCCTCGTACTATTGAGGTCCCGGGTTCGATTTCCAATAAGGGATTGGGTGTACATGTGCGTCTGTTCCTCAATCGAGTAACCATTACAAGGAAGATAATATTTTCTAAATGGTAACCTAAATTGTGACCATAGATGTTGGAACGACTTGAAAAATTTGTCTCCTTTTTTTCTTATTTTTTTAACGAAGCGTAAAAGTCCAGTTCAAAACAGGAAATGAAGTATACAAAAAATATAGAATACGTTAAAATTAAATAAAAAAATTTCTTTGTGCTTGGTAAGGTTTCCCAATATTTTTGTACATTTTATCAGGCTGAGGAACGTTTTGGACCCCCGCGCAGTAATGAAGGAATTAAAAATTCACGCGTGACGCATAAAGAATGCTTGGAGGTAGTTAAGTTACAATAAACCACGCCAACGTTTCACAACGCAGGTAAAAGGGAAGGGAAAATTGACGTGTAATAAATTAATGTAACGAGTGAGCTGAAATAAATAAAAGTTATTTAATTACTAATAAAATGAATATTACTGTATTTTTAGTCTATGTTACAATTTCACTTCGCGGGTTCAGGTTTAGTTTTCTTAAAATTACATAATGATATTTGATAACATTTATCATAATTGATTTATCTGATTATGCTAATTTCTTCTAATCCATACGTTTAATAATCATAGAAAAATTTACTATCGATGCTTTTTAATTTATCATCATTGAATGTATTTAAAAAATTCGTAAAAATGGCTTAATAACTGTTTTCCTTATAATATTAATTAATTACAGTACAAAATGTTTATTTTAATTACGTTGTAGTGTTTCCATAGGCCTCATGTCACAGTCCCTGGCGTAAAAATTATTTTCTTGGAAACCACAGTATTTGATAGCATGTTTCTCGTGTTGATGTCTGTTTATTGCCACCAGTAAGCTCTACACTTAATTATGTGGCAAGTAAAACATTTTGAAGCAGTCTTGAAATTACAGCCTCGTCAGTGTACACTGATGACGTCGCTAACAGTCATAAAGGTTTTTATCCATCCCACCTTATTAAAAACTACTTACTCCTCGAAGTTTCAAGTTGAACGCAGTAGTGATTTAATTAGAACTCTCAGGTGAGGTCCCGATGATAACAGTAATTTATTAATTGTAGGCTGCTAAGTATCTGAATGTCAAGCGAGAATGAAAGATGAGGTCCGGAAAGACGCAACAGTCATTCATGCAATAATTTGCAGAAATGCTAACGATTAAGGAGGTCTAGATCACAGTGTTCAGACGAGGAATCTGTCAAGATATTTTACCTTGAGTTATTTGCTACTCACTTAGGAATCGTAGGGGAGTTAATGCTAATGTATTGTGCTTTCACTAGTTTTATTTGTAGACAATTATTGCAGGTGGGGTGGGGGTGCATTAGAGTTACCTTGCAGCTGGACAAAGAGAGCTATAATCAGATAGAAGACACTTGATGGAAAATTAAATAGTGATGAAACGTGAAACAATGGCGATGAAGTCCAGAGTGCAGTAGTAAACTAAATTTTATATCGAACATCGTCTCTTTTGAAACACTGCACAATCAATACATTTCCTGGTAAAATTTACAAATGAGTCATTTATTTAACCGACGTAGTTTGGTATGAGTAATGAAAACGTATATTGAATGGCAAGAAAATGATAACATGCTATTTGATGCTGTCAAAATATCTACACCAAAAAAGAAAAATAAGCTAGCTACGTGTACCAACTTCATACAAGCTACTATTTCGTCAAGTGAACTCGGAATATTACTCTTTATCCAACCCTGAATTAAATTGAACAGCTAATTTTTTTAAAAATATATATTTGAACGGGACAAATAAAGTTATAAACCACTCAGGAAACAATTGAAAAAAAAGGAAAAAAGGACGTGAGACAATGCTACCAAAAATTCCATTCCTTTTCTTGTTGATTGTCTATTATATTCACTTAAAAATGAATATTTGTATTATTTTGACCTCTCTATTATTTGATAAAGCCCTTAATCAAGTCCTAAGTTCGTCAGTGGTTTCGGTCTGTATTTATGTTCACTTTTTTCTCTCCTTTTAATATTTGAATAAATCAAATGTTGGTCGAGTTACGCAATGCCTAATCACATTAACAGTGTTATAAATATGCTAACACGGGTGTCAAAATTCAAATTTTGGATAAATAATTAATACAAAGTTCGAAAATTTTATGAAAATGGTGATTTTAATCAAATAATTTATCTATTTTTTTCAATATACATTCTGTAAGTCTTCCGTTTAATGACAGAATTATGGAACTTTTTATTAACCGAGAGGTAAAATTTAAAGATGATATTTAAAACACGGTAATTAGTAGTTGAACGATAACAACAAAAATAATACCTTGTCGAAGAACAAAGACTAGTTTCCGGAAACAGTTAAGAGTAAATAGGAAACCGGCTATCTTTTTTAATTTCCAAAATAGGTCTTCTCATTCCTCCCATTTTTAATTCAACTCGTCTCCTTTAACTCCCACATCTTATCATCTTCTTTGGTAAATGATTTACGTTCATTTTATAAATTAAATAGTCTTCATTTCTCACCTTAGTTAACGTATATTCAATTATTATAAGTAAAAATCCTCAAATTGAACCTTTTGAGAGTAGCAAAAGAATTACAACAATTTTTGACTACATAAGGATAGCCAGTCTTAAATTTTCTAACACAATCAATATTTCTAATTTTATTTGGTAAAATTCTCATGACTCCTTTTCAGTTATTCAATTTTCCTTCAGCCCTATAATGCTTTTCGTACGGCAGCCGTTCTTTCCTCTTGGGTTGGAGAGCAGAGAAATAGACAAACAATGCATCGTCGTCTCTCTTTCCTCTCAACAAGTCCTTACTTCCGCTACGCGGACAAAAATATGTGAAAACGACACAAAAACGTCACATAAACTCATTCTAAGGTACAGGTGAGACGGGGATTTATTTTTCAAATTGAAACGAGAATTATTTTAATTATTATTTTTTGAACTTTAAAAATACAATAGAGAAATGAATGCTTCCAAAAATATGTCTGTGAAAGTGAGATACAAAATAGAAAGTCCGGCGCTATAATTGGGGAAACTAAAAGTGTATAGCGGATGCCTATAGATCCGTATAAAAAAACATCTGAAAAGTTGAAAAAATGTTGGGGAAAGCAGATCATTACAGCGACGAACACCGCTGGTGCAGACAAGTAGGGACTGCGCAATGTTTGTATTGTAAAGTGAAGGCTTAGTACTGTGGTTAGAGAAAATAGCCGGGGCTGGGACGTAATTTTGTCAGGCGAGCGTGTGTTCAGACAGGAACGTGAGACACTCACACTGAGCATTAGGACATTACCCTTCCCTTCCCTACTCGCCTCGTCTCGTACATAACCACCACAAACACAATAACACTCATGCCGAATAACAAATTAAACTATTTTCCCCCATGGACGCGCGTACTGTGACTGCTGGAGTCCCACGGCCTTGCCCTTAGTCACACCTTTTTGAAAAGGAAACAACAAGGCTTTGTTTTCGAGTAACAAGACAGTTATCTCTAGCCTGAGTGATAGCAAAAATATTAAAACAGTTCTCAAAAAGTAATATTCAACGACGACCAAAAACAGGTTAAGCAAACTGCAATACTCTAAAAATTAAATTTATCGAAGGCCGAATGACCGAGCAAAAATTTCTGTCATACTTTACATAACTGTAACAATGAGACTTTCATTCTCTTTTTTACCTAAACATCCACAGATACAAAACAAAATTAATGATCGGGGCGTGTCTGTATTGACAGATAACTATCTTGAGGTCGCTGGTGACCGGGGGGGTGGGGGGTTGCAATTTTTATATATTTACAAATAGATTTCTTCATTTCCTGAACTGGTCTTTAATGTTACATATACTAGGTGACTCGCGTAAAAGTGATGTAGGGAAAACCCTAGAAAACCTGCATCAGGTATATTGGGTTCAAATATAAATTTGAGAAAATTGCGGGAGAATGAAATAAGAGAAATCATGGTGGAAATCACAAATAAAAATTAACACAAATTATATTAATATGGATCCCAGCTCACGAATGATATTAAGGTTAAGAGAGAATGGATTTCGTACCAACGGCAGAAATCAAGAAACTAGGAATTATTTACTATCGTACTTCAGTAATCGGTAAAGATCTTAAAACAGAATGATTCAATCCTTGGAAAATATATTTATTAATATTTACTTATATTAACGGCATTATATACGCTAATATTGATAACGCAATACCCAATATTTTATGTTATTTGATTTAAGGTGACACAATTTTTTGAGCATTTCTTTAGTAGTTCTTTGCTTGCTGTTTGATCGATTACGTCTTATCAAAGAGTTCTGTTTTGATTGTGAAGTCCATCAGGTCCTTACAGGCTGAAGTCCTGTTTCGGGGAAGTTTCTATCGAGTTCTTTCTGGTTGCTTTAAGGTAGCAATTTGATGGTCGAGAGTTACAATGTTGCCAGATTGGAAGAGGACCCCTTGAAAATAAAAAGGAGTGTACTGGATAATACCGATTGATGCATTCTGGAAAGGTCCTTTGGGTGCATAACTTTTTTTTAACAGTCCTTTATAAATATTCCCAGATTTTGGATTTTTTGGTTCTCTCCCATTCGTTTTCCATGTATTTAATCATTCTGTTTTAAGGTCTTTACCAATTTTTTAAGTACGATAGTAAATAATTCCTAGTTTCTTGATTTCTGCCGTTGGTACGAAATCCATTTTCTCTTGTCCTAAATATTCTTCGTGAGCTGGGATCCATATTAATATGAATTATGTTTATTTTTATTTGTGATTTCCACCATGATATCTCTTATTCCATTCTCCCGCAGTATTTGAGCCCGATATACCTGTTGCTAGTTTTACGTGAGTCACCGGTGGCCCTAGTCCACCCTTGGCTACCTTGCTCTGCCTTCTACATCGCCCTTTTCAATTCAATTAAAGGGGAGTTACCTGTTTAAGGTCACACTCATGTAGCCTGCTAGCCCCGTCCTCCAAAAAGAAAAAAAGAGTCCAACTATAAATAATTTCAGTCTATTTTAATTCATATCTTTTACTTTATATTATGCAATTAATAGATAATAAGGGCTTTCAAACAATTATTCAACAATAATTAACATTTATGTAATTTCATTGAACAATGAACATCGTCCACATACAAACAAAACCATTCTTATCCGAAAATACAAGCTTCTGTTGTTCAGTAAAGGGTAGTTATTTGGCTGTGTGAGAGATTTCATGTCTATATTTACAACTTGAATATCTTAAGAACCAAACGGCTGTCCGTGCAGGGATTACAACAATGACCGATACATTATGTACTGTTCAGTGCATTTTGAACCATTTTTATATCTTCAACGAAGAAAATATACGATACATACACTTATTTAAATACGCACCTTGATACATCAATTTTCAGGTTTGAACAATGATATAAAAAATAATATTCATCATTCATATTATCCCGGTACGTTATTTAATTCTTGGTCAACATATGATTAAACCGACATCGAAAACGTCACAATATAAACCTCAAATATCCTCCCTGTATATCGAGAGAGAGTCCAAAATACCCCCGGTACAATAGCAGGAATAAATATATCTTCAGAATATTTTTTTCCCTCTTAATGGTTAAATTTTTACTTAAACCGCATATTAAAGGTCATAATGTAACACAGTGACTCTTATTATACCGGTTTCGACAAACTCTATATTTTATATTAGCAATTACTAAATTTTTTAATTTAACTGACTCGATAAATAAAACCAATTTATCAGCTTACGTATACATCGTATGGACGATCCATAGAAGTTAATTTTTTCTCGGCCTGCTACAACAATAGTCGGATGAATGATTTAGGAATGCGTAATACGATTTATAACTCGCAGTTGGTTTACACACCGGTTTCGCGCGGCAATTGCAAGAAATCTTCCCGTAGAATTAGTGTTTTTATTTGTATTCATATGATATTAATACCTTCAGAAATATATCGCAATTAAATATGGACGAATGTTTAAATTAAATCTCCTTTTTCTAAATCCTCAAATTGTCATTGAAATTCCGTTGAGACGTTTCGGAGCCTATTCGACACAATGCGTACGGACAGTCAGATAGATGGACAGGCAGGCAGGCAGACAAACACTTTAATTTTATTAATTGGTATAGTGGATATCTATTTTCACAAAATGCTTTAAATTTTTAACAATTACATTTCCTTGGAAAGAGGGAATTTTATATATATATACTTTGCCAGAAGATGATGACAGCCAGTCATTCGAACGTAGTTGTTCGTAACTTCCACTCGGTTAGAAGAGGGAAAACTGTTTATATATATATATATATATATATATATATAATGTGTTTGTGTGTATCCTTCTTTCTATTTTCCTCGATAGTTATCCAACCGATTACAGTAACAGTTCTTCTGACAGCATAATGATAGAAAACAATCTGCATGGTTCAATTATTATGATTAAAAGACAATTTCTCAATATATCATGAAAATTGTAAATTTATATTATCAATATCAATTATCTTAAACATTGAATTAATTATTTTAAAAATTACATTGCTTTTCTTGGGGAAGTGAGGACGACATTCATGTCCCCTCCCCCTCAGATCTGCCATACATACAAACATACATATGTATATATATATAATACACATAACAGATTTTTTCCTTTTATTTTCATCGGTAATTATCCAACCCATCAGCGTTACAGTTATTCTGACGCCATACTAACAGAAACCAAAGTAGACGGTTCAATAAAAAATAAGGTAAAATTACGATATGAAAAAACCAGTTCCTCAGGATATCACGAAAATTGCTTGTTTATCCTTTAATTATAGCCCGGGGGCGCTAGTCAACCCTTGGCTACCTTCCACAACCCCCTTCCTATGCTATTAAAGGGGAGTTACCTGTTTCAGAATCACCCTCATGTAGTCGTTACCCTAAAACAATGGAAAAATTTTGTTAATTAAATTTTCTGGAACCTAATGATGGTTAATATTTTAGTTCTTGACTTTGATTGGTAACTAGTTATACTTTTGGATGTAATATTAGCCTGATGTGGATATAACTCTTCATGTGGTGTTCGTCAAGAGTATTGGATGAGTTAAGCATGAGGTACAGAGACGCTAGAAAACAATGGTAGTTCCGTCTGGTGGCACTGCGTGTGTCAGGCAACTAATTTCGAGGCATTAAATTACGAAGGAGGCGGTATTAATAAAGTCGTAGAGTGTTATTTATGCGGAACATTTGGGTGAAACGCTTTGCTCGATGTCGGTGTCGGTGTCGTTTGCGCAAGACCGGGGCCTTGTGGAATGAGGAACAAGCAGCCGCTCCTTGTAGGAGACATCTGCTGTGAAATTGGAAGAGCGACATTCACGCTGAAATATGACAGCGCCAGGGTATTAAGGCCTCTTTGTTCTTGGACTGGCTCGCCTTAATATCGCATAAAGTAGCAGCGCGTGTGTGGCATATCGATGTCAATTGCTTCTCGTGCGACAGAGAAGCTCCTCCGTCTCTCTCTCTCCGTCTTTTTGTCCCGGGACGATAATTACCTGGGCCCCGAATTTACGTTTCAAGGCCGGCGTTTGTCTCCGACGAGGTTACGACGATCCTCCTGGACGCTCCACAGAGAAATATTCGAGATTATGTTATCTTACAAAAAAGCGTACGCGTGATTATGAGCTGCAGTTTGTATTCAAAAAGGTTTAAGTGCAAACTAACACGGCGCATAAATTCGGAGAGTTGGAACCGGTTGGCGGCATTGTTTATGCGGAGGAGCGGCTGATTCCCACCCACGCCGCTCTGACCCACTTCCTTCTCTTCTCTCACTCACATTCGGACCGTTACACTTGTCTCACCATACATATCCCAAGTCATTGTATCACACGCTCATCAAATATTAATAACACCACAGAGAAGGCTAATTGCCGACTGTGGACGTAAAAACTACTCAACACGCCTTCAACTTAACGTGAACAAATTTTTACTAAACTCATACTAAAAATTTTCCATTTACTTTTATCGTTACGCTGTTACAGCTACATCATTTCATTTAGCTGCATCTAAATATTAATTTTCAGCCAAATTAACCTGACACTTTAAAACTTAATTTAGCGTCAATTAAGCCAGAACAAAATGAAATGAATGCATTATAAAAGTTACTATTTATATTTAATTAACGAAGCACCGTTTCATCCTGATATTTTAAGACGCCATCAAATCATTTACTAGTAATTGATTTTTATTCAATTTTTGCTCTTTCTTCACAAAACAGAACCTTTCAGCCTTTCGGAAATAGTAATCTGTAAGTAAAAAATACATTGATATTATATCATCTCTGCTACTACTTTCACGGTCTTACAATGACATTTGCCTATTTTAAATATCATTGTTACTGATATATTGATCGAAATTTTGCTTACAGATGACTAAAGGCTACAGCCTTTTATGATGGCCCGTGTTTTGAATACGAAATATATATATATATATATATAAAATTCAAGTTCCAGCATAGTTTACCGACTTTAAATTTAGAATAAACAAAAAGGAGGCCATAACTCAGCATATAAATTTATTACTAGTTAATTAAATACGACGTTTTGTCTCCCTTAATATTGCAAGAATTTCAGTATGTAATAGTTTTTTAAAATAGAACCCATATTTTATTTCTTGTAATATTATGTTGGTAGTATGCCTGAGGAAGTCTCAAAAGGGAGACGAAACGTCGTATTTAATTAAATAGTAATAAATTTATATGCGACTTTTTATTTATTGCAAAATTAAAGTTATTTGCCGTGAGATATCAAATAATTCTACCACCGTGGTCGAAATTAGATTGAATTATTCAAATATGTTGAGCAATTTTTAACTTCCTGATAAATCTTCGAAATAAAAGAAAATTATGTAATATTAACAAATTTATAATTTCTAATGAAATGATTCATTTCGAAATTTTATAATTAACAACAATCAGCATGAACTAGCTCTTGCACAACTTATTATTTAAATATGTTTCATCCTAATGCTAATTATTTACTCGCTTTTTTCTGTTCGTATGAAATTTATTTACTACTGTAAATATTGCTTGCATTTCGGCCATGGACGTTGAAGTACTTTTCTAGGTTGATTGTCAGTACTTGTTCTTCTTTGAGATGTTCTGTCTCAAAATTTTAAATTGAATTTTCGTGTCTAGATTAAAATTATGTAGTATTTTGGGGGTAAACAATACAAAGTTATCTCTTTGTGTAGCTACCTTATGTACCTACAATTTTCTGTAAGTATTAATTTACGACCTCACCTTTAGGACTCGCGCACGTAATATGTAAACTTTTTAGAGGTCAAATTGTTTCTTTTCTTTTGTATATATACAATATATATATATATATATATTGTTGTTGTAGTGGTGGTATTCAGTCCTAAGACTGGTCTTAGTCAGAAAAACAGCTCGACGTATCGTTCCTGTATTTGAAGTCTCTTGAAAAATTTAATCTCATGATATTTTCTTTGTTGAATTTCATTTAAAAAGTTTGGTATGAAACATTCTATTTTCTCCCAATAACACAGATTAACTTTTTTATGAGTTTTCCTCTATCTCTTTCAGGTTATTTCAGGGTAGGATCCCTATACTCTAGCCATGGTACTCTAGTAAACCCTAGACTGCCTTACTCTCCCTTCCACTTCTTTTAAAATGTCCTTCCTACGGTATTAAAGGGAATTTGCCACCACTTATTGTAACACCCTCATGTAGCCTGACTTCTCCCCTCCCCCTAAAAAGGCTCCACTGCGTTGAACTATTATAATTAATGTTATGATTCTTTTTATTATTTTATTATAATTTATTTTGACTAATTCGGCTACTTTTATCATGTAACTTAGCCATAAAGATTGATGATAGTTTTAACTATGACGAAATGATGTGGCTATCAGATGTGTTGAAAAATATTTTTACTGATCCTTAAAACAAATCGACGGAGTTCCTGTGTTGGACCTGGGTTCGATTCCCGACCCTGACTATTTATTCGTCTTACTTACTAATTAAAACTAAGCTTCTCAGCTCAGCTTTGAGGAAATGACTTCTAGTTCCTGAAAATGTGCAGGATCAAAGAGAATTTATTCTGTGTTATATATGTTACGTAAAGTCTATCAAAACGTATTCTATATTTTTTCTTGATTTTCCCTTGCAACTATTATTCCGTCTGGTTTTAGTGAAGAATACTTAAACAGTCTTATCGTGTCTTTCTTCGTCACTTTTTGTTTAGTTGAATTATGTTGCATAGATTCCCTGGTTTAGTCGCTGAGACAAATCATAATTTCATTTTGTTTTATTTATTGACGAGATTCCGCTTTCTCAGCGGACTGTGAAGAAAGTATTGACACATGCACGTTCACCGAGCTTACAAGATTTGAAAGGATAAGAGAGTATTTATCACACCCAATGCGTTCGCGTTCTCCTTTCTCCTACGCAAGGAGACAGTTCATTTCAGTTGTAAGATATTCATTGTAGCGACCGCAGAGTTCAAAAGTGGGACGAGAGGGTTTTATTTTTTGCAGGCCAGGTATGCCGACCCGTGGACATGTCCTTTTTGTCAACACGAGTGCGTTGAGGACAGGTAGAAGGGCTGACACGTTGCCCTCTTAACGATTCCAGATGGAAACTTCTCCAGAAATAAACCAATTACCCATTCACGTAATTGAAATTTACCTTTCGAAAACAGTCGAGTATTAGGTAGACCGAACTAGACGAAAATAAATTCAATTGCAGTGAATTTTAATTTAACATTAGACAGACAAGCTTTGGAGGAATAATTTGAACACCACGTGTCTTTTTAGTTTTCAATTTGAATTGGAAACGCCACAATCCTGCCTTAGTATGGCGTGAGTTGAACCTTTGAAATCTTAAGCACAGTTTAAAACAGACTCCAACTCTGACCGAACAAGTAAGTTATACTTATTTCATAACATTTTAGATTCAAAATAGACGACGACAAAAATTAAATTAGGGTGAGATTGTTAAAAATTAAGAAAAAGATAGCAAAGAAACAGCCCTCTACCTATTATCGATATTTACTGTAATTTTATATGTAATTTTTTGATAATTGTCTCCACATTATTGCTGAGACAAGGCCACGTATCTCTAAGAGAAACTTCAGACGAAACATTTCGACATATAATTTAAATGAGAAACAAAAAGTTTGACGTTTCTGTTTTACATTTCAGAGGGTGACGGCTTATATTTATCAGTATCAATAGGTCTCAAAAATAGGTATGTTTATTTGACTTCAACGAAATTAATAAATAACACGGTCAACGTAGAATAAAATTTTGATCAGAGTAAAATTTTTTAAAACAATAAAAGCGGTACAACGTGTAGTTTCTACCACTAGAACCTCTGCGGATGAAAAAAAAAGATAATTTGTCATTCGAATTATAAGAGAATAAATTTTTAATGTTGCTGAATGCACACACACACACACTGCATCCGGAAACATAATATAAATTATATTCAAAAAATGTTATTTTTTGCACGTGGAGACTTTTTAAAGAAATGAACGTGACGTTGTACTGTTTTAATTAAATTATATTCTTTTAATATTATTTAAAATTTAATTTCGTCAAAATTGGCTGAGAAATTCCTTTATGCCCAAGAAGTTTTTTTTATGGTTTTCGTCGGAAGGGTGTATCTATAGTTATTAGGAACGTCCTATTTTATTTTCACAGACTGTGTACTAGATACAAATTATCAAATAATTCTAAAGGTATATTGTTTCGTAACAGAATTGTTCCAAACAGAATAGGGGAAAAGCGAACAATATGGAGGACGTTGACTAAGAGAAGGGATAAATTAATAGGCCAGGTTTCAAGACACGAAGAGGGAGGCCAAGGATGGACTACGCTAAACATATTAGGGAGGATGTTGCGTGTGCATGAGGGAGGGTTTCATCAAACCAGTCTTAGGACTGAATACCAAAACAACATGTTGTTCCACGTAATTTGTATTAAATTCACGTAACTTTTATTTAACTGCAATAATTTGTTCAAATTTTATTTTAATTATTAGTAGATACAAAATTAGAATTTGTTTCTTCATAGGAGAGTGTAATAATGGAAAATTCTATTTTGGTGAATTGGGTAAAGCATACGCACACAGTGAAGAGCGTGGCCAAAAGTGTCGCCAGCAGCTGAAGGCTGAGAGATCCTAAATCACAATTAGCAGACGAGGTCCTTGGTTGTAATTGTACGTCGGGAGCCAGCAGGAATTAATGCACAACCAGTAGCGAGTGCAATAATTGAACGATTACTTTCACGTTCGCCCGTAGATGAATAACGGCAGCAGTTTTATGGCGGTAATTACGCAGCTCTGACTAAGGTGTGGCTCAGGGTGAATTTATACGCGACTTGCTTCCCATCCTTACAAAGAGTGTTTGCTCCCATTCCAGTGATTCGAGTGCACAGCCAAGGGCATGACAGACAAAAACACATACTTACTTTGCCGTAGCGAATCCTCAAAGTGAATGTAAACAGAAAAGGCACAAATTAATTGAACATATATTCACGACTTGTGAAAGTTTCGCTTGTAGCTTACAAGGATTGCGTACGCGGAGATATAAGCAACTAAAACCTTAATTAATATCTGTTCCAACTAATCAAATTACAACTGTTAGAATTTAATCACCATGAAAGATTTATATGGTTATTTATAATTAATGAAGCCTGAATTTCAATTCAAACTCCTTCCAATACTTTTATCGAAAACCGTTTGGAGATTTTTATATCTGAATAAGTTTCACTTTGATTTTGATAAAATTTTGGTAGTTTGTACTACAAAGCCTTAGATATATACAAACTTTCAGTTCGAAAAATGCATTTCTGACTGAGCTACGGACGTTTTCGTCGAAGCCTGATGTTCGTCGGAGTCGACATCGTTTGAAAATGCCTTTTTTGAGCTTCGATATTGTGGCAGTAATTAGAGAATAAACCCTGTAAAGTCTCTTCTAATATAAACCAGATGCGTAGATTACGAAAATAATAATTAATATTGAAACAAGTATCATCATTGGCCAGCAAGAATGTTTCTATACTTGCTTCAATATGGTTTTGCGAACCATTATGACACCAACTACCAGCTTGGGATCCATGGTCAAGGAACTCAATTATAATAAATTTATATAAAATAAACATTTATATGAATCTTGTCAGGCTTGGGAACCTGTGGCTAAGGGGAACCCCGACAGCCTGACTCGCTGCCATTGGGTTGCCAATCTTTGGTAGATACCGTGGACCCCATAAGTCATTTTGATTTTCGTGTTACGAAATTCATAGCAGGCCATCTAATGTCACAGAAACTCGCGCCTCTAGGAAGGGATACTTTGGTTTTTGGTGACTGTAAATCCTCTGATTTGTAGACATGCGAAATACAAAATATTAATAGCGTACCTACTTTATTTATCGCAGCAGGATTCTTGAAATATTCGGGAAAAAATTAGGCAAAATTTTTTTGTCAACTTTTTGGGTCCAAATGTTGGCAGTAGATGATATTTGTTTCTATATTTATTACTATTTTCGTAATCTACGCATGAAGTTTATCTCAAAAATCGTCCACTTGGCATGGAATGAGCCACATTAAATAAAGCGCGCTACCTTAAATATCGCGGTTCACAGAGAGAGTAAGAATATCCTCGGCGCTTTAACGGTATTAAAAGTTAACCGGTATCAATAATACACGCGGTGAAAAATACTCCCGGTACCTTAATGGTGCCACTCCTGGTAAGTGCCTTTAATCAATCGCCCTACGTTTTTCTATTAAATTTTTAATTGCCACAATCCTGCCAGGTGTATAAAATCGTCAAATCTCTTATCTCCAAAAAAATATCCACGAATTTAAAAGGTCATACTGGAGAACACTAAATAAAGGGTCGAATCAATTTATTTAAAACGGGTACTTAAAAGTCTTTTCTGAATGACAGATCTGCGCTCGAAGATTAAATTGTGACTCAGTGTGTAAAACAAATATAAAAAACAACAAAATCTTCCTCGTCAAAAGAAACACAATATTAACGCTTTTAAATTCTGAATTGAAATATTTTCCTCACACGTGGCAATTATGAAATCACAAAACAAAAATGTAAACGAAATTATTTCGACAGTTTTTGCAACTACCGAAAAACAAATATACTAAGTTTAGGGCTTTCCAATAAGGTCGGGTTGATGCTGAAATGCGATAAAGCAGGTTGGGTGTGGGTTATTAACGTTACTGTTTTTTTATTTAAGAGACCCATGTATGTCCTTTCAAATAAAAAAGAATTTTGTTTATAACTCACAGACATAGCTTGTTTTATTACATTTCACATCGGTCCGTACTTAATTAAAAACGCTAAATAACTATTATGTTTATTTATCTGCATTTATCACTTCCTTAAGTTTGTATTGTATGATATAATTAGACACGGTCAAGATTGAAATATACCGTCCAACCGTCAATATATGACACGTTTGAAGAAGGTTCTAAATAAAACGTATATATACAAACCTACGCATTTATAAAATATTTGAACATTTTATCACCTTCCTTTATGCATTGGTATTTTACAGGATCAAATTTAGAATATCTCGCACAATTATGTACAGTATATTTCACTGTACTCCGTGTCAATACTCTGCAACGTCACAGTCGTTCCTTCCGCTTTGTGCCATGGTTTTCTCCCCCCGCCTCCCTTCCCCAAAGGTGTTTATATTCGGGACTTTATGAATAGGTGTACTGAGAATTGTTTCCTTTTGTCCACACGTTTAAATCTGTATAAAAATATACACAGAAACGTACATATTTTATTTTATCTACGAGGTGTACAGAGATATTAATAGTTGGACTTCTATAGAGGTGTTTTAAATGTATACATTGGTAAGTTTTGTAAAATTGTGCTTATAGGAAAGCATCAGCTTAAAAGTTTTATAGCTACGCTAAATTGAATTTTCAAAGGTAAACGTTTGACTATTATAACTTCTTGCGTTCCTCTAGCGACTCCATAAACAGGTTCAGGAGTTTTCAGATTTTCCGTAGCAAGATTCCCCCACACGCTTGTATCTTTTTCTGTCTGACTTTTAATTACGATTTAGGAATGTTGTCCACAATTAATCACGGTTCTCCTTCACACTATGTTTCCCTCGAAGAATTTTAGATCGCGCGACATGTGCTAAATTCCCTGAGCGGCTGCTTACTTTCACGAAACGATTAAACGTTTATCGTTCCGATTCTAAGAATATACCGTTCCCATATTTACTCAAATATTCCTCTTTACTATATTTTCAGACGGTTGTTTTTTTTTCGATATGAAATATATCAATATCCTCTCTTTTCCGTAAAATGTTTCACAAATATTTAACTTTATTGTAATGTGATTTTTAGAAGTGTAATTCGTCAGATCAGTTTTAATGAAACTGTGAGCTTAATTTTTGAGTAACTTAAAGGATAATACCAACATTTTTCGAGGGGCAGGAAGCACAAAAATTCTTATACGTGAATACTTAGCAAGTAAAGTTAGAAAAAACATTTGATGGGTATATATTACATTCACTTATTATTAAATATTCAGTTAAAAAAATTGTGAGCAAGGAAACGTTTCGTGTCATTAAATAATAATTCAGCAGTGGGCTCAAGTAATTAAGTACATTGAGAGACTATTCGGTGTCCAGATGAATATAATTTCCATCTGCCTCTGATGTATACGGGAAACAATTAAGTCTTTTAATAATGGGTAACTTCCGCCAACTATAGTCCAGAGTTATCTTCACCAAACCAGAGTCTCTCTCTTTCTCTATCCACCCATATGATTTTCAGCATTCTCCTCTAGCCTTACATTTCGAAAACTTCTATTCTTTTCCTTTCTGGAACTCCTACCATCCACGTTTTGCACTCATATAACGCTACGCTCCCTTGGAACATTATTAGCAACGAATTTCTATTATTCACCTTTATATTACCCGTAAGTAAATTCCTCTTTTTTGCGAAAGCCTTCCTTGCCTGTGCTATCCTACACTTTATTCTACTTTATTTCTAACATCCCTAGTTATTAAGCAGAATTCCTTAACTTCCACCAAATTATTCCTTCCCAATCTAATACCCTTTGTTATTCCACAATTTCCCATACTACACTCCATTACCTTGGGTTTCCCTCCATTAATCCTCATATAGAACTTTCTCCAGGACCACGTTCATGCCATTTATTAAGGTTTACAAGTCTTTTTCTGACTACCTAATACCACAATATCATCAGCAAACCTTAAGGTTTCTTCTCTTTTCTTTTCGATTCCCTTTCCATATTCTTTTTTAACTTTCTTCGTCTCTTCAATATACATGTTAAAGAGCATGGTTGACAGACATCCTTGTCTTCCTCCTTTCTTGATTTTGCTTTATTTTCTTGCTCTTCAATTCTAATTACTGCTGACTGCCTTCCGTAGAAATTATGGATAAGCCTTATTTCTCTATACTTCAATCCTGTCATCTTCAAAATATTTAATAGCTTGTTCCATTTTTAAAGGCTTTTTCTAATTTACGAATGCCACGAACACAGGCCTTTTTCTTTTCTTATCCTGTCTTCTAAAATTAGACGCAGAACCAATATTGCTTCTCTACATTCTTCCTAAAACCAAACATATCTTCTCCTAACCCACATTCAGTTTGAATTGATCTTATAGGCATTTGAAATTAAATGCGATACCTAAAATGCACAAAATTGTTATCAACTATAAAGAAATTTATTTTTTATTTTTGTATTGTATCAATAATTTATTATATAAAATTTCCTGTAAAGGCTCTAATACTTATTACATAGGACAAAAAAAGAGGGAATTTAATACTCAATTAAGGAATATATATTTAATCTCTAACAGTCTAGAGGCAGACATCAGTACTAAACATGACTTCTCAAATTACCAGTTTAGAGATTATCTGTAGTTGTTCCAAGGAATTATCTTTGGCGGAAATCAGTTTTGTAAAGTAATATTTGATTAGCATTATAATTAATAAATCCAATCTATATCATTTAAGTCTATTTTTAAAATTATATACAGTGCACCAGCATCAAGGGTGCAATAATGTTCATAATCTAAAATAAACCATTCATTTTGAAATGTGTAAACCCTGAAAGGGAAGAAAATAACATTACAATAAATATATTAACTTAAAACTTCACTTTGACTTTAACATTTAAATTTAATTATGCATTAATATTAATTTATATTATTGAGGACTGACACTTCTACACATTTTGACATTTATCCTAATTTCTTTATTATTGTTTTAAATTCTGCTTTTACAGACGCACCAATATTTGGGATTATTAGCGACATTCTAATCATGTAACTTATTTGCTGTACTAATCAGGTTTGCTCAGTTGAAAACAAACCCTTCCCGGGAATCGAACCTGACAATAATTCCCAATATCTGCTTTTTACATTTTACTTTGAATTGATGATCCTATCTACCTATATAATTGTTTTTTTTTTGCATTTTGTTTATGATTTTTGTCACGTATAGGCATTGAATAGTAAATGCAGCATTGCTTTCTCCCTCTTTTGTGACAATAACTCCAACCCTAGCTGTTCTAGACTTACACGATATTAGTAGCCATTTTTTAACTACTCCAAGTAGTTTTATTTGATTTTTTCTATAGGGATCTAAACAAGCCGCCCCGTTTTCCAAAATTGCTCGTAGAAAGGTTCTTGGATTTTGGTCTTCCCTTTTTTTAAGTTCATCATGAAATGTTAGGAATTCCACGTTTTTCCGGTCGTAAAATTCACCTGTTACTCCGACCCCAAGTCTATTGTTGAAATAAATTCGTAGTTCTTTGTAGCTCGTTGCCATTGGAATTAGTTCCCACCTACTCTATATTCCGTTCCATTGCGTTTTGTAAACGAGATTGAGTTGCTTTCCTATCCATTAATTGTCATTTTATTTTCCTGAAGTCAGTTATTGGCTTTAGACATCGCTCGTTCATTATCTTTCTGTGCATGATGTAGTCGTCCGCAAAACGTCTGACCCCAGGTGTTTGGTAATTCATTGATAAATATTAAAACAGTAATGGTCCGATTACAGAGCCTTGAGAAACTCCGGACGTTACTATGGCTGAATCTGAAAAGTGTTGTTCTATATTCACTTTTTGCGATCTTATCTGTCTTCTTCTCCTTCTTCTTCCAATGGCCCTCTTGAGGGCCTAGGCCTACCTGTTTAATTTAATTTGCTTATTAGTATGTCAAAAGGGACTGCATCAAAAGGTTTTGGCGGAGTCTTTGGCTTGTGAATGTTTTAAAAACACTATAGCATAACGACCATTTCTATTTATTTGGTAGTTGGTTGATATCTTAATTTTTAGCCAATAATGTGGCTAATTATGTACTTGTCACCCCGCTAATGCCGTCCCGAGCGTAACACGCAAACGTATCTAATTTGCTAATGTGGCTGTGGTGCTGTGGTGCTGGAATCGGTAGCAGTATTTCAAAAGCGAAGGTGATAGGAGCACAGTGGCCATGTCTGGTGCTCGGAGCTGTTATCTGAGGAACCTGACAGCTGTCTGTGGGGGAGCTGCGACAAAGACACCGCTCACAAAAACTCCTGTCCATCGGACACGCGAAGATACATACAGCTGCTACTCAAATTCACAACCGCCACATCACAAACAGAAAAATTTAACCCACCGAATCATTCTCAGAACGACGGGAAAAAAGGAGGAGAATGTCTGCGGTACGCTAAAACTGTCCATTATACTCACTTAAATGGTAATGTGAAATGAAGACTCGAAACTTTGTCCATCTTAATTGGATTTTGTGTCACGAGTAGGGTGGGAAATACGCAGCTTTCCTTTTTATCGGCCCAGATATAAAATGGCGTACAATTGGGATGGTCAATCGGTAGACGTTCCATCCACGGCACCAGCAAGGACACTCAGCATCCCGAAACCCATCCTACCGGTTACCCGCCAGATTTATCTAACTGCCTCCGGTACATGCACAATTACATTCTTACTCCGTTGTATTTGTTCTTGTTCGATTAAAAAGCCTCGGCATCTTACTTTCGACGATAATTTATTTTTCGGGTCCGGAACCGGCGCAGGGATAAAAATGTTGTCCATTTCGTGTGTGCACTTTAGATACGCCGTTTGCAACTCTTATCTCACGGCTATACTTTTGTTTATGGAAAAAAGAACTCCCGTTTTCTGGGAGCTGTTACAAGGTACAAATAAACGGTGTCCGTGTTCCCTTCAGCTTGTGTCTAGCGGGCTATAAAGAACGCATTCCACTCGCACAGCTGCTGCAATAACGCTTTCTTCGCATTAAAACCTCTCTAAATTATATTTACCAGGCGAAAATTCTCTTAAGGAGAGTTGAGGCGCGTATTTTAAAAACATATAGCGACTAACGTAACAACGCTTCAATTAAAATATCTGCTTACAAGAATACGTCTTCAAATTTATTAAGGAATAACGTAGTAAAAAACCAAATTTTAAGGTGGGTCAGAAACCCCTATCTTGCCCATGTTAAAGCAGAAAAATTTTAGTCGTCATTTCGTCGGGAACCATTATAGATTCAACACTAAAATTTTCTCATTTGTGGAATCAGAATAGCTTATTGTAATAATTAGTTATGTATAAAGACTTCGAAAACTTTCCATATAAACAGACTTTAATAAAAATATTACTGATTAAAATAAATCATTTATTCTGCTTCAACACAAGTAATATAAGGATAAAATTATGCTGTGGAAACTTCAGTGCAGTCTCTCTAACGGTTTCCGTGAAAAACGTATACAAAATAGGACCTTCCGACTCCATTCAAAACAGTCACTACGATTATCCGCCGAGAAGTATTGGACTCTTAATAATACAGGTTTTTCAAAAACGGTCGTTGTTGAAATGGATTAAAACAAGCAGTGTGCCAGGTACTAACGAAATTTCCTTTTTTAATAATGAATAAGTAAAAATAAGGTGAAAAAAGTCAGCAAATAAATTTAATTAGTATTTAATTTATGTGATTACAACGTTTCCGGACTTCTTGAGGTAAATTTCAACCGTAACCGTCCGCGACACAAAGTTACTCATAATATTTTTTTTCATCCACTTAAAAAAATTATCTGAATAAGCAAACAAAATTTCAACTTTTTATTAATTAAATTTATTTACCAACTTATCTGGCCATATTTTTATTATTTATACTTAATGTCAGAAAAACATGTTTTAAATTCTATTTTATTTGAAAGGACATACACGGACCTTCCATAAAAAATTGTTAATAGATCATCCACAGCTTCCTTTATAACATTGCAACATCGATCAGCCGTATTGAAAAACCGACACATTTAAGAGTAATAGAAATTCGTTTCTGTCGAGTTCTTTCCAGTATGAAAACATTTTTAAATCATTAATGAAACAAAATCAACGATCAGTTTTACGTACATTTTTTAAAATTTATATTCAATTACGTTCCCTCAACACTTTTGGGCTCCTTCGAGTGTTGAATTTGAAAATTTGAGGAAAAGATGCGAAATGTGTAAAGACTTGACCGCCTCCAAGGGCTCCTTCAACCAAAAAATTTGGTCAAAAATTAACATCTGTAAGTCTTAATTATAGTGCCAAAACGTCGTATACTCTAAATTTTAATAAAGGTAGTAATTTATTCATTTAATTTAATTATTTGAACATCATACTTTAATTTATTTATTATTTATCAATTTTATTGGTTGTGCGGCCAATTTTAGTCACCATGAACGAAGTTTATACCTTTCTGACTAGTTATTTATATTGTACTTAATTTAAATTTTTTGTTTGTATTCATTATTAATACATTGAACGCTGATGATAATATTACCTAATAAATTTAAAAATCAGCCATTTTGTTGATTGATAACATCTACGACAGCTTTCATCTTCAAAGATCCGTATACATCTAAATAAAAAATACCTCATACCGATTTAACCGCGCAGACAATTTGCAACAAAATATTCTTAAAAAACCGTGGCGAAGGGGGATCAAAAACTCCTAGTACAGTCGTGGATGGAACTAATGTAAAAAAATAGACGGATGTCTTAGCCAGCGAAAGTCAATAGCGTCACCATGCATTGAGAATGGGAAGTCCACTACGTCTATTAATTTACAGTGTGATACTCTCCCAATTGATTATTTATATCCTGTAAAATACCAAACTTAGGAAGGATAATGAGAAACAAAATTAAATATTTAAAAAATACACAAGTTTATATATACCGTTTTATTTAGAACCGCCCTTTGAACTGACATGCTCATGGAACCATGTTTGATTTCAAACTCGACTTTTCCCAACTATATACTGCAATATAATCCTCAGGATTTAATAAGAGTTATTAAAATCATACATAGTATTTATTAAATCATTATAATTTAGCAAATTTGCTTTCAATTGTAAGAAATGCAGGAATTATTTACCAAAGACTTAAAAAACTGTGTTATCCATTTTATAAAAACCAATTGTTTTGAGAATATGAACTCAGTTCAATAAATAAAGTTGTCAATACATCATAAAGAAATTAATACAAAATTTCTCTACGTTTCGTTCCGCTCTTGGAACTTCTTCATCCGAAAATAATTTTCGAGTAAGTTACACGTGAAAATCGCACCTTTATAGTTTTTAAAATTTTGTATTTATTGAAAGTGAATAATACTACAAGAAATAAAATTGCTTCATCAACAACAAGTTTATTGTCTTGTATCTGAAGAAAGTCCAAAACTGGAACGAAACGTTGTTTGATTTTGTTCTAATCTATTGATAATTGTCTTTATTCATTAACCCCTAATAATGTTAGATACATGTAACCTTCTAAGAAACCTAATCCTGAGACGCTGCAGAGTAAGATTCTCAAATTTGTATAACATTTTTTTTTTCATTGCTGCTGTTATAGCTCAGTTTTCTTTTATTTTTTAATTAGATGAATTTGGTTCTTTCTACCTTACTACAGTCCTTGTAATACTAATTCGGAAATAAATTTTTCATATTATTTTATACACTGCAAACAAATCACCATAAATGTGATTAGTAATTGTAACAATCAGTCAAACAAAAGATAAATTTAAAATTTATTTTATCCATAAGAAATATGGAAAATTGATCTGTAGTCAATGGTAAACTATACATGTTGCCAATTCAGGTAAACTCCAGTTGTTATATTTCAATGTCTTCAGGTTCTACGTGACACACAAAATGTATATAATTCATTGTAGGCATTTGAAAGTAATTTAATTAAAAAATGCATTTCTATGTTTATCTTTGCTCAACTGTAATTAAACGAAAACATTGAATTAATATGGTTTGTAAATGATAAAAGTGCCAATTTATTACCGACATTTATTCCACCATTACTGTTTATTACTTATCCACAAATTTTGAATCAATATTACCCGAGAAACGATAATAAATTATATTTCCTTAGGCAATTACTGTCCTCTTCAGGAAAGAATCATCCCCGAAGCTATTCACTTCCTGTCTTTCCTTGCTAAAACATATTTTTTTAAAGGAGTCTGGTCAGACGAGCGACAAAATTGCGTAAATATTCCCTCCTTCAATCGTACTTGCTGAAAAGGAATCGGACAATTTTTTTTCTTCCTCAGAAAGTGTTTCTCCTTCACAGCCTCGAGCATTTCGTTTCTTTCCCTAATGCACCACGTACTCGTTCCAGTAATTAATTTTTTTCTTCTTCTTTCACCGTTGGTACTATTTGCATTTTCACCAGTTGTAGAGCCGAAAAAGCTCCAGGCTGTTGTGAAGTAACAGTAGATGTGCGTATGTTAAAAGAAATTAATCAGTCCGACTTCTGTTCTGCCTAAGGAAAGAAAAAGTTGTTTGGGTTCGACAGCGCGTGTATCAGTAATAATTTTGCAATTGGCAGGAACTAAAAAAATACGAAACTACAACACTTCTACGACCAACGAGAGAAGTATTAGCACATAAAATTACGATTTCAGTCCGTGCTGAAGGGGAAATGTTTTCTTCATAAAAAGATGAAAGCGTCATGGGTAGGACATGTATTTAGAAAAGACTGTACAAAAGGAAATTTTAAATGAGTGTATTAAAAGAAAGCAGAGTTAAATGTGGGATGAGTGAAGTAATAAATAACCAGAAAATGTAGGATGATTCTCATGACACAGAGGAATCGATGCCTGTCTAAATTTCACACTAAATTTAGAGTAAATTAAGAATTTTCTCTGCCGTAGTTCATCAGAAAAAAAGGTTTCTTAATCAAATAAATATTTTCGAATATTATCAGGCCAAGTTCATTTAAAATAATTTATATTTCTCACACTTTAACGTCAGGATTATCATTGGATAAACAATCCTTGGTCTTCCATCCGAGTCGTAATAGAATTCAACCTGGACGTTTCAATGGAAATCTCTCCCATCTTTTTCAAAAATTTTCGTGAGCTTTCAGTCGAAACGTCGTGGTTTAATTCTGTCATGACCCGGGTGGAATCCCAAGAACTGTTAACCCAACAGATTAACCGGGAAGACCTACCATCTTCAGGATAATCATTAATATTATCTACCATAAATAACAGAAGAAACTATAGTTCTTTTCAAATGGGAGCCGGTTTGAATTTGAATGTTCTTCCTTATACCGTCCCATCTAATTCATGCACTAAAGTGAAGGCTTGTTTTCATTCATTATTGACTTAATCATTTGTGCCTAACTTTGTATAGTTTTTACGTTCTCATTCGCTTAAAGTCAGAACGGCTCCCATTAGAAAACCATTATAACTCTTTTTGAGTTGGCTGTCATATTTTTTCATTTGCATACTATCTTCAATTTTTAATAATACATATTTAAACGGTCTAAAAATGACTTATCTATTTTCATAATAGTTTTCGATAATTGTCATTACTTAACATCTTTTCCCATTTATTAGGTATATTCTTGGCAATTTTAACTACCGCGAATTCGTGTCCATTGAGTTGTTGCATGATTAATTTCTGTTTAATTGTTTTAATTACCCCTAATTGCGTTCAATATGCTAATTGACTATTTCTACAAAATCGTCTTGGATTTTTATTGTTTATTCAGATTTAAAAAACACACAGTATTTACAGGCACGTGACGTCACTCAGCTTACAGCCAATCATGGAGCGTAATACATCACGTTGCCGAGCTATAAAAAATACATTTCATTTACATAAATCAAGAATTAACGACCAGTATTACAGACAATTGCCAATATTTTTAGAGGAATTTTGAACTTAAGGTGTGGTCCTTACGGTTATTAATTGTGGTCCTCGTCAAAATTTGTAGCCAAAATTCTGAGAAGGACCAAATTTGATGGTCGAAACGTCTATAGTTAAAAGGTCTTCAAAAGTTCTTTAGTAATTATCTGTTAAATGTGTGTGTGTGTGTGTGTTGTTCGGAAACGTTAATTGTTCTTATAAATTTCATTTAATTATTTTTTGCAAATAACTTTTTTTTCTGTTAATCTTTTACGTTGACAGCAAGATGATGTACATTTTTAATGCAGCCATATAGCCTATTAAATTGAAATGAGTATGTAGTGGAAGCCAAGTAAGAACGCAATAAATCGCGTTAATGAATGAAAGTGATTACGTTTGGTGTATTTGAATAAATTGGTAATATATGCGCTTGTTGAGGTATTTGGGGCGCATGTGTGTGTGTAGCTTCTAGATGCCACGAGCCCAGCACGAAGCAGCGTTTATCGTGTTTCCGTAGGTAGCCTAGGGAGGTTATGCTAATAGCAACCCACTTCAGACTCACGGGCCACAAATATGCACCACGCTAATATCGTTAAGTTTGTTATGGACATCGCCTCGGATCAAAACTGATTCGAAATCTTTATACTACATCTGCCCTCACCAAATATTCAAATGATTTTCAAAGAATTCAATGCATTTCTCTGTAGATAATCTACACTAGATCAGAGGGAAAAGAGGCGGAGGCAGGAAGGAATTGTAATTAGGATTGGAACTTCTCGCCCCCGTCTGCTATTTATGTAAATGTGTTGCATTATACAAATAGTATCTCACTTCTTTTCAAGCTTCTGGAAATAAAACATCTCTGCTCAGCGGCTTCTAACTGACAAACAAAAAGCAAAAGCCCTCAAGACCATTCTGAAGACCTAAAAAGGAAGGACCTTTCTTCAGAGCACGGAAGACAGAAATTTAATTTCTTGACTTATTATTTTTAATTTAATCTATGACCAAAACAATTTTTATGTAAAAGTCAATTCATGACTTCGGGTTCCTCATTTAAACCACCCCTTTTCTAGAAAATTTGCTTGTTTATCATGAACGCTATGAACGTTTCCAAAGCGTTGACTGTTGCAGGTTTATCAGCATAAGGGTTAGTGACTTCGCAGAAATATGACGAGAGTCAACTTTGAAAGTCAAGAGAAAAATTAATTTATTGAAATCGTTTAATCGCCAAATCGATGTTTGAGGGCACCGTAGGTCGCATTGATCAACTGCTGTACCCCGATCAATTTTTGCTACCAATTTTCAATAAACAAGTTCTAACGATTCCGCTAGCCCAGAGAAGCACCAAATGCTGCGTCTTTATGGGTGAAATAAAGACTTTAGGGTCAATTCTGTCACTTTACAGTCAAGCATTTCCTTATCAGTGTCGCTGAACAAAACTTTTTTCATCAACAACAGATCATTAGGGCACATTCAGTGAAAATAGTATGTAAATGATCGTCTTCTGGCTTGAATTCCTTCACCAGCGTCAAAGGAATCTTCCCGTTTACTACAACCAAAATTTATAGGAAAGATTGCGACCATAAGAAACCTGAAATTTGAGCCAAAGAAACTGCTGAGTTGACCATCAGCATAAATGTAGCTTGGGAGGCTGTTGTTAATTACTTTCACGAATTGACGAACCATTTAAAACCTAAAATTGGAATGTAAATTTTTAAAAGTTGCACAAAAATTTGCCGAGAGTGTTATGAAAATAATATAAAAAACAATTGCAATAGATCATCGATTTTACAAATACAACTTTCGATTGTTTTATTTAATTTAGAAACACACTTCCAAACTCCATTGGCACTGAGGCTCACCTTAACGGTGATTGACAGAAATCTAATTAACCTCATCTTATTCCTGAACAATACAGAGCTAAATTAGACTAGTAATAAATAACAGTAGTTAATTCACCTAATAGAAACACGAAAGCCTATTCTTTGACTAGTCTTAGAGTATTTAATGTGATGGGATCATTACATAAATAGACGAGCATGTTTATTAAATTAAGATAGCTATAAAGTAAAGTCAGTGGAGCAAAGAACAATAGCGGGTAAATAATATTTCATGAATAAGTTAACAAAAATACTGTAGATTATTAAAAGTATACTAGAGATTTACACTCTGAATACGGAAGCTTTTCGCTGCAAATTTTTGAATATTATTGACCGTAGTGGCAAATTAGCTATATATCCTTACGTTATTTACAAGCATTAATTTTTGAATATGTTAACAGTAACTGATACGTTTAATCTCTTTGTACACTTGTTTGAAAGTTAACTAAAACTGAGTGCCTACAAATCCGGTCGGGCAGGGACAGTTTTAGCAAACATGGTTTGATCTTAAAAATACTTGTATGGAGAAAGCCTAGAATAATAAAGGAAAAATGCAAAACTAACGATTTTAGGAGTCGCTAAGCCAATTAGTGACAGTCCCAGTGGCATTTAGGTCAACTTTAATCCAACAGAGATCCGTAGAAGCTTCTAGAAGGCTCAACAAGTCACTCTGTAGAACCTTCTTGTAATTTTTATGAATCATTGATGTTCGATAAAAATTCAGAAAAAAGTGTATAATTATTACATTATCCAGCAATTCAAAAAAGTATAATAATTAGTATAACTAAATTTAGAAAGAAAGCATGGATGCATGATATTAACACATACTGTAACTTTGGGACTTCGTCAGGTTATACCTAAAGAAAATTACATGGGGACTGTACGTTAAAGCAAAGCAGTCTAATTTAGTAAATACATGATACAAAAATTATCCTTGATGACACATTAATTTTAAAATATTTAGAGATAAATTAGCCTCTCTTTATTTCAATTAAATAACTCTATAAGTTTATTAAATGTGGCTCTATTTTATCATTGATAGGTTCCTATCACCTGATAAAATCTTGACGTTGTTTGTAAATTCTGTATACATTGCCTGTAAACTGTAAATAATGAACTTAAAAATTGCTAACATTGTCTCAGTTAAGTCACAGAAAAATATAAATATTTAATTACAATTATTGCAAATTGATAAATCTGCACGTGTATGTTCAAAACCTGTAAATAAAATGGTCAATTGTATCTTATAGACGGAATTAATTCCTGTTTCAGATTACCAGAAGATGGGTGAATGACGCCCGGGACAAGGACAGGTAATCTACTACCGTTAAAATAGTATAATAGTAAAATTAGGGAAGTTGAGAGATTGAAGTGTTTTCTTATTGTGCTTTTGTGATAGTTTCGCTGACTGAACTGCTACCGTTTAAGTGTTCTTTAGTGGAATAATGTATAGGCAATGGCCTGGGTAAGACAGGTATTAAATAATTACAGTAATTCTGTAGGACGTTATGGATGTAGGTTACATAAAATAATTGACTAAATACTAAATTTGTACCACGATTTGGACCTTCGAGTTGAATAGATGTTTAGTAATTAATTACTGGTTTTTTCTTGACCTTTTTTTTTAAAAAAACGACGACAAATTAATGTAGTAGTATTGTGCATCTCATCCGGGTGCTTTGAAAAAAGCGTATTGGTATCAGATTGCAGGAGATAATATGAAGCTAATTCCTTGCCAAGTGGGTCGCCTAACCCGTGGTTCCCAGCGTAAATCACGCACTTGTCACGACCCGGGGGCTGGGTGCTTCCATTCAATTTGCCACACAATGCGCTGTTTAGAGCAGCCCTTAGCCTTAGCCTTAGTCCTTAGCCCTGGCACAGGCCCTAGCCTCAGCCCTTCCTCTGCTACTGTCGCCGCTGCTCCCTTAACGTTCCAAAGCGGAGCTCAAAAAACAATCTTCCCAACTTATTTCCTATTTAAGGCACCGATAGAAAAGTTCTCCTTTTTACGAGAATATTATTAAGACTGTAAAATTATAGTCCGCAAAAATTAGAAATGAAAATTTATAAATGTACTCTGCTACTAAAACTGACTGTTATATTTCACTGATTAATAACGTAAAACGTACCGATTACCGATACGAGATCCACTTGACATATTACAGTTAATTTTCAGCAGCATTTTACGGATGATCAAATACCGTACTTTGCAACTCAGACAACCGAAACTCCTTTTTAGCTTTACAAGACACGAAAATTTTTAGATTGCTCATAATTTCGAGCTGTATATCAATTATCTAAGGAGACTTTAATAGGGACGACAAAAAAGAAAAGATTGGTGGTAATTTTACAAGGCTGTGGAATGAATATATATATTTTTCGTAGAGGTGGCCCCGATGAAATGCGGGTCCGAGCGCGCACCTGCACGACACGTGGACTCGGAGAATGCAGCTTGACACGAATGTCACCGAGGTGTGAGGCACGTCGGCATCTCAATCACTTAAAACCCTCACTTCACATCAATCTTAGAGAAATTGGTTAGATACGCCAAATGCTGGGAGATGATAGGACGCGGGGGACAAATTAGATGCCGCCCGAGTTAAATACTTTAAATTATTCCTGTCGACTTGTGACTTTAAAAACATTATCTACTACAACAGTTAATTTAAATTAATTGCATGATTCTTTTTATTAAATAATAATTTTTATCTATCACCCTAATTTTACAGCACAGCATGATATATAAAAAATAAAAAATTTCGACCTTTTTAAAAAATTTCAAATGCGAGCCGTTTATACATATATTAGCGCCTATTATCTATAGGAAATTACATAGGACTGTAAACTAAAGCAAATAATAAAACTGGAGTAAAATACATAAAATAACAAAAGAATTTAAAACAACAGAATAAATCTTTTGTGTAGGCTTCCAGGGTCGTGCTTAATATTATCAGAAATTTTACAATAATGATGTTTTCAGATTTTTAAAATCAAAAATATTATTTGATTTAATACAATTCTTAGTGATATGGTGTGTTAACACGTTGACAGGCTAAATCTACATTTATCATCCCTAATTCTTTCATTTAAAATCCCTCTCCGTTTAACCCCTGTAATAAGTCACAATTAACTAAATTGGTAGTTCAAAACATAATAGTAGCATCTTTGTCTTCTTTGATGGATCCTGTAAAAGAAGGTCCAGACTTCAAAAATTTACCGAAAACTGTAGAATTACAAGTGACAGAAAAGAAACATGCGCAGTTCCAATAAAAATTATTTCAATATTTAATTCTGACTACAACAACACAATTAACATTAATATTTTGCTTCCAGTAGTCGAAATCTTTATATATAATTCCTCACCTCCTAAACGGCTTTACAGATTTTTATGAATTATTTGTTGTGTTTTTGAGGTCAACTGGACGATTCTTAGTTACAGTTGGACGCGGTAGGTGGCGCAGTTGTCGAGGCTCAGAATATTTTTTTTTAATTTTCCGACCAATTTATTTGGATTTTTGACAATTTAATTCGTGGCATTTGTCTTACGCGTCAATACATGCGTTTTTTGCGTCGTAACTTGGCATTGTTTGACATTTAGATTTCGAATTATGAATTCTTGGGTTACAACCCGGGTGATATTAAAATTTAAAACCGACGTTTCGACATTTTTAAATTGACGGGTTTAAATTCTAACATGACCCGGATTTTAACCCACGAATTTTTTATTCAACAAATTTTCCGGGTAAACCTACGATTATCAATTTCGGATTAATAAATTTTTATATATTCTGTGTATTGTAATTTCATGGATACTGTGTGTTAATTCGACATTGAAAAATGAAGTGTGAAAGAAGAATTGTTTGAATTAAGATTTATACACGTGTTTATTCGGCGGAATTCCATGTAACCTAAATAAAACATTTAATTTTCAGCATAAATCTGACGATATTTGATGATAGGGAGCTTGACAATGCACATTTTCAATGACAAGGTGATTACTGTTGAATTAGATACTACAGTGGTCTAATATAAATAAATTACAGAGTAACTCCTGGAACCTAGCAATTATTTAATATATTTCCAAAAAAATAAAAAATTTATTCTAAATTCAAAATTTTTATTACTCACCAAATGGAGTAGCTGTAACTGATATAATTAAATTGTTAATTAACTTTTTATGGCTGTTTGGCCAAAATCCAGTTATGATTGTAATTGAATTTCCTGAATGACGATTAGTAAAATTTTTCATCAATTCGTTTTTATCTCTCGGGCTTAAAAGCGGCTATATATAATAATGTATTTTAGTTACCAACGTCCGTAAAACAAGGTTTAAAAATAATTCCACTTATAAAAAAATATATTTTTATGTAGGCTATATCATATTCTACTAATTTCGCGACATCTAATTGAAGATTTATCATGCAAATAATATTTTACGTAAAGTATTTATTCGAGCTCCACACCTTTTCAACATTAATACAATTATTTCAAATGAACATAAAAAAGCAAATTTACATAATTATTCAACTCATTAGGTACAAACTAAATTGTTCTAAGATGCGGAACAAACCATCTCTCGTATTTAAAGGTAAATTGTAATCAGCCATTACGTGTTGATTATATTTATTATACACAATTATAATACAGGAAAACAAAGAAAAAATTTGAAACCGGCCATTAAATTCTAGCCAGCTAGAAATACATCTTAGGTTGATTTGATTGTCGTTTGAAAAATGTTGTGCTAAATCTTGAAACAGTCACTAGTATTTATAAATATTTTATTTCTTATACATACTAAAAGAATTCATAAGAAATTGATTTTCTTCGTATTTTGTGTATACAGAAACACGATAAACGTGAATGCGGCACTGAATAAAACTGACACCTATTTTATAGAAATTCAAATAACTATTTATTGATATATCTCTATTATAATAATAATTTATTTAATCCTTTTTATATTAACGATATGCTGTATTTTACTACATTCCACTTAAATTTGATGGTTTTTATTCTTAGAACTTGGGACGATATATTTTGAGTCATAATATTTTTCTAAAATCTAAAATTAATTATATATCATTAAAATTTCTATTGCACTATATATTTGTGTAAATTAGTACGACAGTTATGTATTTAAAAACTACATTACAATAAATCTTACAAGTACTTTAACATCTATAAAATTCACTTTAAAACTGTTCACAGTCCAAAATTTAAAAAAATGTGAATTTTATATAATCATATATTTTAGTTAAATATGAGCTAAAATATGGCCGACAGCCCATAAAACTGAAACTAACAAATTTTTAATGGAATAAATTAAAATACAAGAGACTGTTCATAAGGGTTCAATGAATAATTTCTATTCACAGTCAGAAATTTATCTATGTGACTTCAATTCTTAAAAATATGAATTTTATATCATTATATTTATATCATATTTTAGTTGAATATGACGTAAAATATGGTCGAAAGCCCATGAAATTGAAAGTAATATATTTTAATGGAATTAAAATACGAGAGACTATTATCAGGGTTAAATGAATAATTTATATGGAACATTTTTATTCTCTAATTTTTAATAATTAAATTGGACTTAACATAAACCTAAAATTATTTTCATGAAATGACGAAGTAAGGAATAGCAGGTAACTTTTAAAATATATTTTGGTACCAAGATAATCATTTATTAATAATTTCTGAAGATATGGATCATTGAAGGACCGAAAACTTCTGACTGAAATAAATTACTTATAAACATTAATAACTCTTATAAAAACAATGAAATCTGGTAAAAGTGTGAGAGACATGCTGAATTCAAATTAACAATTATTGGAGGAAGCCAGGGTTGTTCATATTAAAAGAACGAAGTTAGTTCACAATACTTTGCACTAGTGAAGTCTATTGGCCAGTTTTGACGTTAAGAAAAGAAGCGTGAGGTATTACAAGTATTTTTAAGATGCACGTTAAAATCTGTTTATATTTTACATCGTCCAGCTAATATATTTTAAAATAATGAGCGCATAAATTAACAGACACAAAATGTATAATATTTCTTAAATTGTTGCACATAGAAAATAAAAACACATTTTATTAATAGTTACACTTTAAATTGCCTTTGTAGAGTGTAAGTCTAGTATTGAGTATTACTGTATTGTAGAATTGTTTGAGAAAATCCCTGGGCAGGGGAGCAGGACTATTGGTTTAGACCGCGCGATTTACGCTGCCATAAAGTTACGACGGCAACGCATTAACAGCCACGAAATACGGCTCAGGCGAGGGGAAGTCCTTCCTTCCACAGTCGTCAAAGTTTTTATTAAAGTATTAACTTACTCTGGGAATTCCCTTGGGTGCGCTGGCGGTTTCAATTAACGAGGCTCGCAGCTTGAAACGCGAGCAATAAACTCTCCGGAAAAATGATGCACTTCGGCGTAATGCCTTCTTCTTCTCTCTCTTTTTTTTTTGCATCTGCATACCAAATATTACAAGCATTTCGATGTAAACATTCTCACAAGGGAATTCCAATTTAGCATTCACTAAATTCGCTAAACTTTTGCTGGCCCATAAACTCGAGGGTTTGTGTTCCCCTAAATTCACAGGACGCAGCTTGAGTTTTTTTACCAGATAACAAAAGGGGGATACTAATGCATGATACTTGTCATAGTTAAGATTAGAAATTCTTTTCAGCGACTGACAATTGGAAGTACTGTGTATATTACGCATTCCATTCATTACATTCACTATATGTAAGTTTAAGTCAAGAAAAGACATTTTCTGTTTAATTTAAAGAGTTAATAAGGACTTGGAAGGGTGACAGAAAGCTGGTGGCTTACGTGATGATCACAGGTTGCGATTTATAGAATGTTCGGAGGCACCGCTCCCTTCATCAGAGGGTTAGAAACATATTCCGTGTTACGGCAGGTAAGCCACCAGCTTTCTGTCTCTCTTCCCTAACTATAAATTATTATATACAAAGTAAGAACCGAACATCTATAATGGAGCAAAAGAAATTTCAACGAGTCTCGCGAGTGAAAGTGATTCACAAAATCGAAACGTTATAAATAACATAATGCAGTTTTTAATTACTGAACTTTTAAACTAAATTTCAAAAGAATTGTTTAAACTACAGTGTAATACATTTTTTAATAAATAACTATTATATTTGTGATGAATATAATTCCAAGGTCCACATACTATTAATATACTAAGGCTTAAATAAATAATTACACAAATACATTAATAGTACTTTTAACATCTACAAAACACATGTCTTTGGTATCCAGTTACCAGAAAATCAAACAATTTATATATGACGCATTCAAAGTACATATCATTCATTCTAGCTAGTTTGTATCGATGTAAACAAATAAATTAATGTATGTTATTAATAATAATACGTAATAAAACTTTACGTGTGGCTTTTATTATATCGGCAAAAATTAACGGACATAAATGTAATTTTTAGCAGTCAACCTTTAAACACATTACCGTTAAGCATTGTATTGCATATAAGAATTATTTTTGTATCTCTATTTTAGACAGGGAACCACTTTTTGAAAAGGATTAATTTCTGAAAGTCAATGCTGTTAATGACACGTAAATAAAGTTATATTATGCCTTACCCTGACTCATTTTTACTTTTTCTGAGGTCTTTTATTTCTGATATTAGGTTTTATTTTCAGTCTTTTCCCTATAAAATGACACTAATCTGCGCCGAAACATCATGAATTCTAAATTTAGTTGTTATTGTAGTCCGTCTGAATTTAAAGCTTCTCTTAGTTAATATTTTATTACAGATTATCACTATTTAGGTACTACGTTAATTATGTAGTAAATGAAAACTAAAGAGACAAGAGGAAATTCATTCAACAACAATACAATAATCATTAAACGCAAACGAAAACAAGACAAAGAAGTTACTTCAGCAGCCTATTTATACAGGAAAACCCAGTTACGTAACATAAACTTGTATTACAGATTTTTCTTATCTTTCGTCACACTGAAATTATAACATGAGATTAAATTAGTTATTCACACTACTTACTAAACTTTCTGTCGTAGAATAAAAGAACTGTATTTTTGTAAATTCATAAATGCTAATATCTATGTAAGAAGAATTCTGTAGCGAAAAGAGCTTTATTAAATTATTCAACTGAATACTATCGACTGCGAATATTCATAGGTCAGTGAACTCCGTTAATTCTATTTGAATTTTAATAATTCTATTAGACATCCGTTGAAGAAACACGATACGTCTTCACATGAATTTCGAAATACTTAATACAAAATACGCCGTGCTAAGCTCCAACACAGAATAACGCAGAATAAAACTACTTTTATAATTGATATTGTTAGGAAAAATGAAATAACAAATTACGATGGAAAACAAAATATTTAGAATTTTATTGAAATTCTCAATAAATAATTGAAGTGAGCAAAGTAAATGAAGAAATGCACGATACAAAATGAAGTGAAACTGCTCAAATATTTTTATGTAATAAAATTTTCGTGCCGTGTGCAATATCACGGTTCTATAATTTTAGTAGTTCATCTGACAGAAAAATGATAAAATAGCAATTAAATCGATGATAAATTAATGTTTCTTTTCTCGCCTTTTCATATTTGTAGTGTACTTTCAAATTCTTGAAGCGTTAAGCTAAATAAAGATCAGAGTCTTTTGTATTTTTTAAACGTTGAACTATAGTGGTAAAATAGTTCAAAATTCCCAAAATATTGTTAGTCATTACAATTAAGTTAATTGATTTATTTCAAATGTTGGGAGAATACGAATAAATACGTTGAAATTGGCAGCCGTATGAATCGGAAGTTGCCCTCCTCTGAGGTACAAGAGAGGTTGACAAGTGTGATTTATTGCTGTACACACACAGTAGGTCATTTGCATGCGCCACAAAAAAAAAGATTCTCGACACCCTTGCTTTGAAAGGGGAAGGATCTCCGGTAGCTGTGGCGGTGTAGGGTTAACGAATTGCAAAGCACTCGCTCAACTTTCCCCTCGCTACTACACAGACTTTTGTACTTCTCTACAGCGACACAAACTACAGGCCACCAAAGCTGAACTCATCACGGTTCTCATTGCGTACATATTAATCTTATAAATAAAAAATTTCTGTGATCAACCCTAATTAATTACAAAAAAAGGTTCAGTGGATCGTTGATGGAAGGCAATTAAAATACTCAAAGATTATTATTTCTTTCTCTGAAATAAAGTACGTTATGTTTAGAACGTAGGTATTTTAATGCCTTCAGTGTCATAAAAGGTACTTAAAAATGTGAAATAGAATATAAATGTTATTTAGTAAATTTCCGGAATAAATAAAATCTAGCAACACACGAAAAAGTTTCGGCAAACTAATTAGAAATTTCACACTAAAAAAAATATTTGTTAATGGTCTAAATTGTATAAGAGTTTGAACTGTAAGCGGCTGCCTTTAGGTTAACATCATTTAATATTGTTCAATATGAACTCTACAGAACTTTGAATTAAAATTAAGAGAGGACAACAGAAAATATTTGTTTTCTATAAACTTCAAATGTTGTAGCAGATAAAGAAAGAAAATAATTTCATTGTTTTTAATTATCATTCATACTGTTACGGAATTTTATTAGGTGAGCTGACAAACAAACTGTGTTGTTGCGCAAAAAAATTACGAATAAAACAAAAATTTATTACTTTTCTACTAAAATATTATAGCACTGCCCGGCATAATTTTTGCAATTATAACTCATAGAATGAGTGGTAAAGACCCACTTACAAGAGAAAATTATAAAAAATATTACTACCGCATTGAAAATCACTTTTCTGGAACCAGAACATTGCTGTAAAAATTAAATATCTATATTTTAATCACTTAATGACGTTAGTGTTTGAATTCATTCAATTGAAAAATCGTATCTTAAAGATCCTCGTAGAATGTCTAGACTTAAATATATTATTGCGACTATACATATAACAATAATGTAACCGTACGATTCACGAAATAAAGTTAAAAGACAAATTAATATAATTTATGAAAATAATAGACCGCTCTTTAATAGTTTAAATAAATTGCATTACCGAGATAAAAATGATTTAAATCTGTATTTTATAGTGAAAATTATTGATAATTTTTAAATATTCAGTCAGTAATGAACACAGGTGTCCCTACGACAAACTATCTTCGATAAAGAAATAATCTAAAGAGAATGTATAATGTGTGTAATTTTTTGGATATTTATTTATTTGATTTAAAATTTTCGAAATTGTTAACGTCACTTAAATACATTTTCAGTTATAAATAAATATCTTCGATAAAGAAATAATTTAAAGAGAATGAATAATGTGTGTAATTTTTTGGATATTTATTTATTTGATTTAAAATTTTCGAAATTGTTAACGTCACTTTAATACATTTTCAGTTATGAATCATTATAAATAAATATTTTGTGTTATATTTCTTAGATTGTTATAAACAAAGCATGTTACTTATGTTTGGATATATGATTTTGTGCTAATGAAAATTAGACAGCAGGCACATAAACTAATAACTAACTAAAATATTACTCAAATCAACGGCAGTATAAATGCTTCAATTGAAGCTCAAATACGAAGCAAATAGATAATTTAGAATAAAGGCAAGAGTGGAAACATCTCGACCGGACCCAGGACTCGAACGCAGAACCTCCCGCTTTACGGGCGGCTACTCTTACTGTTATAAATAAAAAGCTTAAACACGACGATTCCATGGCGTTCTCTGCCATCTTTCTGAAGTGACAAAGAAGGCGGAGTATGCAAGTAAAACGTCTTGCTTAAGCTTTCTTGAACAGGTTGGAAACCCAAGAATAGTTTATCCATAATATACACCTAGTAAAATCTTCCATCTTTATCCTATTTTCACGTAATAAATTGCTCATTTTTTAACATATCGTTACGCATTAATGGCTTGACGTTTGATGTTCATGTGCAAAAAGAATGGGAACAGTAGTTGTAAGCTAAAAAAAATTCTGCAAAGTAGCATTTATGAAGTCAAAGTTACGGCAGAATGAAGAACAGAGATCCGGTAATTATAAGGTGAAAACGAAAACGAGATTCAGACTGCAAGGTAATAACTTGTGTAGAAAAATAATTTTTTTACAGATTTATTGAACTACTTTCCCTTCAACAAAAAACTTTATAGTACGTAACATGATTTTGTTACTTAAAGACTGTAAAATGAACTTAACAGTTTTCAACGGAAGGAGGAATGGGATGAAGGAACTAGGATTGTAGTTTACTATACATACGTGTATTATTTTATAACTTCTCCCCCCAATGTTGAATTGTGGATTGTTTTTATTAGTGAGGCGATGATTAACCGTGAGGACAGATAGAATCGGTGCGTATCTGGACCGCGGCTGCTTAGACAATTTACTTTACAGGACAGAGAATTATTTTTGCTACTTTTTGGATACAAAGACGCACTCAGACATCTAAGGCATGGCAAGGAATCAAACCTGGGACCTCTGTGTCACGCTAGCCACTAGACCACAGAGGCTGTGAACTATTAAAATTTGATAAATTGAAGGTTTGTAGAATGAAAAAATTAAGTAGGCTATTTTCATAATAATTAATGTTTTGTGAATATCAAAATTTGGTGGAATTGTAAATATTTTGTAAAAAGTATAATTTTTTATTTTATACTGATGAATATGCCATTATTAGCCGAAATATCCTGTTTTTAAGATATAAAAAATATTAGGTAGTTTTAATTTAATTTATTGTGATAAAACGCATTTCAGGGAGAAATATGTAAAAAGAAAAACAAGAAATATATATATCAAATTAATTTTATAATTCTTGATTAAATATTTACATTGATATTTCACGGTAATATTTTATTGGTTATTAGGGAATTGTGAATACGTTTCTTCAATTAGCAGTTTCTCGCGGGTCTCATAAATGATTTAACGTATTTTGCATGTGGGTAACGTTGGACAAAGATTGTACAAGGAGAGGTTGAGACGGAGGTATTTGAGAGCACCGAACGTAACATGTAGATGGGCGAGGGAGATAGCTATGGTGTCTATGGCATCGCACCCTTCCACCCTTCTTCTTCCCTCCGTGCTCGAGGGCTCGAATAAAAAACACAGTTGCCGGCTGCGAACACGCTCAAAGGGTGCGTTCAGCCATTCAAATACATAACACAAATAGGCTATTGTGAGTCGCAGGTTACAGGAATTGGTTCATCTACGCACTTGTGTGTCTCACGAGAACAATGGACATACCTCTTCGCATATGGCGCGCCTCTGAAGCAGCCTCTTCTCTCTTTATAAACAGTCAATACTGCCCGAAATGTAACAAAATTGACTAACTGTACAGAAACAGTGACATGTTAATTAAAAAAACCTACACCTCAATTGTGGTCATTGCTTGTTTTCTGTAATATTATTCTTATCATGCATTATTGCATATACCTTATTAAAAATCACGTGGATGTCATGAATTCTACGCAAAACGGCAATACTGTATCATTATTAATCATACCCTTTGAAAGAGGTTGCATTTCTCACATGCCCCATACATTTACTTCCGTGCAAATCCAATTCCTTCAATGAGCTAATTGAACACATGTAGCTGAATTTGGTTTTATTACCAAATGCTGTCTTATAGCTTATTCCATTATAACGGACCAATTCTCGTAAGCATGAAACATTTTTCACGTGTAAAATTTAAAGGGGAAACATTCAGAATTTCAGCGAATGAGAACAGAGAAATAAACCACAAGTAACAAAAACTCTGCTGAAAAGCAGCTGAATAGACAATAATATGTCACAACGTTACATGAACATGATCCAACAGCACAAGAGCTTCAAGGTCGAACATTTGAGAAGAACTAGTTTATTCCACTATTTATCGCAGATTATACTGACTTGCAAGAGGATAAAAGTCCAATTATTTTGGGGCCCTAGTCAACCCTTGGCTACCTTGCTCTACCTTCCGCATCCCCCCTTTTCAATTCCCTTCCTATGCTATTAAAGGGGAGTTGCCTGTTTCAGGATCACCCTCATGTAGCCTGTTATCCAAAAAAAAGAGCTTGAGACGGTAATATTTTATACATAAAAAAATTACTTCTCAGAAGAATTACTCCAGAAAACAATTATTACTAGCTTACATGTTCTTCTCCATCCCCTTCTGTCCTGCAATTTCTGGTTCTTTTTTCACATCATCCAACCATTCAACTCCTGTTCCATCAAATGTGTAGTTGCTCGGTTTATTCTTAAGTGTGCGTCTTATAAGTATGAAGCTACTTCTTTTTAAGGTTTACTCATTTATAACTCAATTTGACCAATTTTTATTACCCATTCAACGCCTCATTTACATCTCAAAACTTTTCTAAACACTTCTTTCTTTCATATTTCCCACGTTTCTGATCCATAACATAAAAAACCACTTATCTTTTATGGAGTAGTTTAAACTGTTATCAACCGCTTGTCCAAACTCCACCAAATGTCGATAATGAACCAAAACATAGAAGGCTTTCCCGGTGAAATGAATGAAGAAAAGCTTTTTGGGTTTCCACCCGGACAATATCGAAGAACAGCGACGTTTCAACGGCTTTCATCAAGCCTGAAAGACGATGGCAGTGAAATCCGTAGAAACGTCGCTGTTCTGCGACATTACCCGGCTGGAAACCCACGAAGCTTTTCTTCAATAATGAATCTATTTTCTAATATTTATAACTGGATCGGTAGGTAGACCAATATTTTTTTAAGTTAATAGTTCAGATTGTTTAACTTTTAAATTAAATTTTTTTTATAAAAAGCGGCAGCAGTAAACAAGCGAATGAAACCAAGTTATGCATGTCCGTAACAAGATCGTACAACACATTACTAATTTGCCTTTAATACTCATTAATTTGCA
The DNA here is from genome assembly GCA_034510155.1 of Eucriotettix oculatus. Lineage (NCBI taxonomy): Eukaryota > Metazoa > Arthropoda > Insecta > Orthoptera > Tetrigidae > Eucriotettix > Eucriotettix oculatus. Next base: position 7,204,483 of record CM067381.1, read on the forward strand.
GTTCATGAATTGTGTCAAAAATTCCTCGTTCCCCCACAATCACCTCATGAATTAATGCTGAAAGCTCCAGGCTTAACGTCACGTCATGAGCAGCGGCTATTTACTGTTCCTGCATACGACCCCGATTTTTAAATATTTTTAATTGTAATCGAACAAAACTTTTTCCACATTTTTCTTTAAAATCTATACAATTCCTTGTCTTGTAATTAAACCAATTAAAACAATACAGAAACTGAATTGGCTACTTCTCAATTAGTACTGAATCTTCCACATTTCTCAACTAGATGATTGGACCATATACTCTCCATCTGTATCTACAATTAACAGCTCCCTTCTACCATCCTGCTCCTCTAAAACACACACAGCTATTTCTTTAATAAGTTTAAGTAATGAGTTAGGAGACGCTGGTAAATGAGGCACTTGCGAAGATTTACGGCTGAAGTAAGATTCCATCCATTCGATTATTTAATTAGAAGTACGCTGAACCCTGAGAAAGCAGCTGCCGTCACTTGGAACTTGGCTAAAATGGCTTTAACTGCCACGACAACTGTCATCAAGCAACTGCAGTAATGTGCTGCTATTCATGCTTGTTAAAACGCAGCTAAAAAGTTATACTCTGTTACACGCTATTAAAGTGAATCTGAGGTTCTATTTCAAGTTTCTACACGAGTCGACTAACAAGTCAAAGAAAATGCACAAGCGGTTATTTCCATTTTAAAAACCAATTAAACTTATCAGTACAAACTCCTATGAAGCGAAACCAAAAAAACGAGAGAGGCGATTACTTGCTAATAAATTGAATTCATTTAAAGTAGTAATGGTTGGCCTAACCTAAGGTTTTAAGGAAGCTGAAGCTGAAGCTGGAGATAATGGCTTCTACGAAGCAACCTGTACTCTGGTGCACGCGCCTTCCAGCCCATTCATAACTACTTTGCAGTATTAATAATAATAATTTTCTGGTGTAACCAGTATGCAGTCAATCTCGTATTCATCATACCGAACCTGTTTATGTAAATCACTTGTATCAAATATTTAACACAACCTTAACCCAGTGACCTGCTGTACTAGACCAGTCCTTAAAAGGTCACGAAGAGCAACTTACAGTCATCTTGGCAGCTTTCTCAGATGAGTACTTTCCCACCATAGAACACTCGTTCTCCATCTTGATCAGGAATCAACAGACAATGTCATCAACTCCATGGAAACGTTCGATTGGTGATAAAGGCAACAATTGTTTAAAATTACTCGTGATACATTGCGGTCACATTTTTGCTTTAATTCTTTATCTTAATATACTATTCAAGCTTTTCACTGAATACTTTAATTATAATAATAGTTACAAAAATATATATGTGAATATCTCAATATGTGTTTGGGCCAGATTGAAAAGTTTTAAACGTTTAACTTCAGATTATTCTTTAATTCCAGTTTCAAAGATAGTTTTGTTTGATTAATATAACAAGCATAGAAATTTAAACCATTAACAGTAACTCAATTAACGTATGTTTCTCCAATAATTAGAAATTAATTAATGGCCAGATACAGACAAAAATTTTATTTCTTTGAATGGACGTTTCGTCGCCATATTGGGGACTTCCTCAAGTAGTTTTAAGCTTCTAAATTTTGTTGCAGAAAATGCCATATCCTTAGAAATCCAAACTTGACTGCCTACAAGAGTAACTTCAACTGAATTGTGATCCATTAACAGAATAAAGTTCATGAAGCCTATCCAAAATGTTAATTTTGCCTTTAGTAATCTGTCTTGATGTATATAGTCGGAAGAATGAGAAATATCTTAATATAAACTTATGGACTTATTTACTAATGATGGTATTCGTGTTATATTAAAATCTTACAACAATTTCAATAGAAAATTTTAATTTTGAAAACGAACAATGTCGGTTAATTGAGTGTTTACTTTGCAATTCTTGTTATATCAGTCAAACAGAACGCTGTTTAGCAACTGAAAATAAAGGGGGAAAATAATTTCAACGTTCATAAATATTTCAATTCGGAAAACAGCAAACTGTGTCTTAAGGTTCCCCTAGACGATCAATATTATTGTCAATCTGTTGACTCAACATTCCTATAAAATCAATTTCTATCAATGTGCTCCACCTTTTTTTAAATCTTACAAACAATTTCAATATAAAATTTAAATTTTGAATATGAACAATGCGGTTTAAATAAGTAAATAATAATAGTTTTCAATGCTTGTTTTATCGGTCAAACAGAATGCAGTTTAATAACTGAAAATGAAGAAAAAAATAAAGTTCAACGTTTATATATAATTCAATTTCAAAAATAACAAACTGTTTCTTAAGGTGCCTCTAGACAATCAAAAATATTGTCAATCTGTTGACTTAATAAATGACGCTTCTAGAAGATCAATAATTCCATCAATGTACTCCATCGTCAATTATTGAGTCACTATATTGACGATATTATTGATCGTCTGGGGGCACCTTTAGATTTGAGAACAATATTTCAAACTAGATATTGCGTTTATCGATATTATTCTCACAGCCTGAACTTCGAAACTATTTTCAATTACACAGCATATTAGCGGCACTTGATACTTTTACTTCACAAAGTGACAATATAAGTTTAAGCTCCAAGCGCTGCACCAAACCTGCCACTTTTAATGTTCAAGTATAAAAAAGTTAATCTAGAAATAATTAATGAAACATTATATATTCAAATACAAAACGATTTTTTTTAAAGAAATAAGTTTCTAAACAAACCATTATGATGTGAAGAAAGAGTTCACAGGTGAACCTGGCTTTCATTTGAAAAGATGTGAAACTATTTTAAAAAAATACATATGCATATAAAAATTACCGAAATTATCACGCAATTCCTTCCAGCCAAAATGGAGTAACAAATGTGGAATAATTACGCAAAACTAATGCGTTAATTTATAATTATGATTTTCTTTTGTTGAATTCACCTGCCACCTGCTTCATTAATCGGCACGATGTGCTGCAAAACGATGTCTGTACTGCCATTGTATAATTACTGACATTACTTTAACCTTACCTTATCACACTGACTCGAAAATATTCATTAAGAGAGCATAAGACGTTTAAAGCTAGTTTCTGTACTAATTTATTTTAATAAATAGAGAACATTACTTCATAATTCACATCTCAGGAATTTATATTTTCTGTATCCCGTTTAGCAATAACCACCAGCGAACTTAAATGTCATCCTTTTATTCTGTTGATAATGAATTTCGAAACATAAAAACGATTACTTGATAAATTGACACTCAAGTTTAATTTGCTTCTACAAAGAATATTGACCACTTTACGTTACTGAAGCACTCAGGATTGATTTTTTTTTCTTCAGATTACGGTTTTAAGTTAATAAGATAAGAATTCCGCTGAAAAAGTCTCCATTACGGTGCTGCCATCGTGAGCCGGCTTGGGAAACAATGAAGAGAACAGTCGACTTCTCCCGAGGGTTATTTTCAGTGGCAGCTGACCGCCTTACTGTTCGTTAGAACTAATTGCATACCGCTGTACCGCAATAAAGGAATTTTCTAAGGGGCTTCGTAATTGTCTCCCTTCCGCCAGACGGACATAAATATTTGTGGACAGTAAAACCAAAATGAAATAATAAACGTCACTTGGAGAACAGCATTTTAGTGTCGGGGAATTTCCTGTCCCTTCGAGTCAGTCCGAATACCAACACGCGTTTTAGGCTCAAAAAGGCGAAAATTGCCACCGCCATGTGCGTTACTCAAAAGTACGCAGTTTCTGCTGTTTATTCCCCACTCTCATTAAATATAAAATTGTGCTGTTGAACAACATATATCATTACTGGAGTGTGCAGTCAGCATTGATTAATATGAATATGCTAATATATCTCTATACATCGTACCCAAATTCTGATCTTCACAAAATATATGTAAAGATTATCGGTAACTGAAATTGATGGTTGGGGACTGAATATGTACTTCCTGTCTTAATAGGAAAAGATCAGATAAAGCAACAAAGGAAAGTACTTCTACTGCTCATCATCTAGATATGGAGACAAAATCAATTACACTGCGATACATATCATCCATCATAATTAGAGAGACTACAGTAATATCTCGTAATACAGGAAAGGGGTTTAATTTAATCTGGAAATAAGTTTTGTCAACGGCAAAGATTAAAAGATTGCTGGTCGATCAACGGATTGGTTATCCCTTAACTGCAGTGAATTCAGAATATTAATTAAGTGTCGTGTATTAAATGATTTTTTTGTGTTTTTAGGAAGACTCACCGAGTAAAGTACCAATTTAAAAATTTTTCTTCACTCCATCTAACCAGGTTCTGGAAACCGTACTTCTTAGTATTCACCGGGCTCAACAATTAAAAGACATTCATTCTGTAATATTTATTACAATTAGATATATCTGTTTCATAAATCTATATAACAAAAAACGATGTGTATGTAATTGTACGTTATGTCTTTATGTTTGCATATCCTTAGTAAAAACCTAACCACGTTGACAAAACGAAACTTGGTACGCATACCATGAAGCAAACACTGTGAAAAGGGGACGGGGGATGACCTCAAACGTTCAAGGGATTACAGTTGAAAAATATGTGAATGCCTAAACATGAGTAACTGTATGGCCTCGGCGGTGCGGAGTCACAAGAAAGGAGACAGTATTTGAGCCAGGGTCAATAAAACACAGACATCACAGAGGGCCTTGGATGTTCCTCAACTATGGTGGCATCGGATGGTGTTTTTCCCCAAAACCCTTGAAGGACACTCCCAGAGAAGAGCAACCATAAATGGTTCATATCCATCCCTGCCACCTTGCAGATATGAACTAAATAAGTTGGGAGTAAGTATTAAAAAGGCTTGCGGAGAAATTTTTGGGACAGATTTCGAGAGAAATTGCTGGGCAGATGATTGGAATTTAGGCAAGGGAGATTTCGAGACGGATAATTGAAGTATAGGCAAGGGAGATTGTGGAGACCCGAGTGGTGAATCGGATGCAATTAGACGTTGTGTAGACGAGCAGATGATGGAAATTATCGGACAGGTAGTCCAAGGAGACTAGGATAAACGAAAATTCTTCCTGAAACATCAAGAATAGCAGCGGCCGCTCTGTTATTTCAACGAGGAAGACGCAGGAAGGTCCATTATTATTCACAATGAATGGGGACAACGTGCATAGTAATTATTCTTGTCCTAGCCATATTATTTAGATTATTCTTTTTTTGCAGTTTTGGGCACAATGCTAGTTACACAATTTACACGCGCAGTCTTCTTTCAGGAGGTGGAATCGTTGGTTTCGGCAGAGCTTGTGGTTGAACCCGTGCGTTGCATATCTTGTCACCGTGTCTCAGCTTATAGTTTAGTTGTTACCATTCAGAATAGAAGTCCGTTCATTTGTTTATTATCTGAAGTGTCTTCTCGTAGGCCATGATATTTGGTAGCCATAGCTGTGTTCTAATATCTTCTATGTAGAAGGTCTCTTTGGTTAGTTCATATGTTAGCCTCGATGGAGCTGATTTCCCGCTTCCTAGTATCCTTTTCAGGTAGCGTGCTTTGACTTTTTAAATTGAATTTTGTTTATTTACAATCGCAAACAATTAAGAAATAATTGCAAGTGAGATGAATTGAGAGTTTTACTTTATTTATGATTCATTTATTGTATGTACAAAAAAATGGTTAAATGTGAAAATTATTCAATTTGATGACTACGGATAAAGTTTGACGAAATAATTGCAAGTAAATACATTTTAAGAGATCATGAAAATGCTAATAATTAATTGTTTTATTTTGAAGAGTTTGCGGTTTTGTTTCTTCATTTTTTATATGCAGTGAACCAAGCTTCTTACTTGGAACAACTTTCGCTCTACGTAACGCGTTTTAAATAAATTGACACGTTGCTGAGTTTCGTATCTTCAGAAACAGCTTTTGATTGGAAGATTAATGACAGTCATGGTAAGATGGAGTGTACTATAACAATGACCACATAGGTACCGGGATTATTTGTAACACCATGAAGGTACTGGGGAGGAGGCGATGAATATTTTTAATTCCTTAAGGTATAGGGCGTATTTTCCACAGCGTGTACCGGAGAGAATTTTTAACTTCAATAATGTACCATACTGTTTAGCTTATATACACAATAGGCGATGCAGAAAGGTAAACCGGAATATGGAAAAGGAATCATACTGCAAGAAGAAGAAATAAAAACCCTAGCTTTGCCGACGATATTGTAGTATCAGGGGAGTCAGAAGAAGACTTGGAAACCACAATAAATGGCAGGAACGTGGTCATAGAGAAAGTGTTCAATATGAAGGAAAACCAAGGCAATGGAGTGTAGTTTTGGAAACAGTGGAATAACAAAGGGTGTTGGATTGGGAAGGGATATTTTGAAGGAAGCGTAATAACTAGGGATAGTAGAATTATAGTAGACGTAAAGAATAGGATAGCACAGGTAGGGAAGGCTTTCGCGAAAAAGAGGAATTTACATACGGGTAATATAAGTGTGAATATTAGGAGATCGTTGCCAAAAATGCTCTATGGAGTGTGGCGTTATATGGGTGCGAAACGTGGACTATAGGAGTTGCAGAAAGGAAAAGAAACGATGCTTTTGAAATGTGGTTCTATACGAGAATCAGATGGGTGGATAAAATCACTAACGAGGCAGTTCTGAACTGAATAGGGGAAGATCGAACAATATGATGAACGTTGACCAAGAGAAGGAATAGATTATTAGGCCACGAGGGTCTTGTAAAATTAGCATCAGAGACAAGAACAGAAGAGGACGGCGAAGAATGGAATACTCTAAGCGGATTATGGAGGATGTGGGATGTGGTAAATATGCGGAAATGAAAAGGCTTGCGCATGATCGGTTAGCATGGAGTATATAATCAGATCATTCTTAGGACTGAATGCCACAACAACAACAAAAGTACCAGACATATTTTTGTCTTTCTCAATACACCAGGTTATGTCAGAATCTTTTATTGTAGCGTGCTTAATCTAGAAGGAGATTTCAAGACTCGATTATATTTCTGAGTAACGTTATGGCGGCTACGATGAAATAAACAATCGGTCGGGATAGGTAGGAGTAAGAAGTAACGTGCTCCATGCTGCTTTAATAACATGGTTAGTTTCCAAGAAGGTATTGTCGAATTAAATACTGTACCGGCCTAATACAAATAAGTACCCAAGTAACGCCGGTCACCCTGATGGTTGTAAAAAAATTATAATTTCAACGTGGGTCTTTTGGTTGTTCCCTGGATGCCAATGTGACAGTCTTCATCTCACGAAGTGTTGTCCAACATATTTTTTGCAACTTTTCCTAGTCTTCTGATTTTTAATATTATGAATTTCTACGACAAAGACTTTGTCCCCGACAATGAAAAATCAAGTGTAGTAATATGAAGAGAGAGTGGTGATCATGGTGTTGATCTATCTCTCAGGACATTCTTAGTCCAAGAACCGCCTGAAGAGGTACTCTGATCAATTGATCCATGATTCCAATTCCTTTGAGATGATCTAAGACGTCCAAATGAACGTTCGCTGAGATGGTGTATGCATCGTGGAGGAATGAGCCAATGCCGAAGCCAATGGTAAACAGAAATTGGCCATTTTGTTTGATGACGCTGGATGATGCACTGTTTTGTAATATATCACACCTGCTTTAATTTGATATGGTAGTTCCCTCACCAATTGAACGGGGAAATTCTACTGTCGTCGTCAAAATAGTAGAGCCTTTAGTTTGATGACTCACTGTGCTCATTCAGATTGACGTACGTTATTGTAAAAGGATTCATTTTACGCATAATTTACTGTCAGTTTATGATATTTATATAAAAAATTTGAAGACATCATATACGCGCGGTTCGGCGAAAAACTAAAAATAATAAGGGTTTCTTCCATTTCTTTCATATAGCTCGAATTTGACAAGTCATATTTCAAACTGTTGCTTTAAATGATCTTAAAATTTAACAAAAGACAGCACAAACCCTTCCAAAGCTAACCGCAAAGTTTCATTAATCTGTGTTTCTTACCTGTTGGAAAATTAATCAATTAGCGGACCTCTACTAACTCTTGAACAGCACATTGCAGAAGACTGGGACAATGCTTTTCTTGTAGTGGTTAAAAATCATAAATATAAAATAGAAGCTTCATTGACGTAGCAAAGCTTTGAAACTTCGTAGTATTGTTTCAAAGGTGTAGGGAGAAAGGAGAGGATTATTGGAGTGAGAGGGTAAAGTAGGGTGGCACCCCTGCCCGCTGGCCCGGCTCCGACTTTCCTCCGCCGCTTTTCCTGGTTGTTTTCCTAAAAATTACGTATTACTTATATTGCTTAATACTGACAAGAAAAAGTTCCATTTACTGACCTCCTTTGGCAGCATTAAAATGTGTGTTGCTTTAGTCAGATACTCGTCAGTGAAAGCTTAAATACTCTACTTCGAAAGCATACATGTATGCTTATAATATCTATAATTACTGAATTTTGCTTTTTATTCTCGTGTAAGTTGATAAACTCATTTTTGTAAAATAGGAGCAGTGCTCTTCCTATCTTTCTTTCAATTTTAACATGTTATGAAAATTTCTCTCCAAATAAAATCCGTAAAACTTTGCTCGCAAAATTCCAAGTCAAAAATCATCTATTTCAATATTGAGGCGTATCCTGAACTCAGTACTTGTCCGGTTGATTTTTCGGGCATAAATGTAGAATTTTCATTTTTCTTATTCCTTTCCACAAGTCTTTATTTTTTGTACTTACAGAAACTACGAAACACTCACTGACGTTGGAATAAAACGGATAGCGTTTGTCACCATTACTTTCTACAAACGATCGAAAATAATCAACGGCATTAAGGATCATATTTTTTTCGCGAACACCGGGATCTTTATTTGGAGATATGTACGAGCACTAACGTAGACATCAGCAGTATGAGTAATGTCATTAAAAGGAAAACAACCAGGAAAAGCAGCGAAGTATGGAGGAGCCCGGCCAGCGGGCAGGGGTACCACCCTACTTTACTCTCCTGCTCCAATAAACCTTTTCCCTTCTCCCAGCACTTTTTAAAAATCGTGCAAAATATTTTAGCGTGACTACATCAATTAAGGGCATATTTCTGACTTTCAACCGTTAAAAGAAAAAATTTGTCCCAGTCTTCTGCGATGCGCTGTTCAATAGTTAGTATAGGTCCACTAATTAATTAATTAAAAACACATGAGGAACACGGATGATTAAATCTTTGCGGATAGGTTTGAAAGGGTTTTTACTGTCTTTCGTTAATTTTTCAGACCATATAAAGCAATAGTTTGAAATTTATGAGTTGTCAAAGTCGAGCTATATTAAAAAAAGACAAAAAAATCGGACTTATTTCAGTTATTCGCCAAAACGCATGCATAAAATGGTTTTAATATTTTTATTTGCAAATCATGAAATGAAATTACATTCTGCAAAAAATGTGACCTTTTACAATAACGTAGGTCAATTGGAATGGGCACAGTGAGGCTTCCAACTCAAGGCTCAACATTTTGAGGGCGACAGTTATCACACTTTTTCTACTCAAGGAAATAATTTGTTCTCATCATTTAATTTTGATGTCTCCTGCGAGGATTTTTACTCACTCGTACATAAATCTATTACTTATATTCTCAAGCATCGATGAAAGGAGAGACGGGAAAATCATCAGTTAAAAGTTCTTATGTGTGCGACTTAAGAATTTGCCGTGTTCCTAAAAGGCTGCTGAACATAAATGAAATAATGGTTCAGGCTGGATATGTTTCCGATTGGTCACGGCAGTTAATTGTAAGCTGAAGCTTTACTAACGAAGCAAATGATGAATGTGTTGAGCAGGTGTTATCTATAACCGGCTTCTGCACAAGAAACTGCATGTAAACGCAGCTCCTGCCAAAGGTCAGCAGTGATGAAATCGTACAAAAAAAAACTAGCACAGGTAACCCTAAATACCATTGCAAGGACTTCACAGACGTTTCGTTGTACTCTCTGAAATATTTTCACAAAGGCTTCAAATAATTGTTTTATTATATTGTTGTCTGGCGTTACATTAAAATAGCATCTGCAGGATGCTTACGTTTAAGCGTCACGTTGTTCTGCATGAATGCATTGCAATTACCGCTGCGAGCACAAGTACGGGTATCCGTGGGAATTTCCTCGTTTCAAGATCCACGTTATACATTTTCCTCGCTGTCAAAGATCGTTTGATTGGCGAAATCACTACGCTTTGTCCGTCTTAAATAACATAATTAAGTTCCGAGTTATGTGAAATACCTTAAGCAATGAGACCAATGGCAGGACAAATAACAGAATAAACTATTTTCCTATTATCATACTGAAACTTGGCATAAAAAATAATATTATTATAATCCAGTATCCTGGAATAATTCTGAATAACAAACCTATTATTTAGTCGTCGAAAGAAGTTTCGGTGAAAATAAGATTTTATTTTTCTCAAATTAACACAATTTCTATTAATTTATCAGTAATTAATTATATTACCCCTATATTTTTTATATCACTATAACGAAAAGTATTTATTAAAATATATTAAACTTTATCCTTGGCCAAAAAATTGCACTGCTAAACATGATTTTTGTGTCACAAGTACCAAACTTGCACTTGATGCCATTATTCCCAAAATGTATTCAGAATTTCCCTATCTTCAAAACACTTTTTAAAATTCATTTACAATTTTATTATGTCTTGAAAAGAAAAATACGTGATTCTGAAAAAAATTATTTCTCCTGAAATGCGATGTTGGCTTTTCCCCATAACTCAAGGTTTCAGAGATACTAGTATTTGTAATTTCATACACTGTAACATATTCCACATTCTTTTCTACACAATATTGAAATATTCTGACTGAGATAGAGAGGCGAAAATAAATCATTTCTGCTATATTTTGCCTGGGGAGAATCTCTCTTCATGGTCCAACAATAGTCACACAGCATATTAGGTTTCATAAACCGTTTTTTGGAACATCAAAAGGTGGAAAATTATCCTACATACGTCAACTAACTTATAACATCTTATAAAGATTTGGATAATAATATTTCCGTAAAGGACACTTCCTGCATTCGCAGCTAGATTTAGTGAGCGACGATCACGAGGAACAGTTTCATCAGACTTCAGATATGGAAAAGAGGTATGAAGGAAAATAAAATCACAATATGATAACCGAAGAATGTTATGATGAAACTAACATTCCGTTAGCTTTTAAGTTAAAAAGTAAATATTATAAGTTGTGATCCTCTCGAGTCTGGTTTAAGATTTGAATAGCTGGCATTTTTATAATAAACACAATATCTATATTTACAAAAAATAGTGCAAAACTTTCTTACAAGTAACAATTTTTTATCTCTACACTCAGGGTCGTGTGATATGGACCTTCTCACGGAGCAAAGTTTTCACACAAAATCTACTAGGATCTGGCAGTATAGGAAATCAGCAAAAAGGTTACAGAGGTAATTACCCTATCAGTATGATCAGCCTACCAGCGCCTTCCTCGTTGCCATTTCCTCCTATTTGCGTTGTACTGGACCACGCCTCTGAGCCACCGCTCCTATTCTTCCTATTTCAGGACAATTTGCAGTTTATCCTCGTCTCCTCGGAATACCTCTCCGATCATGTGATCATTTGCGCTCAAATTTCCACTAATATTCTCTGATCAACCGCTCTCGTCTCCTCAATCTCTTTTGCCGAATTTTCTATCAACCGCCCCAAAACATGTCAGCAAGCCTTTTTAACATTTCTTCCCCACTTCTTTAATTCATATCCCAAAGCTGGAAGAGATGGATATTAACCAATCAGATGGATCGTCAGTCTTCGCTGGGAAGAAAAGTTTGCCCCTATCCCACACTGTTTTTGGGGAAAATCCACGCTTACTTCCCAGCCTCCGTCTCCACATTCGAGCGGTCGCGGGACAATCCCCGCTGGCGTCACAATGTCTGGGATTTATTACCACTGGCTCAAATACTGTCTCCTTTCTTTTGACTCCGCACCGCCGAAATCCGAGCAGATGTGTTTGACCGTTACATTACGTTAGAACGCTGATATTAGATATTATGATCTGAAAAGTTGGTACAGAAACTGAAGTAACAGGGATATCGAACGGACAAGGAGGAAATAATAAATAAATTCACGGGTGTCATGACCTCTATATAGCAGTGTAACAGTGGAAGGTTCACTTTATTGCTTACAAAATAGATTTTATTAGCAATTAAAATTAATTTACAAAACTTAAATACAATTTATTTGATTTTTATAGGAACATTAGCTTTGTCGTGTACTGTAGCGTGGGAAATATGTTGCAAATTCCTATATACGGTTGAGTTCGTATCTATCGCTGATGACCAATCAGGTCTTCTGTCACTTCCGGACTAAATTCCTCTGGTTTGACCTGCTGCTTCTCCCACCTGACTGCTCTACTATCGGTCACCGAGGTTACTGGAACTTTCCGTCAGCTGCGAGACAAATCCGTTGATTGCTTTCGGTGCTTCTCAACTGCTATTCCGTCTCCCAAGTCTCACGCCTACTCACAATCAGCTTTTCCGGACTTCAATGTTATCCACAGTTTAAATAAAATTGCCTGGACGTGGCATGAACTTAGTCCTGATCAGCCCTGGACTGCCGAACGTCATCTTCTTATTAAAATTAAACTGAGGAATTAATAACAAATGCTTAGTTTTTAGATTATTCTGTTTCCCAATTTAAATTCATGGAAATTAATATTTACTGGGGAAAACGACTCAAAATGTCCGCAATAAAATTAATAGTAGTGGAACCTACGTGTTTTACTCAGGAATCGCATTAATGTTAACGAGTTCTCATTTCTCTTGCATAAAGTAGAACAATTTTTTTTCTTCATAGGATAAAATACTGACATTTAAAATTTCGAAACATGTATAACAAACAAAAAATAATTGAGATTAACGCCAAGAAAGTTGAAATTAAAATTGGAACGGTTTGTTAAGGTTGTAAATGAGGGTGTGGCTGTGACAAGGCTATCTGTAATCTGACCTTGTACTCACAGCGAAGCGAATCTGTATCTCAAGCTGCGATAATGGCCTTGTTCAATATCTCAAAATTCTCCTGCTGCAGTTAACTTTAATTTTTCCTATCTCACTGCTTACATAAAAGTTCTTCAAAGAAGAAATATCCCCCAACCCCTTCGTTTCGATTATGTAACCCGTTTTTTTCCCAATCCTGAAAGTATTTCTGTACACATTGTTTTAAAATTGCACTGTCAAATAATTTATATATCACAATGATTATAGTAAAACGTAAGTCTGTTATTAATATTTCATATTTACCAAATATTTAGAAATGCTGTTTGTATTTAGGTGCGGGCAAGCTCGTGTAACAAATTTCCCCATTTTATGGCAAAATACTGCGGTTTTAAATACGTTTTTCATGCATTTTTAATGACCAAAGTGCATGAGGGATGAAAGAAAAGGATTTTTCCTTTATCGAAGCGTCTAATAAGATGAAAGTAGTTGCCTCTTGACAAAGAGACATTCGCGGAACTTTTTTCTGTCACTTCACCCCTCGGAACATAAAAGGGTACTTATTCCTGTTGAAAACGGTGTTGGGAATGGGTATTAATTTACTTTGTAGAATATTTATTTTCCTTGGCCTGATTAGAAGTATGGTTCCTGGACATCCGGATACGTTCACCGACTGACATTCTTAATATCCGCACCCGTATATAGGCTGGCTCATTTAACTTTTATATTCCGAACTAATCATAATTTCCGTTATTTATTTAAAATTCAACTAAATTATATTTGTACATCTTGTAATCGTTTTGTAACAATGGCCTTAAAAGTCAGAGGAAAATGAATTATCGTATAAATATATTCCTTGACGAATCATGACGAAGTTTCGATCAATTCGATGAATAAAACATGTACTTTCGTTTCACGAAAAATTAATAAAACCAAGGTTATCAGAAACAGTTTATGACAGATGCTTTACGAAACTGATGTTTAGTTTTACGATGAATCTTATTATTGTGCCGTTTTGCTCACAGAGCATTATTCATCAGAATAGATTTTAGTATTTATAAAAAATTATTTACTTGAATTTAAAATAAATTCTTAAATAACATATTTAAAATCCCAAAATTCAAGAACAAAACGACAGCCCTGTGAGTAATATCTTTCAAAAATGTAATATAATTAATAAGATATTAAATTAAAATTATTAAAGTACTGTTGGCTCTGTCTCATGTTGATTTAACTTTCTTGAAAGCTATGTTGATTCGCCATTTATCACTGTTGTCTTACTACCGCTATAGTTGTTTGGCACAATTTCTCTTCTAATAGTGCGTGGAATTCATGGATTCCACGCACTATTATATATATATATATATATTAGGGTGGGGTGTGTTGGAACCAAGTTAAAGGTAGTTAATGAAATAAATGGGGAATTTAATTAAACTATCATTAATGAAGAAAATATTTACAAAATCCGGAGGTACGGTGAAGCAATCAGATCTCTAAAATCTCAGGTTAAACCGGGATAATACCCTCCGTAGACGTCAATGATTGGAAAACTTGAACAACGAAACGTAGCGTCGCCTCTCTGCCAGCTTCTCAGTAGGACGCTCTCCTCAGCGTCGTAAGTTGTGTCTCCTTCAATCATCCGGGACTAAACGTCGGGTCCTTCCCGTTCCCTTCATTTCCAATAGAACAATTTTAATTCACACAGCCTCCCCGACGTGTGATGAAGCCTCGAAGAATCGATCTTTAAGATCATAAAATCCCTCAGTTGAGACAACCGAATATTTTTCACATTTTTCGTTGTTTCCTGGCTCTTGATTACCACGCGAACATGATTACGGAAATTCCACAGGTCATGTCCCTACGTGCCTAAATGTCATCCCTGGGGGTTAGTGACGACCTAGGGTGTGGACATACTGACGCCAATTCCAGTTTCCAATCCTCACTAACTTTACATTAAGAATTTAAAAAAATATTAACTATCGCGCAAAAATATATAGGTACATATTTAATAAAATAAAATGACAAAGACAATAAATAGAAGTATAATCGACAGAAGTCAACTAGTTAAGTAATGTTCTGGGTGATATTCACTACGTGCGCTAAAGATAGCCGTTGCTACCTGCGCATGAGACTGACCGCAAACTAGAACCGAATTAACCAGAGTTTCTTTATAGAAAATAAAACATTGCAATAGATTCATTTATAGTTAATTTTACATCCCTTATTTTCTATTCCAATTATTGGATTACCATATGAACTGAAACACTGGATTTATTAAAGGACACGGGGACTGAAATTTGAAATTCCTGTAAATGAATTGCTACTGAGCTGAAATTTTAACTGTATTTTAACAACATATATTTGTAGCAATGTTTTTGTAAACTTGTTTTTAGTGTGGATATGTTGAAAATAATTTTTAAAATTTAGCAGTTATGAAAATTTTCCTTACGTAAATGTGTACGTTGGTCTAACCATTCTTATCAATTGTCTGTATTATTTTTGAAATTGAATAAAACTATGGGGACAGAGTAATTTTCTTTCTAGCTTCATAACGTTACTTAAAAATTGGCACTTTTCAGCAGTTAGAAAACGTTTTTCACCTAAACTTCTTGAACAATTGTATTTGAAAATACTAACATGTAGGTTAGAATAAAGACAATATCTTTATATTTGTGAGGCATAGAAGGTCTTTGGCATCAAAAATCATGAAGCTGAAAAAAATACAATTTTCTGAAAAGCAGTAATAATTTATTAAATTATAATCAAACACGTTCATTAAAACTGTCCTACAGAATATTTTACACAGTCCTTCTTTTGTTTGGAATCTTCCTTGTTTTGTTTATTTAATAGGCACATTAATAAAGAAAAATTATAAAATCAATTTTATATAATTTGGCCAAAATTTCAGTCCCCGTGTTCCTTAAATTGAAGCCAAATTTAATAATATATTTTAAATAATTCTATGAGACGATCACATATGATCTTAGGCCGCGCAATCTGTGTTAGACCCCTGGCTGAATTTTCAACCCCTGCACGACACGTTTGGCCATTATAGGTTAGACCAGGGTTTCCCCAAACTTTTTATTCAGTGGAAAACTTGGTAAAATCTGACATTCTAACGGAACCCTACAGGTTTAGCCGTCACAGAAAATGGATTCTGAACCCAGGGATCGTCTTTACTAGTTCTCGGAAAATATTGGAAAAGAGTTGATTTCAAGTTATGTAGATGTTCTAATAACATTTCGGAAACTTCTTCACCTACTTTTAAATTTAATTCATTCAAAATTTATGTACGGCAAGAAACCAATTAATATCGTTTGATTTAACTCATGAAATTCAAAATTGTAATGTTTTTTTCAAGACATTCAATTGTATCTCTTGTATTAAAAATTATAATACTTTCTCCTTGTAGTGATAACTTCATTGCACTTGGTAAAATATCTGCCCCATATGCGAGATTAATCAACCATGAAGCAATTGGTAAATCTTCAACCAAATGTTGTCCGAAATTATTTTGTGCGTTCAAGAAGACCAACAACATATTTCAAAGTTATAAAAGTCTTAATGGTACTTTTCCTCTGGATTGTCATCTCAGTTCAGTATGTAATAAAAGTGTTTAGTGTTCACTAACCACATCGCACAAAATTGTAAATAATTTGGATCGAAGTGGCTACTAAAATTTTCTTGCAGACCTCCGGTGCAGAACCGCTACACCGAATGGTCCTGAAAGATTGCAAATTATGTGCAGTTGAATTAAAATCCGCAAAAGAAGGTGTATAAAATTTGCTTATTTTTGCTCATAGCTGCTCATGGTCAAGTTAAATAAAATATTAACCGTATAAATCTCGGTTATGGCAATCTCTATCTCACTCGTAGAGGATTCTGGTTGACTGAACGCAACACTTGTTCATTGTTACTCATTTTTCCTATTATAGCGGGAAACAAGGAATAGGGTTTCGCAACGTTCTGATTCGGTTTTATCTCCCGTTCGATGCAAACGGAGTTTTCGTCTTACGAACTGATTAAGTAGTATTATAACATATTATAATCGATAGTATAGATATAAATCACTCCAACACATCTTATCCAAGTTATAAAAAATATATACAGTAGAACAGAAATTGTTCTAGATTTGGGACATAAGTTGACTGAAGAAGTACTAATAAATCAAGGATGTAGTCTTTCCCACACTCTATATATATAGATGAAGTAGTCACAGAATGTTGAAGTAATCTGTCCCCCAGGAATAAATTTGAATGACGACATATACGTAAATACTATGCTTTTTGCTGACGATCAATTTATTCTACAAGAAAATGAAGACGAACTGCAGAAATCGATGTATAAATTAAATATTATTTCCAAAAAATTACAATCTGCAGATATCTTGAAAGAAAACTAAATTAATGACAGGGCAAGGGAAGTATCCCATAAGAGCGAAGATAGTACTTGATTATCAACCAGTGGAACAAGTTTCAAAGTTTGTCTATCTTGTTTATGAATTATCTGATAATGACGACGACGAGATGAAGAAAAAGCTTCATCGATTTCAATTTGTGAGTGGGACAATCCGACGAATTTTAAAAGGAAAAGTTAGAGAGGTTACCCAACTTATATTTTATAGGACGATGGCTGTACCAACTTTTTTATATGGAAGTGTAACATGGGTGAATAAAAATAATTATAGGAATAAGATACAAGCATCGGAAATGAGATTTATTAGATCTGTGAAAGGATACTCTTGGAGCGATAAAATAAGAAATAAGGAAGCGGCTAGATATATTCTCACTGAATGACAGAATTTACCAAAATAGAGCAAATTGTAAAAGTCACGTTCTCAGAATGGATGGCAATAGAATATCAAAGCTTGACCTTCAATACCATTGTATTGGAAAAAGGGATGTTGGTCGTCCTAGAAAGAGGTGTAATGACGATTGAGGTCGGAACAGGCAATAGCCTAATCCGTGAAGAGGAAATAAGTAAGTAAGCACTTTAATTTTTTGCGGAACACCGTTTGGGAACCTGGGGTTAGACTAAGGACGGTCATTATTTTACTTATTAGTTACTGATAATGGCGTTTAAAGTATTTCAAGTGTGTAGTACTCTATCAGTTTGATTCAAACTAATGACGGTTAGGAAAGGATATTTATTGAAATCATTAACTACTGTTTCGTGATGTTTATAAGATGGTCCATACATTATATATAACAAAAATTTTGAAGCGTCTTCCGGAAAATTTAAATATTTCGAGCATCAACTGTTAATAACGTACAGCTGGTAAAAGTGAGTAGGGAAGTGTGGAAGGCCCCAGCATTAGCGCTAATATAGACGGCGATGCTATCTGCGGAGTACGAAGCCATGCCTCTTGCTTGCAACAGCGCCGCACCGCGTCAGATTATTTATAGCGACGCTCCTCCAGGACCCCGAGACCATGAAATATACGCACGCGGTGGCTTGGCTTACAGGTGTTCTACAAATGTGGACTGGACTGGACTGGGCCCAATTCACAGAGGCAATTTCAGTTCGAGTTACAGATAAAATCGTGGCAATCCGTCTTCATGAACTTCCCGCGGACTCTTTCCGAACATAAACCACGTTCAAATGTTCTCAGCATGAAACAAATAATTATTTCAGCACAGGAATACATTTTAAGTTAAAACGGTCTTGTCATTTCTGAATGCGACACACGCAGAAAATTCCCAGCTTGAATCAACTCATTACTTCATATTCTCCACCAAATACTACGTTTAACCATTGATAGCTGAGCTTAACTCAAGAATTTGAATAATTTTCCATGTTCTATCAACTAATGCAGCTGATCCTCAACCGAGATTCTAAGGGAAACATTTAAATCTTCAGTATCGGAAAGTCTCATGATCTCAAGCAGCCTGATTTGGGTGACCATCCAGTGCCACGGAGCTCATTCCACTACTTGGATTTATGGTACAATAATTAACTCAACCGCAAATTAAAAGAAGCCTTCATTCCTGTGTAGAAAAATACACCCATTCACACACACAAAAAAACAACGAAAGTCAGACAATAATAACCGTATTACGTGGCCAGAACATAACGAAAATCCAACATCAGGGTAACCTAGCAAAATTAAATCCTCTTTCAAAACAAACAGGAATGGTCCGAGTAACAATATAGTGCCGTGGTCACGCAATTAATTAGTCAAATATTGGGGGCGTTTCCTTTGGATTGCGAAACAACCACACTGCAGTCATATTAATATATTTACTCAGTGTGATAATTAAATATTATCATTAAGACGAGCAAGAAGCGGCATACAAGTCGGACGAATGACCAGGCCGCAGTAACTACTCGACTCACTCTCCCTGTCTCCTTTACCTGCTGTGTGTCATTCGACCTTTGACAACATGCTCTGTGGTACTCCCTGGTTTACGGGCACAATGCAGCAATCGTCACGTGTTGGTGGAGAATCGCAGAATACTCTATCTACCTGTCGTTTCCAAATTCTATAGATATCACGTTTTGAACACCCAACGATATTGGTTGATAATCGTGGTGTAAGAAAAATATACTAATTGTTTTCATATATTGCACCTAAACCATCTGTGGCAATTTTATGGCAAGTACACAAACTTATAAAACACAGTCGGGCCTGTTTATTTGTTGCTTTAACTTGAATGTAGCTTCATAAGCCCATAAATACATCTCTTAGGGTCAGATTCAAGAATCCATTCACAAAAATTCTAAACGAGGTCCCGCTCCATCTTCATAAAGCTCTGATGAGACCTTCGAAGTGATATGGTCACATTTTCAGATAGTGGAAAATGGTTATCAAGTGGATCAGACGTACTGCTCTTAGTTGGACTTATGACTCGAATTTGAGAGGTTAGCTGAGCATTTTTTTCAGATCCAGGTCAGTGTTAAATCAAAATCTGACTTAACCCTAAATTGTATGTTCAAATTTCTAATATGGAAGAAAACATGAGATAAACTTCAGTCGACAAATTAAGTGTCCATTAAATAAAAATTTCGAACTTGCACCTTTATATATATATATATATATATCCGTCGTACCTCCGTATTCGAGGATTTCTTAATTCCTTTAGGGCGCCAGGTATTTTTCATAAAACTACCAAAAATTGATTTTAATAGTTTTAATTCCAATCTGAGCATGAGAATAAAAATTATATCTGCAGGGCGTGGTCATTCTCTCGTCGTCCCACCGACACAACCTGCTCCTTCCATTACCCATGACGACTCTCTAGGTCTCGCCAGACCACATTGTTGGCCCAGGTTGCGTCAGTTCCTCAACAATTGCAACTCGCAAGCTGGCCTGCATTGTTAAGTGTAACTTTTCATGTTACAATATATACTAGCTGAAGTGTCCAGCGTTGCTCGGGATCACGTAAATGATAAGGCAGGAATATAATTAAAGACAATTTTATTACATTTCTTAGAGGGTACAATACATTCATAGTTCTACTCCAGAGCGATCACTTTTAGTTAAAAGGGCGAGTAAACAATCGTATTATATGTTTCTGAACTGCATTAATCTATTTCTGTTGTCAAAATTCAACCTATATTCAATCCTATGCTATGTAAATGGCGATTTTCTTTTCAAAATGGCAGGGTTTTACCTAGAGGTGTGATTCTGACCCATTTCCGGTAGCCTGAGAAGAAAAGACCATATCTCAAAAAAAAAAGTAGAGAATTAAATTTCCAATGGACTATGCGTCGTCAGAAGTTTTGTATGATCCTCAGTTTTGTCGAGTTTTTTTTGTTGTAGATCGGGGTGGAGGGGGGACGGACGATCGATCTTAGAATAATAAAGATATCAACTGATAGGTCTTGGTGAGACAAACAGAATGGGCCCTTACTTGTTTTATCAAGTAAAGTACGAACTTTGCTAGAGACGGTAAACCACCGATAAAAAACTGAAGTTTCTTGTCATTTTCCCTTTTTACACATATATAACTTCAGTACATTTGAAAAATTTAAAGATCATGGCCCTTAAGGAACTCATGTGCTAAATTTAGTTAAATTCTAACCATTAGTTTGGTTGACTATACTGACGGACGCACTGACAAAGGTTTTTAGTATTATATGTTATTTAGGTTGAAAATGAGCCAATCATTTAGGGGACCACACGAATATAACTTCATATTTGAAAAGAGAAAACTAATTTACAAACTTTTAAAACTAATTTTAATTATGGAATCAAATCGCTTGGCCTACTGGTGGTTGAACATAGGAAAATCTTCTCTCAAAATCTGCTATGACCAAAGTCGTGCTTCCACCCTTTTATTTTATTTGTAGTACATTCTAGGAGTAGGAATTATTTTACCGTTGGGGATTTCTCGGTATGGAAACACATACACACAAGATCAACACTCTCGGGACGTATACGGTGCAAGGCTGACCGTCATACCGTAGGATCCACAAAGTTCACCTGACGTTTATTTACAATTCTTTGCATAAAACCAAGTAAATACCCAAGCAATTACAAGCCACTGAAATATATATAATCTAAATGGAGGAAGAAGATGGATCGAATGACTTGAACGCACGTCCTCCGTTGGGTTGATCCAATTACTGTTCACGTAAGATCCAACAAATATTGAGGAAAACAACTTTTAGACCCCACACAATGTTAAAGCTTAATGAAACCTTCATCACGTACTGAGGGCTTCTAACGTTGGTAAGTTGAAGGGTTTTATTTGAATTTATCCTGAAAAAAGGTCTAATATTTATTAGTTCTCTACATTCCTGCCTTGACGTTTCCATGCCACTGGCGTCATCTTAAGATTAGTATCAAAAATGCTCTACATACAAATATAGAATACTATCGCTCGTTATGTTGGGTAATACTTCGATGCCAATTTACTCAAAATTAATACAAAAAAAATGGATGTGTGTATCAATCAAAATATCGAAACAAATATACTTACTATATATCGCTTTCAGTCCGAAGACGGAAACTGACTAGAACACCATAATCATTTGCTCTATAAGTTTCTTTGCTCGTAAAGGGATTGTTACGTTAATCAATTTTCGTATGATCTACATATGCAGACGTAGACGATCGATCAATTGTATCTTCGTGACACATCTATGACTGTCCCGAATTGGAACCTACAGCACTGCCGAAGGCTTCCATCATGTAAATTATGAGACTCCCAAATTAGTGAAGGTTTAATTACATCACGCGTTATGTAACCGAGAACTTTTATTAATCTCAAGTTGCGCAGGCAAATATCGCGGCGTTTCTCTCGTTTGAAACTTTTCCATTAATTTTCAACAACCTTAAGTCAGTTTTAAATGAAAATGACAAGGAACTGACGTATGCCTTTCAACATTCCTTTGCTGTTGTGGGGAAAGTTACTGTATAACTAGAGATTAGGATATTATAATACTTTAAGAATGGACCTTCCTGTAATTAAAAGCACTTTTGTTTGACTTGTGAACAAAATAGTAGTTCGACGTATATTACTCAACAATGCGCTCACTATATTGTTGATATTAGAATAGATTGTATGTTATCTTCATCAAGTGACCCAAGGTATATATTTGTGCAACGGAGATGTCCGCATTCTGTAATGAATCGAGCTAATGACAAGAGTTGAGATGACACGGGGACCAAGGTCGTCCATCTGCCAGGAACCTGACAAGAACACGGGAAGTCGCTCCCGCGTGGGCCGCACCAATCAACTGGATTAGACGTCTCAGTTTCAGCTCAATCGAGCAAAATAATTAACCTGCACCTCCACTAATTAGGCCAGCCGTGACACAGGTCAACGGACTGGAAAACCGCTCCAGTTGACAGACCGAGTCATGCTCAGCCAATGAACTTGTTAGAAACTTTGCGCAAAAGTAGAGTGTGCCCAAAACTTCAACGCGCTGACGAAATTCGTATCTCACAGGCTCATAAATCAAGACCGTTTACAACGTTTAGAATATCAGCTTCAACGGGATATCTCACCAAACTTACATTTACTATGCATGACTTGTTAACTGCTATTCATTGCTCAAGTGCGAGACTTGTCGCTGCAATAAAGACAATCTTCAAAGCCATCGCAGCACAATAAACACTTTCAAATGTAACACATATAGGTCCATGTAATTCTTTGCTGAAAGGAACCAGATTACACAAGGTTCGACAGCACGAAAAGAGATCAAAAACGTGTACCATTTCATACATACGGTTACTAACAGTTGTTACGCTAAATAACTCGAGACGTTAAGTAAAATATTTGAAGTATTAATGGCAGCACGGAAGTCAGTATTGTTAAAATAAAAATCCTACGCTTCACCGCCGATATAGTAATATTAGGGGAGTCAGAAGAAGACTTCGATATGAAGATTAATAGTGGTGAAACCAAGGTAATAGAGTGTAGTATGAGAAACAGTGGAATAACAATAGATTGGGAAGGGATATTTTGAAGGAAATTAAAGAATCCTGCTACTTGGAAAGTGTAATAACTAGGGATGGAAGAAGACATAAAGAGTAGGATATGACAGGCAAGGAAGACTTTCGCGAAAAAGAGGAAATTTAGTTTTGGATGAAAGTTATTTATGTTATTACGATAATTTTGTAGCTTCATAATTCCAAACTACTAGAAAAATCAAAAACAGTAGGATAGCACAGGCAAGGAAGGCTTTCGCGAAAAGGGGAATGTACTTACGGGTAATATAAGTAAGAATATTAGAAAATTGTTGCTAAAAATGTTCATAGAGTGTGTGGCGTTATATGGGCGCGAAACGTGGACGATAAGAGTTGTGGAAAGGAAGATAATAGAAGCTTTTGAAATGTGGTTCTATAGAAGAATGCTGAAATTCAGATGAGTTGATAGAATCACTAAAGAGGAAGTTCTAAGCAGAATAGGGGAATAGCGAACAATATGGAGGACGTTGACCTAGAGAAGGGATAGATTAATAGTCCACGTCTTGAGATATGAGGGTCTTGTAAATTTAGCATTAGAGGGAAGTGTGTGGGGTAAGAACAGAAGAGTGCGGTGAAGAATGGAATACGCTAAACAGATAAGGGAGGATATTGGATGTGGTTGCTACGCGGAAATGAAAAAGCTTTCGCAAGTTAGGTTAGCATGGAAGGTCGCATCAGTCCAGTCTTAGGACTGAATACAAAAACCACAACATTTTTAATAATTTTTATTAATGAATCAAACTGTTTGACGGTATCACAAGTGATAGAAAAGTTAATGCAATGTAGTCACCTTTATATATAAAGGCTAAACGTATCATGTTAGTATACGTGGAAATAAATGTTACTCGTCTCAAAATACGGCTGCAGTAGGAATAAAACTAATCTCAGTGTAACACAATGATTGTAACGGTAACTTGGTAGTATAACAACAATTCTGAAACGAGACGCAAGGCAGTACAGTTCGTGAGATTCTACATGGCATGTTAGATGCGCAGTAGACAAAGGAGAGTAGTGTCTTTTGAAAAAGCGGACTGGCGGAACGCTTCTATCATATTTAGAAACATTAATTGTGTTCTTAGGAACGGCATATGGAGACTGCAACAACGTCTTTTAAACGCACCCT
This sequence comes from Eucriotettix oculatus, assembly GCA_034510155.1. Lineage (NCBI taxonomy): Eukaryota > Metazoa > Arthropoda > Insecta > Orthoptera > Tetrigidae > Eucriotettix > Eucriotettix oculatus. Next base: position 7,229,034 of record CM067381.1, read on the forward strand.
TTACTTATCACTGTTAAATTGTACGGATGAGTTTCTTGACAAACTACTTATCCTGAACTAAAAGCAATATATTTCTTAATGCTAATGTTTTCAGAACTGCTTTTTCATTACTTAGTTGCGTTACGAAAGTTTGGCATTTAAGTGAGCTCCAGTCAATCCCCATTACAATACTGGCGGAAGCAGTCCACTGCTCATCGTGCTGACACATGACCAGCTAAACCTCGCGAATTGTACATTGTGTTCAATTCAGGATAAATCGTACGGAGGAAATAAAACCAAAGACATGATTAGCAGCCACCGGTGTCCGTATATCCGGTTCGTAAGAAGATAGTGAATGTTTTTAAGAACGATAGTAGCGCTACGCCAGCTTCCCTCCAAGTGTCTTTCCCCTTCATCCTTCTCTTCTTCCGCATCTCATGCGACTCGTTATTTATCACGGTCCAACACAGTCTCCAGTTTAGTTATAGTATACTATTAGATAACTCGTATCAAGAACATAAAATGATTTACTAATTTTAAACAATTTATTGTAGTGCGGTACTTTTCATAATATGTTCGAAACGTAAGTCAAAAATTAGTTTCAGTAATCACAACTATCAATTGTAATATTTCTGAACCGTATCGAATCCGAGACGTACGCAATATTGAGTGAAATATATTACAATACCTCATTGGTAGATAAATTATATATTACTGCAGTACAAATTATTGGCTGATACCCGTGATGCCATAAACACTAAATATTTTACTTAACGTCTCAAATTATATATTAAAATGAAAGTTTTACAAGCAATTTAAAAAGTTTAATACAGATACAATTGTTAAATTTGAACGGAATATTGTCATTTTTACGATTTTTGTCTGTAGTTAAAAACTAAAAAAATCTGGTTTCCGCCCATTTTACCTGATAAATTTCTAAATTTGTATAGGAAACGTCGTTGTTGGAGTTGAATAAAACTTTTCTCTAAAATGGTTCTATAATTAGTGTTATATAAAGTAATACTTCGCGATTGAGCACGATTACGTACGATTATTCTTTCCTTTTCCAAAATGTTTATTTTTAACTGTTGTGTCGTTCGCGGTAATTCAGTTTCAGTTCAACCTTAACTGTAAAATGAGTTTATCCTATGAACTGACTTTGCTTACCAAAACATCCGGTCCATTTATTCGGGTAATTACATTGAATACAGTAAACGAAATTTTGTTACAGTAAAATTAGATAACAGTCAAACTTTCGAACTTCGTCATTCTCTACGCAGAAACCGATAATGACGATAAAAGCAAAGAATAAATGACGTATTTGAACTAAGCTTCTACACGGTTTATCTGAACCAAATGAAATAAATGAATATGTACAACAGCTCAAATAGTTAGAAATTAATATTAATAAATTACAAATATCATAGAAAACTTATTTTATAAAAAAAATAGTAAGACGTGAGGGCCCTTTCTTTGCAAATTCCTCAGGTGCAAATAGAAACATTTATAAATCTGAAAACTCAAATAAAACACGATTTTACGCACGTTATACAGTGATATTAAACGTTACCTACAATTTTGCAGAATCTTGTTTTCTTTCAATTATTAGGCTTTTAAAAATTAAGGCTTGCACCTGAAAAAGTCCCAAAGAATGAAATGAAACATTGTACTATGTTTTTTAATATTTTGTAATTTATCTTTCATTATTATTCATTTCTGACTAATTTACTTGTTGAATACATAGTATTATCGAAATTACTGTAAATACACTAAAATCTGCCTTTGAAGAAATTAATTTTGGACAGCCGACAGTCTCTTACTTATTATTAAATCATACTAAATTACGGTATTTTAGTGCCCGTATGTCATCACTTAAACGTTCCTACTAGAAAACCGAAAACCATTGTCTCTATTAATATTCAATATTTATAGTATTATTTAAAACCGTTATTTCCAGGATACTTAATGATGCATGAATATTTACCTTTACACATAATTGCTTCACTAATTCAAAGTTTAATGAGCCATGAGGTCCAGCCTGTCAATTATGTTAATTGAAAATTGAAATTAAACCGCGATCAACCGAGCGTCTCGTTTCGTCAATGTCGGGTAACGACCAATTTTTCTTAAGTGCCTCGTCCAAAGCAAACATGTTAAATACCATTACGTTTGTATAATGGTGTATCGGGTTTAGTGTAACGGTAACAATTAGTGCGGAAAACGTGTAATTAACACTTCACGCATGGTTATTATAGTCGGGTATTCGGAATTTAGTTGCGTAAAAGTGATTTTAAGTGTCTCAGTTTCACGGTCATCACCAAGAAAAATAGATAGCAATTCCTTCTAATTAGAAGATGTTCTGTAAGAGTGTTTAGAATCTCTGGATTAAAATGAGTTGTGACGTTTATTTCCAAAATTCTGTGCCTTGAACTCGAAATGCTGTGAAGAAAAGAAGAACACTTTTCCTAACTGCAGCTTGTCGTTTCCATTGAAACGGGACGTTTCAATTGCAGCACAATTTTACAGCAAATCTTAATACGGCATCTGCTTAACTCTTTTTTTGCAATAATTATCACGGAAAGCAATTAGGCTGAGCGTATCTGCTGCCAACATAAATTTCTCCCAATCCCCGCCTACTTTAATATCGCCGTACGTGATGTATCAGAGAAAATATTAGACTGGTTTTTGTGCTTAAAGGCTGGCCGTTCTTTGTTTTCAGGAGATAGCATCGGGCGGCGGAAGCTCGGCCTAATTAAGATGCTGTTCGCGTGGCGAGCCTTGCTTTGCTGTCCTCCGTGGACCATCGACCACATCGGCAACGTCGGCTGCAGCGGACACGCGCTACCCCTAAATATCCCACACACCTGGCATAAATGTCAGATAAATTACACAACGCCATCAAGACCAACATAAATAAGAAAGAAGCACCGCGGCAATTCCAGGAATAGCAATTATGAAGCACCAATATTCGTCATCTTGTTCCCCCAAATCGTTAAGAAAAATGCTGCGATGAATTCCTATTACCACAGTGACCATATTCCCATCCCTATTCTCCGTTAATTACTAAGAGAACTAGAGTGGTGTCCGTTTACACCCACATCTATAATAAAGACAGTAACCTCTAATTATAATGTATAATGAGCTTTAATTATATTTTTTGTATATATGTATGACCTGGTTCCACTGCCGATTCTCCGTCGCAACGACCGCTCAGCTCACCAATATTTTTCCCTCGTTTACAGGACAGGGCGCCAGGTATTTTATCACAAGAAAAATACCAAAAGATTAAGAAACATCAACAAGCCATTTATTTATCACAGTCATGAGAGATGTTTATCCAACAAGACGTGGTCATTACACAAACAATTCAAAAACACCGCCCACTCGCCGGAATCAATTAAACTCGTGAATTGTCGAAGTTAGTACATTTGTGATCAAGCGGACGTTGACTTTGTCCCGGCGTATCACCACTTAGGTTTAGTGGCCGTTTCGATATGCCAAAATAATCCACGTGGACGAGGGCTCTCATGATCCCTCCAAACGCAGCATCCACTCTCCACAACTTTCCACCAACGACTGCTAATTTGGGTGGTTGCTAATCTTCATGACCCTCCAACCGCGAGCTTTCTTCACCGCATACCGCCAACTACCGTCTCACACAAAATCTTTAATAGGCCACGTGACCCCTTTCAGCCAATAAATTCTCCGCCTTGGCTCATACCACATATTCGTTTGACAGCAAAATACTATGACGCGCTAGCTTAGAATCGCGTTTGGGTGAGCGGTCGCTCAAAGAACATCAACAATGAAGTTGGGCCGATTGGGAAGCCAACTTTACCGCTTCCGGGGACGAGGCTACAACTTACATGTTACAGTATTCATCATACTAATCTTAACCCATTCAGCTCGTATGTCGTGAACAGAGGACACTTGTGTTAGCTTGCTTGATTTGTTGTTACATTCGAAGAGTGACTTTCCTTCAATAGTTTACTTTCTATAAACATTTAAGTTCAGTTGAGAGCACAATGAGTTTACATACGTGGTATTTCAATCAGAGTTGATTGTGTTAAGAAACGGGTGGCTACTTACCAAACTAACGGCAGAGTAATGATGAACAAAATTGGTTAATTTTGACATCCAATTGAGACTGTTCATATAGCCAAACAAAATACAAGAATCCAGTACCATTACTGCCATTGGCTGAAATATTTTGTAAAGGAAGACTGACAGGGCAGACTTGTAAGCCTAGGAAAACTTTAATTTTTGTAAATCAAGAGAAATTCGCACGTGCACCTCCCTTACGACGTTAAGCAGGAAGGGACAGGACATGGAAAGGGTTCCATGTCAAATTGCCGGAGGAAACAAAGGTAGTAGGACAGTAGCTAACTTACTCGCCCTTAATGTCCCGGGACACTTCCCAGTAATCTGGGACCTGCGTAGGGCTTGATAGACAAGATCACCACGAACCAGAAATAATTTTTTTACACTTGGCGATGAAGGACACATCTTTTAAAAATCTCGCCAGACAGATAAAAACGGAGTAAAATTAATAATTCATGGAACTGAGGAGATTTCGAACATTCAATAATTATAGATTTTTGCCACATTCAGAGTTTCGCTTTATTTGGAGATATTTTGGAGAAAAGTTGAGTACCGAGTCTGCAGCATTGCTGAGTATTCGGCAATTTTCTGGAAGATTATCTTCATTCACATATTTTACATACTACAAAAAATATTTTCGGCGTCTCATCCAGATTTTTGGAGTTCATCGGGTATGAAAAAGTAAGCAAATTAAATTTTTTTGAATAGCTAAAAATATATAAATATGAAACAAACTAACATTCTTCGCTCTCGAGACTTCGTCCAGTGACGGTTACGCCCGAAGACTTAGAATCAGTTACTTTTCCACACCTGAAAACTGGAAAAATTGGGACAAAACGTTCAAAATGAACTTTTTTAGTATGTTAAATCTTTAGTTTTATCTGGTATATTGATTTAGTCGTTTATTTGTCAATTAATAGATTATTTAACGCGAAGCTCTCCGTTGAATTGAGGCTATGAATCTAAATTAAAGGATGAGGATAATAAAACCCTACCAGATCGCTAATCGTCGAATCTCGCTTGGTATGTGGTGCTCTTAACAAACTGAGCTATTCAAATTGACTCTCCGACAGGTACTACACTTCTCCATCCATTGAGCAGACCTGAACGCAGGCTCGTCTATAATTCACTAAATCACATTCTACATGACCTATTTTAGAACCTCGACGACCAATGTTTCAATTGTATCAATTGATTACAATAAATAACCTCGGCCTAGAAAACTATGAAAGTGAATCTCTTTCAAATAGTATTCCCGAATGCAGGCATTGTATTAGGATAAAAATGGGAGATTACCGAGTAACTTTCAGCGCATTAGGATGTTTAAAACGAAACCATTATTATTCAAGTGTCTATTAATTTGCTTTTTAATGACGGCTGGTGCATATATAGGAAGAATTATTTGTAGTGAATTATTAGGAACATATATAACAAATGTGTAATGCTGCTTTGACCTCAACGACTTAAAACTACCCGCATTGCAGCATTCCCATATCTGTCCTACCCAAGGTTGTAAAATATTTTTTCTGTCTGTAATGAGAAATTCGCATCAGCAATATTCCGTTTCACCCCCCTCCCCCGCAACAACCGTAATGCTCAACAAACTCTACTTATTTAGATTTATTATTATTCAATCCATTAGTCGTCGGTTGAGGAAATAGGATACGTCAAATATAATATTACAAGAAATATACAAAATTTTACAACTAAGAATTGAATGACAAAAAGAGGAAAGATAAAATTCAATCTTCAATTTTCAGTCGACGGAGAAGGCAGCAGAAGATCGTGCGTAGGTTCCCGTCGAACATGAAAAAGAAAATAAGTCAGCAGTTAAATTCTAAGTAAAGATCTAAAATAATAGGAGAATTTGATAGGACACCAGCAAACTGTTTTAGTCCTTCCTATCTACGAACTCTTTGAGTGAATAATACGCTCCATTCATTTGAGAGAATTACAACTCTTTATAAATAATTTTTGAACCTTTTAAGCTTTTATAACTTCCGGGAGAGTATTGTATATATTTATACCGGAATATTGAATGCTTGTTTCAAAAAGACTTAGACGATGTTATTCAACACGGAGCTGAGAGCGATTTCTTGTGTTGTACGAATGGTTTGAACCGTTTACAGCATATAGATTGATGTTGCTCCATACAAATTTAAAAAAAAATTAGAATATACGTACAAGGTAAGGTTAAAATTCCAAGTTTGCAAAACAAAGGTTTGCAAATGGTATTCCACTCCGCACCAGATACAGATACTATTCGTACGGCCCGCTTTTGTAGTTTAAAAATGTGAATCGCGTGATACGAATGACCCCAGTTTGCAATACAGTAACACAGACACAATGAAAATATCCCTGGTACATCATTTTTGATGTAGTTATGTCGGCTTCCCGAGCTAACACTCCTAATGTAAAATAAATTTTGCTGAGTTTTCCCGATAGTTTTTTAATGTGGTGATTCCATTTCAAATTATTATCAATCAGCAGACCAAGAAAAGGCGCGTTCTCTCAAATGTTTTCCAAGTTAGGAGATAAACGGTTTGTGTTTGCTGTGAAGTTAAGGATTTTGGTTTTCTCTAGGTTAAGAGAAAATTTGTTTGCAGTGAACCAAAGATTGAGACGGCACATCGCAGTATCAACTTTCTCGCGTAAAGTTTCCGAGTCAGTGCCTGTCCGTGATTACCAAATTTGTGTCGTCATCTCACGTAGAGGACTGATTTTAAGGGATCTAAATAATTAGGTAAATCGTTAATGTAAATGATGAAAAGTAAAGGTCCCAAAATTGAGCCCTGAGCGACACCGCAGGCAGGTAATTGTTTCCCATTCTGATAGATACTCATTTCCATCCGTGTTTTGAATTACAACTTTTTGGCGTCCGTTTTTCAAGTACGACGCCAATAAAGAATGGGGAACTCCTCTGATTCCGTAGAAGTTTAATTTTCTGAGTAGAATATTATGATCTACTAAATCAAACGCTTTCGAGAGGTCAGCAAAAATGCCAGTCACTTTGAGTCTTTCATCAAGTGCGTCATGAATACTTTGAACGAAGTCGTATGAAGCCGTGTTGGTAGATTTTCCACTAATAAAACCATGTTGCGATGTGGAAATAAGTTTGAATTTTGTAAGAAAATCTGTAATTCTCATAAGTAATGCTTTCTCAAGAAATTTTGAGAATATCGGTAAGAGGGAAATAGGGCGATAATTGGAGACGGCTGTTGTAGAAGCCTTCTTGTGTAACGGTATAACTTTCGCGTCTTTTAGAGCATCTGGAAATATACCGGAGGAAAAGCACAAGTTAATTATGAACTGCATTGGAATTACAATTTCATTACAGCAATGTTTAATGATCTTACTGTTGATTCCGTATAAGTCACAAGCATTCGAAGTTTTCAGATTTTTTATTATATTAAAAATCTTATTTTTATTGACCGGGTTGTAGAAAGAAAGACTTAGTAACCGGGTTTCTGGACTTGTGCAGCATTTCGCTAAAGCTGGGCGTGTTACATTTCTCTATAGTTTGCTTTTCTAACATATCACGTGAAACGTTAATAAAATACGAGTTAAATTCACATGCTGCTTCTTTACGTGATATAGACTGTTCGTTCTTTATTAGTTGTATATAGTTACGATCTTTAGAATTACCGGAAGTCACTTTGATAACGTTCCATGTCGCTTTTATTTTATTTTCCGAATTAGCAATATATTTTTCATTACCAATTTTTTTTGCGGCAGTGATAACTTTTTTATTAATACCTTTATATGGATGATTCAAGTATCTCGTACAAAGTAGAATATATGACGTATAGAAACAACAGCTTCAGGCTAGTGCTTTAAATTTTTATGACGAATTAATAATAAATTTACTTTTTATAATAAAATACAATATTTAAGAAAATATATTATTATAAGAGATTGGGCTTTACCACACGATCCGACACACTACACTATCATGAAGAATGGGTTGTCCCTAAAATTAATTTCTTTCTTTTGAATATGAACAAAGGGAAAATACTTTCGTGTTGTAAATTCGTGCGAACTTTATTTTAAAATTTAGCACTTTTAATAATTATTACACGTTATGAACACGGAATGTTACGGGTTAGGTCATTTGCAGCTTAGTCTTTGTAACACTAAAGTTGTTATAGTATTATTAATAATTTACAAAATTATCCGCGCTGGTTGTGGTGATGTAGTATATAAATTTTAAAATTCATGAGCTCCAATTGAACATAACTAATAGGGGCTTATACTACGAATTTTACATTTATAATTTCATCAATTTCGGTTAAGTGTTTCATTACTAAACCTGATAATTATACTAAGTTCACCTTTTGTTAAAAAGGAAAATGTACTGATTGAAATCTTTTTTCTTTCTTTTCAGAAGATGACGGTAGCGGTACGGGTGACGATTGAATCTGAACGAGAACGAGGCGCAGAAGCTAACCTAGCAGCTTCTTAGAAACACGCCGAGAGCAGAGAAGGCGAACATTTAGATAGTGGGTGGAACATGCCGCCATTACTCGGTACAGATACGGCGCGATGGTCTTGATAGATCTGAGAGGCCACGAATAGCCACGTGATTTTAATCGCCTAACAGGAAACGGTATGCATTCCGGCACAGATAGCCTACATCTCCAATGGTAGAATCACTCCCTATCAACATTTACTACATATCTTAATATGCTAATTTAATGTTTTTAGTCATGCTTGAGATAAAGTAATGAATTTACCAGTGATTTTAATTATAACACCAAAAATATTAAACTGTAAATGATAATATTGAAATTAATAATTTCAGAACTTACTTGATTACTGCGAGCACCAAAGTCATCAGATCAAGGATCAGGACACCTCGAGGATTCCCAGCAGCATCCTACTTCAAATGTCACCTGGAATTATAAATATTTTTTGTAATGGTTGGCATTAATAAATCATTTTTAATGCTATTTCTGTGCAAATCATTTTATCACTTTACATATAATACCTATGGAAATGATTTCTCTAATCGAAATTTCTGCTGTCACCATCACCTACTGCAAATAAACAATTTATATCACAAAAAATAATTGTTAATGATCTATGACGATGGCAAATGAAGGAATTTTGTTGCTTCCATATGATAGAGCAACAATGCTCCCACAAGAGCTCCACTACATGCGCAACTCTATCATCTTAATAATAAATGAGAGTTCAAAACGAGAGACTTGTGAACTAGACAATGTTTGTGGAGGTGTTGAGTTGATCCTTGTGATTTTTATTTGTCAAGAGGGAAAGTGCGTTAGTAAATGAAGAACAAACACAATTTTATTGCCACGATTTAGGGCGACATCAGTAAGGTATTGGATTTTGTTTATTAATAAAATTCAAAGTGTATTCATTATAAATTAAAATGTAACGGTATTTTTATTTTGTTGACGCTACTTGTCGGCAGGCAGTAATACATTTACAAGATTATAGACTATAGGTCTCTTTTAGTTAAGAGGGTATTGAAAAGGAAAACTGATTACAATATTACATTATATTTTTAAGGCATTCCAAACTCTGTAGAGGATAAGAGAAATAATTACCACGGAGTGTTGAAGGTAACACAGAAATGAATAGGATGATGGAAGGTGTAGATCTGAAACGGATAGGAAATGAATGATTAATATGAAAAAAAATCATCTCCTAGCCCGTCCCAAGCTAAGGTGAACCGAGTACGTTCATATATGTACGATTTTCTTTACTCTGATGTCATATAGTTAGGTAGTTAGAGTTCCCCTGTTGGTCCAGTCGGCCAGCTGCTTCCTGTACTGGACCAGACACGGAGACCCCACATAAAACTCTTCTCTCGTTAATCTGAATGACGCCAAACAAGCACCCAATAGACCTGATACAGGTTTTCTGGGATTTTCTCTGATTCTCTTTCAGGTGAATACGCGCCAGAAACCTTAAACTGCAACCCGGGTCCTCGTCTCCCGTCATTCGGAAGGGCGTGAGAATAGTACCCAATGCCTGACCTACCTGATGCAGGTTTTCTAGGGTTTTCCCTGCATCTCTTTAGGTGAAACACCGGGTAGGATCCTTAAACCATAGCCCGGGGGCCCTAGTTAACCCTTGGCTACCTTGCTTTACCTTCCGCATCCCCCCTTTTCAATTCCCTTCCTATGCTATTAAAGGGGAGTTGCCTGTTTCAGGATCACCCTCATGTAGCCTGTTACCCAAAAAAAATAGTTAACCCTTTACTTCCACATCACCCCTCCCAATTTTCTTCCTAAAGGGGAGGTGCCAGTTACTGGATAACCCTCATGTACCCGTGTCACCATACAAAGGTTAAAAAATCGTCATGAAAATGTTATATTACTCAATAATTCCAAAGCCAACAAATAATATATTTGAATTGTACACAAGACATATACAACAGTATCTGGTTCATATATAGATATTTATGTATTGAAATATGCTATAGAAATTTGAGTTTTTTTGTGTGGCATGAAATATTTATCTACACAGAGGTACGGTATATATAAGTTGGCAGGATATTGTGGTGAAATACGAAAAGCCGTATGTACATGAGTAACCTGCAGAAGTTAACAGTTTTTTGATCCGAACCAAAGTTTGGACTCGTTGCTTCTTAGACCATTACGTTTATCGTTTCAAACAGTTTCTGAAGCGGGAAATCAAGCATTTAGTCTGGCCAACCGATAAAGGATTTAATTTCATGAAATTATTAATAATGATCGAATGGTTGAGTGTTAAAATACCATTAAGTATTATTCTTACGGTGTGATTATCCCAATATATTCCACGTAGTACAAAGATTTTAAATTATTACGTTAAAAAATGATATTATCACAAACTGTCAAAAGAAGGCCCAAATAATTCATTTATTAATTTTGGGTAAAATACATGACATTGTTTTCTTATGAAACCTTGTTTTCTTTGTTTTGTTTTTGGGCACCAGCAATTTGATATTCAAACACGGAAAAATTAGCTCTATGACGTTATTCCAGCACGAACCATGAATCTCATTCGTCCCGAATCAACAACTCGAGAATGTGGAGAAATTACTGAGAAACCTTAAATATCACCATCTATTTATAATTCCATCTTCCTGATATATTTTTTCTTTGGCAACCAAATATCAATTATGCTTTATTCAATTCTTGATTACAATGTTTCTATATTCACTGTAAATTATAATCGAACATTCTAACAAAACTTGAATGAATTCCATTAATTCAAACATTAAAATACTTTCATACAACTGAGAATCGACTCGACTCCAAAGACGCGACTACCAAACCACCCAAAGATAACAACTATTTCGCTCTGTAAACTAGTGTTACAAATGATCAAATCTTTTCTAGGAGTAAAGGCCGGTCCGTGTGAACCCGATCGAGAATCACGAAAGCTTACATCCGTCGACGATGAAATAAAGTAAATAAATTATATATTACAAACGTTATAACAACTTAACAGCGTGAAGTAGTGCCAATTATATGCAATAGAGCGTGAAAATAAATCAATAGTGAACAGTGCTCCTATTCACTAGATAATGCACAAACAGATTACTGAATTGTAAGCTTCGTGGTTAATTGACGTCAAATTTTTATAATATTATACATTTATCATAATTTACATTCACGCTATTTATTTTTATGCGAATATACTGACTGAATTTAGTTTTATTATAGGTTATTCTTGAATGTATGCCTAAGAAATGATAACCATTCTTGTAATCACGGTCATAAAACGCTGTTGCAATAAGAAAAACAGGTTCAAATCTAAGGAGATGCTTCCGGGCAAGAACTTTCATAAAGAGATAAATAGCGAAACTCTCGGCTCTAGTAAGCCACTGAAAGGAATACGTGATAATTTCGTAATTATCATCCATAATTGGTCACTTTTAATTAGCTATTCATTTTTCACGCAGATTGTCCAGGCAAATACGGGAATGGAAAATTAATGGAGCAGGTCCGTGATCATTATGTAAGCTTATATAATATTCTATTAGTCGATATCTGCGATATAATTGCGAAATATGTTCCAGATTCCTTCAGGGTTTTCTATCAGCTGTGCACGAGAGCCATCAGCGTAATATCTGCCGTCTGGTCGGGATTGTCGATTGCATCAGCCCTACATTTCGCGGAATGCTAAGTAGTCATCTTAGGAGAATTTTACAAGAACTCCATCTTACCCGTAGGCCACGGCTTGGCCTTGCGTCTGGCCTTCACTTACAGAATATGAAGAAGCTGTGCGTTTCTGCGCTAACAATGCGTCGGTAACGGCAACGGCAACTCCATTAACTGTGATCCAAGATGTGAAGCTATGTACATGAGCTAAATCGATGAAAATTCTTTAGAACTGTGTTTAGAAAATTTCAAAATTTACATATTTTTGTCCCGAACTCGACCGATCTTACGTGGAATCTCTTTCTCTCTAGTTAATACATGTGATTGTAGATGTTATAAAATGCTGAATGTCTCCCGTGAATTTTCTTAAACGATCTCTTGGCACTTTTACACGCTGCCCAAGACATGAATTTCTACGCTAGAGGCAATAACTTTGAATAAAAGGAATTTACGTAAACTATTGAGTGCGTGGTCAAAGATTTAATGTTTCATAAACATCTTAATTCCTGCATACGTGGGAAATTATTCCAGATAAGACGCACAGCTTCATCTGAGGAATGTGTCTCCATACAAGCACAATAAATTTCACTCTTAAACAGATACTACCAGAAATTTCGTAAATGATTCCAGGAAATAGGCAAATGATCTCTTTGCAAAAAGTGAAGTGAAAACCGGAGTCGAAGGCGACGTAATACAAGTTTTAAACGAGCATTCTGTCAGTTCCTACCTAGTTCGTTGATCACCCGCCATAAGATTAGATAAATAATTTTAAAATAAATGTAAATCTCTGTTATATGACCAATGAATTACCTAACTGATATCATAACTAGAGAAGATAGAGCTTAAAAAACTCTGCCAACGGACTCTCGGAGAATCAGCTGTTAAATTTCAAGAGCAGTATACAGTGGCATCTGAACGTACACAGCATTTATATTTACAATTACCTGTAAATTTAGAAACATTGAAAGTGTGACTTTGTAAACCGGTGGAGTCGCCTCATAATCAAAGCTTCTATCTTTGGAGCCCGGGTAACATTTACATATTTGAAAAATTTTTGGAGGGATCCCAACTTTAGGATCTTATCGACTTACGATTATTTGTTCATCACACACACACACATTGTGCTCATGAATATTTATGGGCGGCGCGCAAGAAAACCTGTGCATATTAACAACAGATTAAGATAGGAGCACATAAAGACGGACATGTGAGTAAAAAATGGGAAGACTTCCAGCTTGCAAAACAGATCACGGCACTGAGGGACACGTCCTCTACCCACCATAAATAACTCTAATATAAGCTTGCGAAGGTCAAACCCACCAACACTTCTGATCTGCAATAACAATTAATTAGCATGGAAATATTATTTTGAAATGAAGTGTTGGTGGTCATATAAAGGAAGACCGGAAAAAACGAAGACGCGGTAGATGCTGATACCCTGAATTTTGATTCCTTTCAAATAATAAAGGAATAACTACATATTTTGTATTTAAAAATCAATAATAAGTCTATAATCGATAATAATAATACTATAATTCTAGTAGATCCTTTGTTGTCGGCGTACATCAAGAATATGTTGCTAAAAATCTGAAGGAAGGAAATAAAAAGTTACTAGCAAAATAAACCAACAACATACAATGCGTGTGATGAAAACTTATATAGGGAAATAGGCCGAAGCAAGGTATAATATTCCATGAACATACGATTGTGCTGAAAAACAAATGAACCTGTCTGAGAAAAATATTTCTAAGCTCTGAAGAAATGCAAAAGTTAACCACGATTTTTGATAGACCCCTGGACAACTGCTGTATTTCTGTATCAGGACCACACGGGAAGATTCCAATGATGCCGACGACACTACAAATCAGCCTGATTCGGAGTAACCTTGGAGGTCAATTTACTTGTATTAACCAACAGGCGGAAGGGTTACGTCAGACTAGACTCATATTAGCAAATTCTTGGAGTTTGCGAGCGAAACTTTCCCAATAAATAACTCAAAATCCTGTAATTAAGATTATTTTTTGGTGGTCTACGTCATAATTTTTACATATTCAGGAGTCAACAGAATGATTTGTCAAAATATCGTTCAAGTGTCTAATGATCGAAACGTAAACTGTGCAGAGAGAGATGGCGCTTGGTTATTTTGGACGCGACAGGTATTCGAACTGAAAATGTTAATACTTATTATACAGCTGTAATCTACCTCTGGCTACATTTTTGTACATCCCTTTGCTTTGGTATGCAACTTTCTTCTCGGGTTAGGAATAATTATTGGAATTGCCAGGTCAATTTCTACCTTCCGGGAACCTTTTACCCTGCGCGCCGCTCCTCGCATCAGACTTTGAGCAACTCGACGTTCTCCTCAACTAACTCGACTTTTGCTTTCCATTGTGTTTAGAAATACTACGTCTTAGAAAACCGACGATAAAAATTACGACTCCTGATTGGACATGTGAGGATAGTGAACCTGAAAATAATTTAAAGCATATTAACCATGAATATTCAAAGAAAATAGATTTTAGTGACGAAGCTACTAGTGTTGGTAAACACTTTTGTGGTAGCAGAACGAATTATTCAAGGAAGAGATAAAACGACGAATTCATATCTCACTTTACCTCGTACACCGAATAGAACAAGGTCATTAAATGTAGTTACGGATCCTCCTAAAGTAAATAACAAGGCGAAAAATGCAAATGTTACGAAATATTTGTTGTTTTGCTTCATTTCTGAAAGGTTGACAAAATAAATACAAACAAGTGCATTAATTCGTCTGCTATAATCGGACAGTTCACTTGTGTAGAAAATCCACGTTTTAATCGTAAAAGCTTATTATAAGTTTACCATATACTTCATAAAATAACTTTCACAATAAGTCTGCTTTAATTTTATAATTCACAAATTACTTATAGCATATTTAATCATAAAGTCTTTTAATTCTTTATAGTATAATGACAAAGAAAAGGGATGATTACTAAATAATTAATATCTTCTCTTTTGAAAGTGAAAATGAAATCCTGAGTGTAGACAGATAAAAGATAAAGGTCGGATATATAAAATTTTCAGACAAATAGTTCTTCTTCCTTAGCTCTATAGTCAATTCAGGGTCTTGAACTTACGGATGGACAGCGTACTGTCATCGTACATGACACATTCCGAATTTGGAGTGACACTTTTTCTACAGCAGTCTTAATCTCAGTCTCCGTGACGATGGCGACATAATCATCGAAGCTCACATTGGAACCCGGGACCTCTGTGTCGTGAAGCAGCGCAGCGACGCTAGCCACTACACCACAGTACAACAGGAGACTATATCAAAAGTCCTGTAGTTTTCAACCAGACGGCCACTTTAAGGCGCACGCCACTGCTCCCGCGTTAAACTCACGAACTCATGAATAGTGTGTTTGCTATTAATCATGCAAACTTACAACAATTGTTTGACGTTTTACGTGACTGTAAATACTGTAGATGATGTAGATAATGTAATTCAATGAATAAGTGACACGATCGCATCAGCGTTCCAATTATGAGTTATGAATTATGAATTGAGTTAAAATGTTTGCATTCCCTTATCTGCTGCGACGCCATTTCCTTTACTAACTGACGTTTCAAACTGGCAATGTTACAGTTCTTTTGCGCTGAACGGTTCCACAGTTTACGCTTAATTGAAAAAAATCTAAGTATTCTGGATTGAGGAATTTAATTATTTCCAGTACCTGAAGGTATTTTTTTGTTAACAAAGCATTATCTCGTTACATGCTGATTTACTCGTTAAAAATTGAGTAAGAATAACGCTTTGTTTCCGCAGCAACTGTACTAGTGTTTTGCGTGGATTGATCTCACACGACTGCCGTAAATATGCGTGTTACGTGTCTGGAGTTCCACTAATGGGGTTTTGGCGATGCCGAGCGGCTTCGGCTTTCATGGGAAGCTTCAGTGAGTGATTTTTTGAAAAGCCTCTCTCGCCGGCTCCTTTGAAGCTTTCTCGCGTACTCAAGATAACGACTATTTCTGAATTACGGACATAAGGTACTGGCGTGTGTGGTCCCAGGCATTCGTGGTAATTACTAAATCATGCAAGCAATAACTTAGAGCGTGTAATTTCCTGGAAACTGGAGTTTGTATCCATCAAAGCAACGTGATCGAGCGGTAATGCCTCCGCCTCGTCGAGGGCCAGGTGTAAACAATGGCTTCGGCCAAATTTACGGCGGATCCCAAGAACGCTGTCTCCGAATGCCGACTCTTAACGACCGAAATAAAACCTTGCTAATAGGCGAGGCGTCTCTTAGTGACAACGCTCAGATCCTGCCGATAAAACGACATAGCCATTAAACTCTGTTTCTGGGAAAGTGCGCATGGTCCCGGAGTTTGACGAGCACGGGAGGAGAGTTGTCGACATCTCCACAGGTGGGAAAAGGCGATGAAGACCTCCGCAAGGCCGAGATCTCGAAAGGAAGGTCGCAATTACAAGCAATGCTTGAAGGAAAAGCTTGGAATATGCGCAGCTGCGCTCCCTGAACGGAGAAAGAACTGCAAGACAAGGCGATTATGGTTTGTACTTTTTCAATTCCCTTAGCGAGAAAACTTATAAACACTAAAAATAATGCCGGGAATAGATGAATCCAAAAAATAATAGAAAAACTAACGACAGGCTTAGAAGGCTAAGAAGGAAATATATTCATAATTAGATGCAAATAATGGCAGTCCATTATTGAATGTTTCAGGGTTCTTGGTAATTACTAAGATTTCGAAACTTCACGCATGGCTGGATGGTAAAATCAAACAAAAAGTCTTATGGGCATGAAATAATGAAATTCCTTGAGCAAAGAAGATTTATGATCAAGTGATTTTCCACGAGCGTAAGGGATTTGCTTAAAAGTGAAATGTTTGGAATGGCAGGATCGTAAGTAGGCCAGGCCAACGCATTCCTGTCGACTGAGTGTGACTAATATTCGGCTGTCCAAATGTTGTGGCCTGGGGGCGGCCCTGATAAGGGATTTCTTCGGCTGATTTATCGATTGTTTGTCGGCAGTCGGTTGCTCGATACATAATTACTCACACTTTATTTACGACCAGTCGCTATGATTTATTCATTATTGGCTGGGAATTAAGGCCCAGGCGATTAGTAGAGGAAGGCCTGTAGGTTCGCGCACGCCGACCGGAAGCGTCCGCTATTGGCCGCCCTGCCACCAGACATGGCGACACTTCCGCCGGAACACAGGGACCGCCCACCTTTCACTTTGAAGCTTCCAATGGTGGCGCGATCGCTAACTGATCTACATTTTACACATCTATAGAACTGTATTATTTGACGATTAGTATACAGTGTTGTCACCACAGTTTAACAAAACACACACTTTTGCACATAGATCAAAGAAAAGATCTTAAAGCCTGACCACCATGGCAAGATACTTACTGGAACCGAATCAAATCATTTTGCTTTTCCATTTCTACAGCTTTCTGGTATGCCAGGCGCTTCCTTCAGATAATAGAAAGCACAAAATGTAAGCATTAATCTAAAAATTGTCATAAAATACTTCGTCTCAATATTCATTTAATAGTGTGTTTCAGAACCTTTCTCAAAGTCTGACAATGCTCCTATCTTTAGTACTCAAGAATGGAATTATTGCCCAAATGAAGCCTTCATAAAAGTTAATCCAGGCAAAAAACTTGGATTTTAGGAACCAATCAGTAGGTGACTATTAAAAAATTAGTAAACTTTCAACCCATGTAATACTTAACTAAAAATTTGACTTACAAAATAACTTGTAAGAAAGACTCTTCTATTATTTTAGTACATATTATTTAATGATTACAACACTCAATACGGGATCAACCAGACCGTTATTCTCCAGCCTCAAGTCTCCCCTGTTCATAGAAAAGTACAACCGTAACTTGCGCTTGTTTCTTTTTTTAAAAAAAATACTCATTTTTCTATTACCCCCACAAGGGGTATTATGGAATAGTCGGGAAATATGGAATACTAAGATTCCTCTTCAATAGAGACTGGTTTCAAGATAATATATATATATCATGGTCGCGAAGACCGGGATTAAGACTGACCACGTGTCACTCCAAATTCGGAATGTGTAATGCAAGATGACAGTCCGCAGTCGACTCGTTAGGCCCAGGTCCTCAATGGGCTATAGATCCACGGAGGAAAAGGAATGTATATAAATATTCTGAGAGTGCTCCAAAGAATGTGTCGTTCAACTGGCGGCATCAGCTAGATTTGAATAAAAACTTTTTTATTTGCTTTTTGAAAAATTTCAAGAAGTGTTCAATACTGGCTATTAATTATTATAATTGATCTCTTTACATTGAAACTAAGCATAATGTTCGTCAAAATACAGACGATATGCTATTGAATGCTCGTTTGGATGTTCGCCTAATCCCAATAAGAAGGAAATGATATATTTTTCAGTATGACGAATAGGGTAAATTGAAATATCAGAATTTAATACTATCCAACATAAATTTATACTACTTCATATAACCACAGAAAACATTTACGAGCCCTTTAATATGATTTGATTTTAGAAAACAACGAAACCTTACAGTAATAATTTTGAATATATTTATTTTTTGTAAATATATTTGAGTACTTTTTTATCTAATTTTGTTCTCTTTCTTCATTTTTAGTCCCTATTTCACATTACCCGACAGTCAATAACAACACCCATCCCCCAATAAGTTTATATTATTTTTGTGAGTGTTTAGATGAGTTGAGCTAGTGTAAATTATTATTTCACTATAAATATCTAATCACACGCAATTTAAGTCGGTAATTATATTCTAAAGATCATACAATTGGATTGTCTAAAAGGTAAATGTTATTCCATGTTACCCGAAGTTCCTCTGCATCTCAACGTCTATCAAAAGCCAACCGATTTGTATTCTGATACAACCAATGTCCTAGTTGATTTTTATAATATAGTTTTAAATTAAAAATTATGCAAATATTTTTGTATATTCCTTATAGAGATTTAACCACGTAGACGAATTGCAACACAAAAAGACGCGTATTCTTTAAACCCAAGAATACATGAGGATACATGAGGAAGGAAAGGGGAGAATCCCCTAGCACAATCGACGAAGGACTTAAGAGTTTAAAAATAAGCAAAACTGTAAATATGCATTGAGAAAGGCAAACGGAGAAATCCACCAATATTTAATTACATGAATCATGGCATACATGACGTCTATTTGTTCAAAGTGGTCAACTTTATCTGTCAGTACAGTCGGTAGGAAGATTGTTGATAAATAAAATAAATAAGTTTTAAAACTTATAGGTTTATATATTTCCGTTTTACTTAGAACCGCCCTTTAACATGACACATATCAGGAATCACCGCAGATTTGAAACATGACTTTTGCCCAGTTATTCCAGCAATAGGTAATATTGAAAGGTGATAGAGAAACTATGGGGGAGATTTTCTATTAATTATGGTCTAGTAGATTTGTAGTAAATTTTGAAGACAGCAAATAAATTCAGAGAGAATTCTTGAGAAACTTACATTATGTGCCCTTTTTTAATTCATGCCTTTAAAAATAGATAAATACGAATTTTTTAATGGTTATAATTTTATAAAACTGATGTAAGTTGTGCCAAGTCTAACGATATAATTTCTAGTGATAATTAACGATATTACATGTAATTATTTAAGGGTTTCCGTTTTTCGTTATTATTTTACATTTGTTTTATACACCGAATTACAATTCATGGTAAATCTGCGCACGAAGGGTCTCAGATTTTGCGCAACCAATTTTTTATATAAATTGGCACTGCGCAAAATTTAGTGTTATTCAGGAACCCTTTTTGTTTTCACGATTCAAGATTGTCTGTTCAAGATTGAGGGAATTGAATGAATATATTTTTTTTACTTTCTTGAGGTACAGGGCATATTTTGCACCTCATATGTCCTTGACTCCCTTTATGTACCAGGAGAATTTTTAACTAATTAAGTACCAGGGATATTTCAAGTCTCTCAGTGAATCGGGGATCTTTAACTGTCTATTAACGTAATGTACTTATTTAGACTTTTTGACTCGATTACGTTACTGGTTATAAATTAAATAGCCATTCAGTCAGCAAAGATAAGGTAAAGGTTGAAAAACTATAAATTTTCAAAGACGTTACGCCCCCTATTTTGGCAGTGTTGAAATTGGTCCCGATATAACGTTACTGTGTAATATAAATAATTACAGGTACAACGACAGTCACCCAAAAAGTATTTATACAAATATAACATATATAAATGAATCCATATTTCCCTTGGTAACGCGATAATTTTTCCGATTTCATTCATTTTAATTTATAAGTTTTCTAATGATTAGTACAAGTTTCTTACGGAAAGAAATATTAAGAAAATTGCACACAAAATTGGAAATGTTCAGAAAACTTAACTACGAGAAGACTACTTTACATCCGCGCGTTTGAATCTCAAATGTGAATTCGGGTTGCCTATACTCTTGATCTGTTGTGCTCCGAAACGGCTCAAGGGATTTCAATGAAAATTTCAGGGATTGAAACAGGAATTTTACCTTAAAGTTTCGTGTATATTTGATTTCTATATGTTGCAGAGTTCAGAAGATATTAATGTAAATATTTATAAATCCATTGAAAGGCAGCGTAAAAATTAACTGCGAGTTTATTATTCGTTCCTATGCCATTCATCCAACTTACTGTGTTATTATAAGCGTAATTTTGGCAGCATTAGAGAGAGAGACGGAGAGGGAGGGCGAGCAATATCACTCCATCTATTGTTGTAAACAATTAACTGCGACTTATAAGGTTTGCCGTGAAGCGATCATAATCTCTATTTCACTCTCTTCTTTGTCAATCACTGGACTGGACGAACGTGTTCATACAGTATTGATAGATTAACATTCATTCGTATTTAATTACCGCTTCTTTTGCAAAAGCAAAACTTAGTGTGCTTTGATGTGTGTATCGCGCCGTGTTATTTATTGTTAGTGATAAGATAAAGTGAGGCGTTAAAATTTCGGTTGGCGTACGAGTAAACGCAAGTCGAGTAAACAGAATGGGAATTTCTCAAGCGAGATCTACCATGGCTCCGGAAAAACCCACACCGTCGCGTTCAGACCTATCAAAATTTGGGGTATAGTATCCGAACGACTCCCCTAGGGGGAGGGGGTGGAATTATTGCAATTTCTGTATGTTATAAAGGTTCATATGGGTCGATAAAATTGAGGTAAATTACTTTTATGGTGTTTTCACATAAAATATTTGTGTATTATTTCCGCTTGCAGCATGTGAGGGGTGGGGATGCAAAGATTCATATGAAAATAACAAGGAAATTATCAACTTTGGGGTCGAAACAAGTGTTAAAGGGGTCACTGTGTTATATTACGGCCTTTAATATGCGGTTTAAGTAAAAATTCATCCCTTAAGTGGGGAATAAATTTTATTCTATCGGAGTACTGAATATATTTTATTCCAGTTATTGTGCTGGGAGTATTTTTAACTGGGAGTATATTTGAGGTTCATATTGTGACATTTTCGTACCGGGGTAATGTAAGTACCTGGGCAACGACGGGTCACCAGCTAGTATATATATACGGTACGAAAATGTCACAATATGAACCTCAAATATATATTTGTGTGTGTGTGTCTAATTCAGCACTTGGCGCCTGTCTCGATTTATACATAACTTTATCTTCCATAAACGTTTATTGTAATATGATGTAGGCACTGCTTTCATTAGCTTTCACAATCTATTCAGAATGTTGCCAACAAGATTATAACTTTAGAATTTCCACATTCTCTACGTCTAAGACTATGAAAAGATAAATGCTGTTGGAATGAGATTCATGCACCTGTTTATTATCAGTGTTCATTGATCAGGCTTCAACATATATGGCATACATTTTCGTTATATACAACCCTTTCGTTATTTTTCAAATTAATTTTATTTTTTAAAATAATACATATATTCCAAACTCTTAATATAATTTAATGGCTACCCATTTTCTTCTATCATCCGAACTATTTTAAAAATTTTCTTGTTAAGGAAGTTATAAATCGATAAGTAATGTCATTTTCATCGAGGCAATACGGAAATGCATTCTCTTGGAATTGCGCAGATAAAATTAAAAGTTCCGTGGCGTGGAATGTTTCGTAGAAATTTGCAAGGATCATTCGTCTCCGCTTGAGCCAAGAGTTCCTGAATCGAGAATTCAGACCTTCTAATCGAATGGGTACCATAACGGCCTCTATCCTTGGTAAGTACGACATTATTCATGTAGTTTTACGACACGTCGAGCAGAAGACAGTTTGTACTCCGCATGTGGATGACCGTGGTTCTGGAACCCTCGTCCCCCCTCTTCCGCATCACCACCAGACAATTCTAATTCAATCGTAAAACTTTCGGTGCTGGTAGCTGATAAAAAAAACACTCATTCCGGTATCCTGCGTTCCATTTCCTCCTCTTTCCTCATTCTTTGGAAGAATGACAACCAGCTAACAGGTTACAGGTTCCAACGGAATTATAAAAAGCTCTAATTAATTAATTTTTGTAATTTATTTGTTTTGACTGTCAGCCTTTCACTGAATTCAAATGGAAAGAAAAAAGTAGCTCAACTGCTGAAACAAAAAACAACAATTACCGCGTTTACTACATTTCAAATCCTGGCCGTAAGAGGAACTTGCATCATTGATGCTAAAGCAGTATTATGAATATTCCAGAGGAAAAGCAACTGCAATAGAGTCTTCATACAATTAGTGATTTTATTCGCGCGAAATCTTTCGACCAAACTGGTCAAGTACAAGCTCCAATTCTGTGTGTTAATAATATTCCATTTTATCTCTATCGTCTTTACGACCCATCCAACACGTTGGAATGCGTGATCCAGAAGTCACGTTACCGAAGTTGGCCGAAGCTTGCCGAGTCCGACCGAAACATTTTCACAGTAGTGTGCTAATTTCTTATCGTCAACACGAGTGTATTTATTATGCGTAGGGAAATAACAATAGCCCTGCAGCGACACAAATATTTATCCATAGATAACACATTCTTAAAGGAAAAGAGGGGAATGATAGATAAAAGTGGGACAGAATCTCGTTTCATGGTAAGCGAAGTAGAAAACTGATATTTAGGTCGTCAGTGTCGATGCAAATTCAGCTTTATCTCATTTTATAACGTCATCACCAGACCTTAACATCTTACAAATTTATCTGAGAAAAAATACATTGAGCTCAAGTAAACAAGAAAGATTGCAATTGTACATCACTCTGGGACTGGTCTAAATTATATATTAAAACAGTCAAATATTTCAATTTGAAATTCTAAACAAATAAATATCACAATTGATCAATGATTCTTTAACAAAAAAATAATTAAGTACGGTATCACAATATTCTTGCCCAGAGCCCTAAAAATATCAATTAAAATTTTTACCACACGTGAAAAATAATCACTCTGTTTTGATTAAATATATCCACTAATTTGTATTCTATCCCCAATTGCCATATTGTCATATAAGATGTACGCAATACTGGAACCGGAATACTAAAAATTTAATCCACGCAATTTTACGAAAGTAAAAATCAATAGGATACATTGAAGATGATAATTGGAATACTTCCGAAAGCACCAGATTTGCAAAATTAATTACTTTTCTTATTAAAATGCCGACTGATAAAAACATTCGGGATAGAATATTAAAACATCTACAAATCATATTGAATTTAAACAATTCAATTTAAAAATTCTTGACGAATATAAGTTTAATATTTGATTATATTGGTCTGTGAGACATGAAAGTAAATTAAATTATTAATAAAAGTACATATTATTAGTGCTCCTATACATTTCAAATTATTAATATAAACGGGATTTAACACTTTTAAATAAATTTAAAAGATTAATCTTAGAAGAGATATAAGAATAGTTTCTATTAATTCAATGCAAAAGAAAGGTGTAAAAAAAGTGAGGAATTAAACGCTTTCATTTTGCATCACGTTGATCTGACCCTCGGTTGGCGAATGTTGTAAATAAAGGTATTACGGTCACTACAATATAAAATAATTTATTATCGACCTACAGTTGGCCGTATTTTATCCCCAATGTATGCCTCTGTTTGTCCTAAACCATTCATCGGATCGCCATGTAACTTCGGGAAGTTGTCGAGAACACACCCGTGAAGGATTCTGGTACGGTACTTATAACCTACGATAGTACTTCTATATAAACAAACATTTAAAAAAGTGAAAATTATTCCACGGGAAGGGTTTCGTGGTCCATGCGCTCATCGATATGTGAATGAGGGTTGTCTATACTCTTGATCTGTAATACTATATATATTTTAATTAATTAAAAACATTTCGCGTTGTAATTAAGCTATAGCTAACACCCTGATAAATAATAAACTTCTTTGAATCGTCGATATGATGTTTACGTAAATTTGTTCTATTTTTCGCGTCAGGTAAATTTTATTATTAATTGCTCATTATTTATAAATATAACCTATCCCAATAAGTTAAATTGAATATAAGGTTTACCCTAAAATAATATATATGATAGCGTACTTTGGTATCTTTAATGTATTCAATTTTATTAATATTCTTTATCCTTTGTTTCGTTTCTAAAGCAAAATATAAAGTTTCGTGCGAACAAAATCCGGGCATAGCAAAGGTTTACTAAAAATTTCTTGTGCATACTAAAAGGTAGACTACTGTCTATGTTGTTCCTTTTTAAGTTCATAATTAATTTATACCTGATGCTGATAACACTTCGTCCATTATAAAAACTTTAGTACGCGTGAAAATCGTAAATTAGATTCTAGGGGATAGGACGAATATCGTTATCTTGTATGGTAAAAGCTCCCTTGTAAACTAAATTAATTGTACACTATTGATATTTACTGAAAGATACGTTTTCCTACTTTTTCACCATTTTAGCCGTCAAAACAGCTTTCGGCTGTACAGCATAATCATCCGCTATAGTTCAGAATTTCAATGTACAGGCTTAATGGCACCTCCTCTGAATTATTCTTTTTTCAAGTGCAATATACACACAATCCCTTAATATATGTGAATTATTCAATTCATTCGGATATTATTAAATGAGTTGTTGACGATAAACAAGTCCACATCCTTCAGCACCTTAGTCCAAATTTTAAAATATTTTAAGCCAACCGGTGATGGAAGAAAATAAAACGGCTCCATTTTCGACTGTTTTAAAACTGAGGGCTCTATTGGATTAAAGATCATATCAGATTTTTTTAAATACTGCTGATGAACTGGAGATCATTACCTGGCAATTTTCCTACACTGAAAGGAAGGGGATTTAATGACGCAAACCCTGGATGAAAAGAAACAAAAACGGAAAGTACCTAAACGTTGTCCTGAAAAACGCGTTCAATAAAGTTAGAAATTAAAATTTCAGGCCCAGTCTTATTTCTTGAAGATTACGATAAATCACTGGTTACGTCTCAATGACGCGGGGAGATTGAGACATAAGCAACGACCTCTTTGTAAATGAAAACTTACGTTCTGGTATATTGTTAAATATAAATGCGCGTTACCCTTGAGGTTGCTACAAATCAGCATACTAACTGCGCATGTTTAATTCATAAAGACGCGCGCTCACTGGCCTGTAAGCACTTACTGTTGGTCGCTATGGAAAATTTACGACCTAAAGATTGTTACTCTGCAATTGTAAGATACTGAAAGGGTGCTATGAAGTTTGAGGATTGAATCATCTCATGCGTACGTAACTTTATTTCCATCTTTTGGGATGTGTATCATAAATGCTCACCTGTAATAAAGCTGTCAGCAATATAAGGGATGAGAGAATGACAGAGAGGAAGGATCAAGGGAAGAAACAAAAATCATGTCAATGAGAAAAAATATAATGGGCCTGACCCCGCAATCAACACCGTACATCCATACCTGATAATGATAGTTACTTATTTTGCACTTATAAGTAAAAACAGTACATTAAACGTCATTATCTGTAGTCACTAATTACCATAATACGAGCACCATAATAACACAGTTAAGAATTGAGGCAAATCTTAACGCTTCAACAACTGGTGGAAAACAAAAAAGAAGAGGTATTACCATAATGCATCCTACGTAAGGCAGACGTTTGTGTTCTGGCTTCGGCACTGACGTGGACAATGTATCCAAAAAAACTGAACAGTGCCGCTTTACTATCACAATGCTTAAAGAAACTTATCCTATTGGTCATTTGACGGAACTGTGACGTGAGCTGACCCTCACAGATCCCTTTACCAGCGACATTACACGAAATCACACATCAAGATGATCACAAGCAATTTTGCTAACTTACCACGTAGCATACGTAAAGAGATTCCAGACAGTTTAACTCAAAGAACCGTTCACCAAACCAAAAAATTGGACATTTTAAAAATATTATTGTCTCATCATAAAATTAAAAAAAAAATAATTATTATTCTGGCTAAATCTGGAAGAATACGGGAGAATAATTACGGCAAAATTACTCAGAATTAAAACAATACTAACTACTTTTTAAAGTGTTAACAATCAAAAAGTTATAACCGAAACAAATAGCACTTATGTAATTTATCAATTTTTTACACCGAAGAAGTTCCAATTATAGGAACGAAACGACGTGCCATACTGTAGTTAATAAATATTGGTTAAATTCAGACTAATTTTTCCGGAATTATTCTCCCGTATAAAAGAGAATGATTACTTTATAGAAAGTATAGAGAGACATTCGCTTCTGAGTAGCGTTTTAAATGAATCGCTTTTGAAAATCTGATGCTCTCAATTATTGACTCCTTATGTCTGTCAAAAGCGTAAATACTTAGAACACTAGTTAAATTATATTGTAAAACATATATAATTCATGTGAATACAAAAAACAATACCTATAAATTTATTCTTAAAAATAATCTTTCAACACATTCCGCAAATATCTTGAAAAAACATAATTATTCGTATGTCAGTAATACCGGTCATTTTAATTCCAAAGTTAATACCAACATCAGTTGAACATTCATAAAACTTGTTAAAATATTATTTGAAATGATACATAATTATATTTTTTCAGATAATAAGAGCACAATGTGTCGAAAGCTCCATTTTTTTAAAATAAATGAGACTATTATTTGTCTTCTTCATTTTTCTGTAATATTTTACATATGAATATTGCAAAGTATATTCACAATTCGTTTATTGATGATACAATCTTCTATTAATTACTAGCTTTTTTCAATAGCTTGTATCGAAACTTAATAGAAGGAGGTAATTGAAACTGCTTATCAAATTTGCATCCAATTGATTTGTAGACTTCTCCTCTTACCGACGTTCTTCAATTCACAATTAATTTCCGTGACTATAACAAATTGTTAACGGTAAATATTGAGAGATATAGTAATAAGACTCTTAAATTATTTTCCGGGGTACAGGGAAAATAGTAAGTATGATACATTACTGAAATTTTGATTTCAAAGATAGAACTCAATTAAAAGTGCAAAAAGATTAAATTGAATGTCAAAATGGTTCACGCAACCCATGTAGAGATTGGCGTGAGAGGCATTTTTAATTGGCATGCTAATGACTATTCGCACACTGAGAAAACTGTGTCGTAAATCTTCGATAGTTGGTGCCCCGCGGACTTCGCAAAACGTCACCGGCGAAATTTGCATATTGTATAAACTTTAGTCGCGTGTGATAAATGTCCAGATGTCGAAAAGACGTAGTATCAAAATGCACAAATGTAATTGTGGCGATTAAATCGTCCAGGCAAATTGGAGTCGAGCAATTACCTCTCACTTGCAAAGTAGACTTATGTTCCTTGTACAGTTAGTTTCTGGTCAAATAAAACATGTTAAGGCCAAAGTCACTTCATTCAGGCTAACTTTATTTCCAGTCTGTCTCGGCAGTTTCAAGTGAAGTCTGAAACATGACACTACCAATACGTTTTATTGGGTTTCGTCTTTAAATACGCTATCCCGCCAATAATTAGTTGATTCACAATCTATCTTTCAAATTAAAACCAACTGAACGTGACGATATCTCTGAAGCCTGATCTATTTTTTCAATACATTACGAAGCAAAAAGTATCTCCGGGCATGAACAAATTTTCCAATTCGAATTCACATGAGTCAATAACAAATACGTGCATATTTACGACAAGTATCGTATGGATTAATTACTATTTTTTGACCATCAACGTTTTCACATCAATAAATATTTATTAATATTGGACATCAATAGAGCAGATGGGAAGAAAATTCTGGATAAAAAAGAAAAAGCAGAAAGATGGAAGGAATATGTAGTGGAGATCTAGTAATAGAAGAAC
Source organism: Eucriotettix oculatus (assembly GCA_034510155.1). NCBI lineage: Eukaryota > Metazoa > Arthropoda > Insecta > Orthoptera > Tetrigidae > Eucriotettix > Eucriotettix oculatus. Next base: position 7,257,547 of record CM067381.1, read on the forward strand.
AAGAGGAGGTGGACAATGAGCGCTGAAAGACCTGAGTAATTGTAAAGCGCCAGGAATTGAAAACATTCCAGCGGAGTTGATAAGATCATCAGGCGAAGAAGCAACATCAAGGCTGTTCAATATAGTTAACGAAATCTACTGAACAGCAAGAATACTACAAGATTTTAGTAAAAACAATTATACCCATACCGAAGAAGGTTGGGGCTGATAGATGCGAACAGCACTGGACAATTTAGTATCCCATGCATGCAAAATGTTAAATAAAATAGTATGTAGGAGAATGGAACGTTAGTTAGGAGATCAGTTTGGTTTTAGGAAGAATATAGGGACAAGAGAAGCTATATTGACTTTGCGATTAATTTTAGAAGACAGGATACGAAAAAACTGGCCTACGATCATGACATTTGTAGATTTAGAAAATGCGTTTAATAATGTGAACTGGAACACGCTATTAAAGATTTTGAAGAGCACTGGAATTAAATATTGAGAAAGAGGCTAATACATAACCTCTACAGAAGACAGGTAGCAGTAATTAGAATAGAAGACAAAGAAAAGAAAGCCGTAATCAAGAAAAGAGTAAGAGAAATGATGCAGTCTGTCACCCATGCTGTTTAACTTATATATAGAACAGGCAATGAAGAAAATTAAAACGGAATATGAAAAAAGAATTATACTGCAAGGAGAATAAATAAAAACCTTACGCTTTGCCGACGATATAGTAGTATTAGGGGAGTCAGAAGCAGACTTAGAAACCATAATAAATGGCATGAACGTAGTCCTGGAGAAAGAGTTTAATATGAGGATTAACAGAGGGAAAACCAAGGTAATGGAGTGTAGTATGGGAAACAGTGGAATAACAAAGGGTGTTAGATTGGGAAGGGATATTTTGAAGGTTAAGGAGTTCTGCTACTTGGGAAGCGTAATAAATAGGGATGGAAGAAGTATAGTAGACATTAACAGTAGGATATCACAGACAAGGAAGGCTTACGTTTCTAAAAATGTTCGTATGGAGTGTGGCCTTATATGAGTGCGAAACGTGGACGAAAAGAGTTGCAGAAAGGAAAAGAATAGAAGCCTTTGAAATGTGGTGCTATAGGCGAATGCTGAAAATCTGAAAAGTGCATAGAATCATTAACGATGAAGTTATAAACAGAATAGAGGAAGAACGAAAAATATGGAGGACAATATGGATGACTTTGACCAAGAGAAAGGATAGATTAATAGGCCACGTTTTAATATATGAGGTACTTGAAAAATTAGCATTAGAGGGAAGTGTGTGGAGTAAGAACAAGAGGGAGGCCAAGAATGGAATGCAGTAAGCAGATTAGGGAGGATGTGCTTGTTATGTGGAAATTAAAAGATGGAGGCTTGCATCAGACCAGTCTTAGGACTGAGTACCACAAAAATAACAACAACATAGGACTATTTTTGCTAATAATACATAGGGATGAAACCTTTTAAAGAAAAATATTAAGCGCGTTGTAACTTTATTAATATTTGTAGAATGAATCAAATTTGGTTATAAATTACAAAACAGAACAGCGATCGGAGGTGGAGGTGTGCAGGGGCTGTAGCCGTGAGGGTCGAGGCAGGAAACAGCCGCCTTCGCCAGTGTGCTATGGACTCGAACCTGCGCCCGCTGTAATAATGGGACGTCACACCGAGGCCTTAAATGTGTAAAGACTATACTTGTTTAATAATACCGTATCAGAAGTTCGCGATGTGTCTATGAGACTTGTAATTTTTATTAAACCGGCAACGCTCATCGAGGACAAGCTAATTGATTACAGTTTGGCAAAGTTTGTAGATAAAAACAACAAATTCTTTGTATTAAGTTACTAAAATAATATATATTTAAATTATAACACATGAGAATAATAGTAACAAGCAAGGATTGAGTTAGTTGACGTAATTTGTGAAATGTTGTTCCTAACTAAAATTTGCGAGAATCGAAATAACGTGGATGTTGAAATTTAATTTATTAGCCAAGGACAGGAATTTATGAGACTGAAAGGGAGTTGGACTCAGGAAAATATTAATCGCCGTGAGGAGAAGTCAGAATAGATAATACGAAAGATTTGGTACGTGAGGTTCTATTACTGAACGGTCCAAACCAAAACGGAATCAAATACCCTAGAATGGTTTTGATGCTTAATTTTAAAAATTTAGAAACATAGTACGGAGCTGAAGAGAACTGAGGAGCCTAACCATGTTTCCAGAAAGAAAGTCCGAACATAGACTGACTTCTTTAGCGTTTTGAAAATCTTCGGCGGCTACTGCCCTCCGTTTTTTTTCAATTTAATAATGTGTGAGAATCGATAAAAACAATCTAATGCTTATATACGTACGTACTGGTTTTATGAAAGTGATCTTTGAAACTGAACGCCACCATAAATCTGAAGATGTCATTCTGAAACAATACGCATTTGTTGTTTATTATGGCAATCTGTCTAATGGTAATTTACAGAAGTTTGGATACGTCACGTTATGAAAACTGAAAGTATTGGTCACAAATTGACAATTTCAAATACCGTTTTTTGTTACTTAAATTTTTACTTTACCAAAAAATAAAAAACCTGACGTAGCTGATAAGTGTAGAAAAACATTTCAGGGTGTGATCTTGCTTCGTTAGTAATTCAGTCTTTCAGCATGATATTTACGAATGACTGACTGCTGATGAGTGTCGGAATGTTTTCGGTTTGTTGTCGGGACGTGAAAGCACAGCAGAACAGATTTGTGGATGTTAGGCGTCAGAGAGGTCGTGGCAGGATTCTAATTTCTGGCGCTCTCCAGGAGCCGTAATCTGATGATAGTGCTCCATCTTCCTCGCGGGAGAGCTCAGGAAACTTATGTTCCCAAGCAGGAAGGATGAGAAACAACCGCACGATCCGGGAGAGGCAAATTAACTCCCGCCACACACAAAGCGAAACGGGACCTTAAGCTTTATTATTCCCACATCGCTGTGCGTGCAGCGCAAATAAATTAAGAAACTGTTTTTAATTGTCGAATTTAGCGGTGAATTTATGGGCAGCGATGGACGTAAAATTATTCGTAAAACTAACATTCAATACGTGAGATTATTATCCGGTAATCAGCTAGATGTGCGCTTCAATATGCCTCCGCCAGGCGGAACAAGCGTGCATCACGTAATTTACACGCATAATTATGTTAATTACGTATAATTACAGTGCATTATGAAGGACCCGGGATAAGGCACCAAAAGCTCGCTTTCCACAATGCCGGCGTAAATCAGAGCAGCCGTGGAAACAGCAGCGCCGCTCTGTCGGACGTAGCCTAATTAAACTCACTAATTACTTCGTATTTGAATAATGCGTCTAATTGAGGAGGAGCCCTGTGCGAAAGGATTTACGAGCTGCGCCATAGGTCATGGTTTATGTGAACGACTCCGCCAACAAACAAAATGTCGTACTATATAGTTGTCGTTCTGCTGATTTCAATCTCCTTCTCCCACGAGTTGATTATCATCCAAGAGATCTAGCAACTAGTACGTTAGACCTACGAGGACACAATGACTACAGATATCTTCCTCGGAACAGTAACGTTACATGCGACACAATCTAGTAAACACTTTCCACAATCTTTGTGAATTAAAAGAGACAGTATACAGCTTGGCCAAAACGAAGTGATTATTTTGTTTGAACTGATATTTACCGTTTGTTTTGTACATCACTTTACAACCGTGCGATGTCCTAAGCAAAGGTGTTAAGCGGACTTTAACTCCTCAGAAATTTCTGTGAAGTCAGAACCACCTCTATCAAACCATCAAATCTGATTAGAGCAGGGAGCGTCATATGATCTGGCGTCAACCCTCGTGTTAGGGGTATGAGAAGAGCTGATCTGAGGGAGGAGAAGCAGTAAAGTGAGTCGGGAAGGGAAATGTGAGTTGGAAGGTGAGAGGAGACGAGGTGGAGAGGAGGCAATCACGATTGAAACATAAGAGAGGAGGCAGTCACAAGTGAGCCATTTGACAGACCAGAGAGTCACTGTACAATTATCAGAGAGAATTTGTCTATTAATCAGTGGAGAGGAAAGCAAGGAGGGACGAAACGACACGAAACAATTTAAAACAATACGTAATCGCATAAAGAAGGAAAGAAAGACATACCTACACCGAGACGGACTTCAAGTAGCAGCAGGTGAAAACGTCGGGGTGCGACCATGCACCTGCAACGACAAAGGAGGCAGCTACTTACGTGAACAGCAATCTCGGGTGTGTCAGTGCCATTGCATCAAAACGCAAATGAAAAAATCCTGGCACTTATTCAAGATCCTGTAAATGAAGTGTACCCTTTGCTAATTTTTAAATCTGAGCTAGCCGTGCATTTCATGAACCTATATTTGCAATTATATAAATAAATTCATATTTTAAATGACTTAATAAATGTGTGATAATTTAAATTTAAAAAAATACATTTTCCAAGCTCTCCATTATAGCAATACAAGAACAATTAACGTCTGTAAAGAACATAAATTATAAAATAATTAACGACCCGTATAGCATACTATTATAAAAAAAATTAACAAGAATTTAAAATTAAATACTAACTAGACGTTTCGACCAACAATTGTGGTCCTTGTATGTTAAATTCTTGTTCAAAATTTTTATAATTGTCTGTTATGCGGGCCGTTAATTCTTATCTAATTTAAGATAGTTAAATCATAATTTATACCTTATCTTAAAGCTATTCCACAAGTAAATTATTCGAAAGGCCCTGGATTACAGGATAAAAACTGCAAAAAGCAAAGAAGAAAATGGATTTATTACGCCAAAACATAAAAGCGTCAATTTAAGTGTAATTTTGAAACGCTCAGAATTCTCATCTCTTTAATCTTTAATACTTTCATTTATAATCTACTGCTACATGGACACAGTTTCAAGAAAATAAAACTACGTAAGAATGAAATATTGCGAACAGTTCGAAGTAATAAGATGACCGTGAATTAAAGATAGTATTAAATGCATATATTACATGCATGTGAGACAGATTTGCAGCCAAAAGATAGAGAAGAACTTTATTATATGGCGTGGCACGTGCTGATCATACGACTATTAAAACAAGGAGTGAGAAACTTTTGCAAATATTCAGTATTTTTAGTCCTTATCTGATATTTAAATATCACAGAATTTCATTCTAAATTCGCTTACACATAGGTTGAATCGTTTGTGTCAAGAATTAAATTTATTGCCTGTTGCGGTAATATTGTTGATTAATGGCTTAATTAACTCATTTATTAAATGTAATATATGTCAATTATTTTCAATTAACCAAATACGGATATTTAAAATTAATAACAAAATCGTATCCAAATTATTTCAAACTTCTTGTCACTTCAGTTAACGACTTGCTTTAAATAACAAATCCAAATGCTGAAGAAGTAACAATATTTTGTAATACCCCTTAACGTGTTTCATATTTTTGCCTATTTAAACTCCTTTCCCGAGATCACTTCAAGGAACTCAACCCCGAAAATCAGTTTTATGTTACAAGAGTGCGGATACGCAATTATTAAGCTATATAATTACACCTCATTAAGATTTTCCAAGCTCGTAGAACAAAAGTATCAGGAGCGAGAGACGCTATCTTAATTTTACAGACGAACCTAAACAAAACAGAAAAAAAGGCAGCTACACGTCCTGTGTAGATACAGCTGAAATTATTTTATCTCGGAGAGAGGATGGGCCGTCCATAAAATTTTTATTTTCTCAAGCGGCCCGTAGTAAAAACGCGTGGGACTTTCGGTTGGCTGCTTTCGACGTAAAACCGATGTGGAAGGATCATGAAACTCATCAATAACACTGAAAGACCTTCACGAATTTCCTCAACAATAATTCATTCAGTTCAAATTGTTTTTCGTTCACAATTATACGCGACCTAAACTCAGAATATTTAAGAAATGTCTTTCTCCATAAGTAATATTGTCAATTAATTGGTTGCCTCTTAAAATATGATAAATTATTTTACCTGTTATAAAATTAATAACGGTAAAGACCAAATATTTTATTCAGACAAACATTTACTAAACAAACTGAAAATTATAATCTAAACGTGATCTTTTTTCATATTATATCATTTTTTACTAAACTTATAACTCTAAAATATAATAATTCTTTAATTTTATTTGAGATTCAATGAATAAGATATAATGAAAGTATTCTGGTGTTTAAAACTGAAGTCATTTGTGTTAATTATGTACAAAACTTTTTATGCCAATGAACAAGCATCTCATAATTTATTTTTTGTCCATTTTCTTTCTTATTCTTTAAGTTTAAACATATTTGATTAAACTTTTAATAATTTTTCCAACTGCAACGATCTCCTTTCTCAATGTTGCTCTATTATACATTCTGGTGTTCAGGTTTTTGGCAGAGAATCGCCATTATTGAGTTTCAAGTGTTCTAGGGATTAACCAACAACACCCAAGCCCTTTGCCAGGAATCAAACTCGGCACTTCTGGGGTACAAGGCAGTGACCCTAGCCACTAGACCACAGAGGCTGGCAACTGTAACGATTTAGAATCATAATAGACGAAACGGTCAGTAGTATTATTGATGTAATCTTGTCAGTCTCATTTGTCGGGGTACGCATCTGAAAAAAGTTCGCCCTGCTACGAGAAAGAGAGATTTTTATTGGTGAAGTGGTTCGATGTCTTTGATGAAAGATGATGGCTGAATCAAAGGCGAGTTTCTGGAAGCAAACGAGCAGGGAGCATTTCTAAGGATACCTATCCACTGGATATCAATGTATGAGACGCATTACAACAATCTGTGTTCTTCATCTTTACAGTGGATTAGTGATGTGTATTATAGTCTCTTTTCATGTAAACCATTACGGAGATTCCAGGATGAACCTGGTTTCCGTAGCTGAAACATGACTTGAGAGAGGATCAAACATCATCAGAGGCCTGGCAAGTGAGGCTGCATGGTGCTGTAGATCAAGACAACGCATAAGAAGAGACATAAAATACATTTTCACTTGTAATGTATATCTTAAAAAACTGCACATTTTTAATAGTTTTCGATTTTCAATCAGGCAAACACCACCGCACCAGGCCCTGAGCATTTTCCTTACTCCTGTCATTAAAATATTTAAAAGTAATAAATCCTCCCAAAATTATCAATTTATTTTGTGTTACAATTAATCTCTGTTGGCATATTTTTGTAAGGTTCAAACGTAAGTAATGTTTTGTAATAAAATTTTGTGTCTCAATACAGGCGTTTAATTTAAAATAAAAGTTTATTATAAGGTTCAACCTTTAAAGTAAGCCAAATCTAGTGTTTCTAGATGATAACGAGGTTTGAAAAGCTAATTTAAAAATCTATTTCAATTTGCATTATTTAGCGTCTGAATTGTGGGACAGAATAATATTTGAGGATAAGACATTTAAGCCGCTACGTAATTAATGTTTTAAATTGTTTTATCACTGTTATATTGAGTACTCTTCTTTTCTTCACCATTCAAATACTTATTTTTATAAACCAACTTCCTCAATCTAGAAAGTGAGACTTTAAATTGTCGTTATGCAGAGTGAAAATACTGTAAAAAATGTTCAGAAAGGTATCCTAATTAATTTTTTCAGTTTTAGCGAATTTTTCTTTAATATACCAGAATTGTAGTCAAACCTTCAGACGTTTCCAAGAAAAAAGTTAACAGCTTCATCATTCCTGAACAACTTGTTTAATCCATGGATTATGATATTGAAGTAATAGCGTAATACCATGTTATCAAGCACTTATCTTTTGCGTCTTAACGGTCTCAAGAATTCTTTGCTCAAAAAGAGGGAATTAATGAGCCCGTTTAAAACATTAAATAAGTTTTATACTGCAATTAATAAAATTAGATCGACCGCCAGTGGAACGAATCGCACTGTTGAGAGAACTAGTTTGGTTGCACACCTGTAGCTTGTCAGAGAGATACAGAGCATATATCAGCAACAGGTGTGAATGACAAGGACAGGTACTGCTGCTCTCAGGTACGACGACTCCATTTCCTGTTCCGGTGGAGGATGAGCTTGTCAGCGATTGCTCCTACGACTCTCAAATATCTTCACGCAGGAACTCATTCGTTCAAATTAACCAGAGCATCATCACTGGGGTGCAGTCTACCGCAGCGACGACTGGAATGTTGCCAATGCGTTGGCACTATCTTCTCTACACATTATATTATGAGTTGTAAATTACTTCATACAGATAACTAATAAAAACTAGAGTGATAGGTCCACTATTTCCTTCAACATTCCCGTATTTTGAAACACCTTTAGATTAGATTATTTATTAATAACAAAGTCCAGAAATTTCTTTTAATGAATGACAGTGTCGGATGCCTTCTTTTTTTATGATTAATTGGTTTGAATGAAATAAATTTATCTGCAACAATACACCATATGATGTAAATCAAGCTAATAATTTGGACGTGCGTATATAACCTTGATAAAACGTAATGCAGACCACCCATCCCCTCCCCACCAATTTATGATCCAAATTTGACGATGAGAGAAAAAGGACTTTAAAAGAAAATGACATCAACGAGATTTTGTGAAGGGCTAAATGCACAAGTAAATTTCATAAAGTTCTTAAAAAACTGAATTGTACCATAAATTATGAACTAGTACTGTACATTAAATTTTATTCACCAGAAAATGATTACTGTCTCGAATGAGAAATGTCAATTCGCTTTGGACCATTTCAACCCCGTGGCATTAACAGTAAAGCTCAACAATCTTTTAGAAATTTCACTTCTTTACTTTTTGGAATTCATACAATATTTGGTTTTGAATATAAATATTAATTCTAGTGTCTTTTTATTTTAGTTATGTAGTTGTTTGAGTCCAAATTTGAGACATTGACGTAATGTATTTTATGCTTGTATTCTAGATGGTGACAATGCTGTGTCAATTTTGGTACTATAATTATCATTATTTTGTGGGATTATAGTACTCATTGAGGGCCATACATCTATCATATAAATTACATATTGTTGGTTATTTATCATAATTTTGTCTAAGTTTTGTTACCTGAAAAATTAATCAAGTAACCTCTCTATATGTATTGAGATTAATTAACTGGACCTCTTACACAAGTCTAATACAAAGTATTTTATACCAGCCTTTCCTTCAAAATATAAGATCGAATAACATATCGATCTAATTGTCGAAGTTCGGGCGTAAGATTCGATTGGCTTGTAATGTATCGGGTCGTTTTATTCTTAAAGTAATTCCGTAAGTATCCCGAAGGAATATTCTAGAGACAAAAATTGAACTGGAATTAGAGATAATTTAGGTATAATTTACAATTTTTAAATGTTACTGAGCCGATTAAAGGATTTAAAAAAATATTGAGACTTTGCTATTGAAAAAGTAATTTAAAAGTACTAGCTATAAATAAATGATAACGACCTAAAGATCCTGTGAAAAGTTTAACAAAATTAATAAACAATATTAATGAAGGTAAAAAAATTAATATTGATTTAAAAACCAAGAGGATCTATGTATATAAATGTAAAATTTAAAATTAGCCACAGTAAATTAATATTCCTTTAAGAATAATTATTACATAAACCAAATGAATTTGATTTAATATCTATGCAAACCAAATTACAGGATCTATAATTTATGTTAACTATTTAAAATGAAATTTATAATTTTAGGGAAACTTCTCCAATAAATGTTCAAACCAAAAAGTTGTAAAACAACATATTTATAACTGGATATAAGAAATAATTTAAAGTAATTTAAATAATAAAATTTTATTGATATATAAAAAGGATTAGCATGTTCAGGCAGATCGAGGGTTTCAAAGAAGATTAATTAATTGGTGCTTAAGATTGGACTGTTTTTCCATGAGTTGAATAATATAGTTGAATTGAATACTCGTGAAGTGCAGTCTAGAAAAAATGTCCTAGTGAATAAAGAATTCTTCACATCAAGAAACACGAACTTTGTAATCCGCCGCAATTTTTGAAGAAGGGTCGTATGCTGGCACTGCGCAAAGGTAAATAGCGACGTTGCCAAACATTCACCTTTATACAACCCTTATATTTCAAAATGTTTTCATATCGTATGGTAATTGAGAAAATAAGTGGCGCAGCAACTTAAAATATTTTTTATGCAACCCTCTATAAAGGCTGTAAGGATGCAATATGTTGCAGATTTCGTTTCTGGGAGTGTGACAGTGTTGTATGTACTTCACTGATTCTCTTTCTGTAAGTATTCTCATACTTCAAGCACCACTTCGAAAAAATTTATACCACACTTGAATGCTTACTTGGGTTAAATCGATATATGTTTGCACAGTCACAAAATTTATGTTAACTATGAGGAAAGTTAATAATTCTTCCAGAGAGCATATATTATTCCATTTTGAAGATGGTTTTCCTAATTGGACGGCGTGAAGAGGGAGGGGCTTGCGACTGCGCATCACGTCACTCGAGCTGCGTCTGGCTACAAAACCCTTCAGCATCTGGGGCCATTTGTCGTCCCTCCAGGCATCATACCAAACATAATAAATAAGCATGGAAATCTCAATTTTTATGAAGATGAATAATCGTTAATGAGTAAAACTAGACGAAATGTGTAAAAAAATAACGGCTTTAATTTACTAATTATATTTCCATTGAAAAATATTCTAAGCAATCCCGCATTTTGCAACTCATTATCAGATATAAATATTCGGATTGGTAATAAATCATATTTTAAAAATAAATCTACACATGTATTATAAATAGGGCATCATCCTCCGAAAAACGGATACGATAACCTATGTTTCAGTTGACAAAGACGAAAATCTGTAATCGTTGAAATGATGACGGAATAATTGTATGAACGATGTGAATCATTTAAAAAATAATACTTGCACATCGGACCTCTGGACGGAACGAACCTGAATTAACGTCATAGAGCGAAATTGTCTGGAAGCCACAGTAACCTGATGAGGGCGGTGTTGATTCTCGTAAACAATTTGAGTTTAATTGACAACTCACCTGATTGACAAACGGAACATTATCTATTAAATCTATGCACATGTCAAGCCTATGTTATCTGGTGTTCATCATTTATGAGTGTATTTTGTTAAAAAATTTTAATTCATTTCATTAAGAATTAATTTGTATGTTGAGGTAATCTCCCTATTCTGCAATTTCATATAACACCACATATCTAAAGCTTCTATTCTCTTTCTGCTCCTATATAACGTCTTACCCATGCGAACATTTTAGCAATGATTTCGTAATAATCATAATTATATTAGCCATAAGTAGATTCCTTTTTTTGCGATTACTTCCCTATTCTTTGCTATCCTACTCTAGTATGCGTCTACTATCCCTAGTTAGCAAGTAGCAGAATTTCTTAACTTCCTTCAAAATATCCCTTCCCAATCTAAACACCCTTTGTTATCACACTTTTCCCATACTACACTCCATGTTCGTTTCTCCTCTATTAATCCTCATGTTTTAATCTTCCTCCATTCCTTCATGCCATGGTTTTCAAATCTTCTTCTGACTCCCCTAATACCACTTAATGCTTTAATTTCTTCTCCTTGCATTTAGATTCCCTTTCCATATTCATTTTTAACGTTCTTCATCGCCTGTTCTATATATAAGTTAAAAAACATTGGCGACAGCAAGCATCCTTCTCTTACTCCTTTCTTGATGCCGGCTTTTTTTCTTGTCCTTCAATTACTGCTGACTGCCGATTTATTATTCGTAATCTAACCTCAACGCAGTTGATGGTTCAGAAAAATATTAATTTCCATTACCGATAAAACTCAACTTTCTGGTATATTGAAGACTTTTGTGAAGGAACTAATAATTAGTAAACAGTAACGATAGTTTTTATCCAATATATCAATAATCTGACAATAGAGTATATAAATAAATTACAGCCAATTTTTTAATAAATAAAATATTTCTCTTAATACTTTTGCGATGTTTTGTCCACATTTGTGAACTATGTCATGAAAATAACTTCATGATATTTTAATTGTTTATTGGGGAATATTATTATACTTCAAATTAAAAGAGCGTGGCGAATAAATAAAAAGGAAGCTTAAATTTTATAATATACTTAAAAAACAACAAATGAAAACTTATCTTCCTGCTCTTTAAATAACATATGCATTATAAAAATTAATTAACACAAATACTTTATATATTTTATTTAAAACACTAATTGTTCGTGGCGATGACCACTGTGGTGTTTAGTTGATCGCTTTGCAACTGGATGGTTGACAACACCGCCTATGACACCTCGCTGAACATCTCGTCTCGTCTCGTGTACCACCAGGTGTTTCGCGTCCACTCAACAACTTTAACTAACTTTAATCTCTTTCATCACTTCCCCTTTCTCGTTCCTTAGACAATTGCCCTGGCTGAAATATTATTAACGGCTTCAACTACTATCCTCTCAGTATGATATCGTATTAATTACTTCTAATATAAATACCCTCTTTGAAATTACTTTAACCATTCATTTAAATCCTAACCATAACTTCAACTGCTATTTTCTAATTCTTCAACTGAACTTCAACAACTTGACTCTCTCAACCCTTTTCACCAAACTCGAAACCTCGGACCTCCCCTACTAGTTTACCCCAGACTTAAGTCAATACAAATTTTCTGGTTCTCAATACGGGGTTCACAAATCTTCCTTCAAAACTCGTTCACCAGGTTATTGCACTTACTGTGGGTAAGTTTCAGACGTGTAAAAATGTTGAAATCGAAGCATATCCAACCGACAGATTTACGATCGTGGCTGAATCAGCCGCGGCGTTTCTTAATCCCTCAAAGGGCCACTTCAATAGATGTTGTTATGCCAGGCCCCCATACCTGAAGAGAGAGTTCCGGAACTCCGGAAATTTAAATTAAGAAAATTAATTAATTTAAATGAAATAAGGTAATACCCCTAATAATTTAATAAACTTGTCTACACTACAAAATTAAATAAATAATTTTTGTTTACTGACAAATTGACTGTATTGTATTAGTGATAGTTTTTGTAATTTTGCATAGCAATAATTGAAACTTCAAGTATATTACAACGACGTAAATATATTTTGTTTGTAGACAAATTTGCTGTGCTTTTTATATACTGATACGTTTTTGTCGTTTTACCAGGCAATTAACGTGGCATTATATAATGACAACACAAAAAATTATAAATATTTTACCTGGCTTATTATTATTATTATATGTTTTAAATTAGCAACTAGAACAGGAAACACAAATTCAAGAATTATTTATTTTTCTTGAACTGTATGTTGGCGAAGGAAAATAGATAATCCCTGATTTTGCGAAAAGTTTTGTTTATTTTACTTAATTTGCTTTAGTACTAGTACCGCCATGTACGAATTTGTACAAGACGTCCAGAATTCAATTGATCAAAAATTAAAAGTGACAGGTATATTCGCAGATCTATCTAAAGCGTTTGACTTAGTCGATCACAATATATTACTCAATAAACTCAAATATTACGGTATCAGAGGAAACGCATTTTCACTCATCCATTCATACTTGAATAATAGAAAGTAAATAGTGGCTATCCAGAACCAAAACGGTAGAATTACTCTTTCAGACTGGAAGGAAATATCTTGTGGTGTACCACAAGGATCAATACTAGGGCCGCTTTTGTTTATTTTGTATATTAATGACCTTCCTCGAAACATTCATCCTTTAAAAACAGTGTTGTATGCGGATGATACTAACGTAATTGTTTCCGATAGTGATATAAACGCTCTCAATGTCAAAGTTGAAAACACTTTAGGAATGTTAAAGCAATGGTTCACTGCAAATAAGTTAACTCTTAATACCGAAAAGACTAAACTACTACAGTTTTCATCAACTGTTAATTCTTCTGTGGAAGACAAGAGATTCGCTAATGACGCGTCGTTTCTTGGCCTTCAAGTTGACGATAACCTACGGTGGAATCGTCATGTCGAAATACTCACAGGCAAACTTAGTTCTGCGTGCTACTCAATAAAATTACTAATGCAGCAAGTTGATCCTAAAACCGCGATTATGGTCTGGTCTATTATGCCTATTTCCACTCAAATATGTGCTACGAAATAACGAGTTGGGGTAATTGCCCTCCAAGTTCTGACGTTTTCAAGTTACAAAAAAGAGTTATAAGAATACTATGCGCGAAAGATTGTAGGGAACATTGTAAACCTCTATTTAAAAGCTTAGGAATCCTAACGTTTCCGTGCGTCTACATACTAGAAATTCTAAAATTTGTAAAACGTAATTTCAGCCTATTCCAAAGCAACGGGCATTATCATCAACACGGTACTAGAAACCGATCAGTCCTCAGAGCTGATAAACATCGCCTTCACAGTATCCACTGCTCCGGAATAAAACTCTACAACAGCCTCTCGGACAACATAAAAAATTTAAACAGTTATAATCAGTTCACTAAAGCATGCAAGAATCTCCTGCTAGAAGGAGTTTATTATTCTATTCCTGAATTTATCAATCGGTCTGAAAGTAATTAAAGTCTATTTTTGCAAAAGTGCTGAATCAGTGGTCATCATATGCAAACAATATCAGGTGTATATTTTACGTTATCCTCTCATTAACGGTCTTTTCTTCTTTGTTTCATGACCTAAATTGACGAGATCTGCTGGAGCCTGATTTCCCACGGATCTACACACGTGTGTTTCAAAGTGTAGTGTATTGTGAAGTGTGAAGTGCGTGGATCTCTATTATACCGCTATAGTGTTCCAAATTGACATTGTTTCTCTAGAAATTATATCTTTTGTATATGTTATGTATACTTTCTTTTATTTGTCTATAATTGTATACATAGTTTCTTTTACTATCTCTCTTATTGTTTTGTACTCATATTCTTGATATGTTGTATTCATATTTTGTTTGCTCTGCTTTGTTTTATTTATTTATCATTGTATACATAATTTTCTTTACTCATATGTTGTATCCATATTTTGTTTCTTATATTCGTATTCTTAGTGTGATATGTAACATATTCTTTGACTTGTCCTATTTCCTCAATAGAGGACTAATGGATCCAATAAATCTTATCTTATCTAATATTTAAAATCAAGGTTCCTTCAAAAGTGTTGAATGTGTTGCCTTCTAAAGTAACACACCACATATCTTTCAACTTTCTGTACAGTTATTTCTGTTCTTTTGTTTGCCTGGAGCTACTACAGAGGAAAGGACAGTTTCCTGGGCGCGCAGCTCCAAGTAGTCAAAACTCCATTGCGTGTGTTTTTTTCAGTGTGTGCTTGTGAACTCTTGTGTACGAGTATTGTTTTTAATGACTTACTATATACTTTTTATTAATTTATTTTAAGATTATTTGTAATTAATTATGTACCTTATTTTATTCTTAAAATTATTTGTTGTTTTTAATTAATGACGTGTCTTATTTCCTCAATCGAGGACTAATGGAAACAATAAATATAAGTCTAAGTCTAAGTTGTTGCAACAATTATGTCATTAATAAACATGTATAATTTTACTAAGTTATTTTATAGATGATTATGGCAAATG
Organism: Eucriotettix oculatus; assembly: GCA_034510155.1. Lineage (NCBI taxonomy): Eukaryota > Metazoa > Arthropoda > Insecta > Orthoptera > Tetrigidae > Eucriotettix > Eucriotettix oculatus. The sequence continues at coordinate 7,273,068 of CM067381.1, forward strand.
GGTGCCTAGTTCCAGGGGCTTAATTTTTCTATTTTTTTTTAAGACACACTCTCGTGACATTTTCTCGGAGGTCTACAATCAGTGATTACTTTTATTTTGATAAATTAAATTGAATATTTTTCACTTGTGTTTGGTTGTGTGTCAGTGAAATTACAGAGAGGGGGGAGGGGGAGAGAAAGAGCAGGACTAATAGAACGTAGACAGGAAGTGTAGAGAGATTGGCCGAATTCGTAGGAAGTGACACGTACACTGCTACCACGAGGAACTCTCCGATAAATACAAGATTATGTGACAGCACCGCGACCCTCTCAAAAGAGTAGAAGTCGGGACATATTTTATCAAGTTCTTTGATAAGTTGACAGGTTCCTTTTTTCGTTGTTATTCCTGTGAAATTTTATTACGTCTGATAACAAGAGAGTTAATTTCAGTGTAGGCCCGGCCTGCTGAGCGGGCCTTCTGACATTTACTCTGCCACATTTCGTACACTTTATGTCCGAAGCCTCCTATTTTACTGCACGTTCTTTCTATCCCCTTTCAGATTAGTGTTCACATCCTTTCTATTTTATTTTTTCAGTTTGGCCTGAGGTCAACGAGCAATTAGGACTAAGGACAAGTGAGAACCGGATGCGTAGGAGGGTCGTAACCTTGCCCCAAATTCGTTAAACTGCGAATTTAAGAACAAATGAAATTATGCAACTAAAAAACACCACCTGGTCTAAATTAAAATTTACATAATTCAATTCGATAGTCTGTTTGACAAACATTTAAATATTTCAGCAGAGACATTACAAAATTTGGAAAGTAGGGGAACTTCATCTAAGTAAGAATTTAATTTTTACAAACGTTACTTTCCTCAAGAATAGAGTGTATCAGCCTCCAAGCCTGCAAATAATATTTACAATAAATAAATATGTGACGTAAAAATGTAGCAGTCTGTAATTTCCGCAAGGTGAATAAAAATAAATAAAAAGAACACAAACAGGACAATTCAAATATAATAAACTCGATCCGTTTACGAAGCAACTAAATTAAAGATATATTTAGAAGACAATAAATTTTGTATTACTAATTATCTCTCGAGGAATTTTACACGATTTACTATTATATGGATTAATCTCTAGTTATTGAGACTTTAAAGTTTCATTAAATTAACCTTGAATCTACGTATATTATTAGTAAATTATTTTTTTGCCATTTCAGAATTCTAGTCTAATATTCGAAATCATTTATCCCCTGCAGAGCACTGAAACACTATTAAATCCAGTGGTGGATCCGCAGTGGTAGGAAGCGGGGGGGGGGGGAGGGGATGTTCCCCAACTCTGTCCATTGAAAGTAACGTAATTTTTCAAAAATTAATGCATTTTATTGGCCGAGAAACTGGTAACATTAGCGAGTTCGTGACTAAGAACTCAAAATTGAGATATTAAGGAATGTATTTCAATCATTTTATATATAGCGTATAGTTCCTTGGTTGAAAATGAAATAAATGATTAAAAATGTAATGAATAATACCTTAGTATGTCGGTCGCAGTTTTATTGGTATCAAGAGCAAGCTGCGTAACGAAAGTTAAGTATTAAGAGTCCAACACGACGGCGCAACTATGGATTATCCTAAAATTTGGCCCATGGGGATAGTGAGCAAGGATGGTGTTTTTCCCCAAAAACTTTGGTGGAAAGGGGTAATCGGCTACTCTCAGAGGGGAGAGATAGGAACGTTTATTGGACAATATCGAGCCCCGCCACCGACGGAATATGAATTATAGAAGTGCGGGTAAATATTTAAAAATCCAAAAAATTAATTTTGGACTTTTAAGAGGTTAAGATTGAACGTTAAGGACATCGAGTTTAAGATTGACATTATGATTAAGAGTGAATATTAATTGTTTTCATTTAGAGAGTAGCAATAAGAAATTAGAGATCGTCCTGCCCATTGACATTTAAATAACGGAAGGAAGGCCTGATCCAAAAGGTGGCTCCTAAGTGATTATCATTTTTCAACGCGAAAGTCCAGTTGGATACTGCGACAAGTTCCAGGCAAGCTGAGACGACATGCCAAATATCACTGTTTGTAACCTTTTGCGATTTCCTTGGTACTGCCAATTCCCATCAAAATTTGTGAGAGTTATTCTGCTTTATGGGATGGTCCGCTTAAACGACCCTTAGTTTAGGGCTCTTATATTTAATTAGAACCATGTATTTAATTTTTAAGAAATTTAATATGCAAATATTGTAAATATATAGTGTCCAACGTAAAAAATTAAATTGAAATTTTATTCAATTAGTGTTGCGATGAATAAATTTTAGTCATTATTCACATTTTTATAATAATTCCGTCATTTTAAAATAGTATATTCCCCTCTAATTCATTACAGCATGCCCAGAATGTTCTTCGTAAATTAAAATCTAGGTTGTCTGTCGAAATTATCTACTCTCATTACTAATGTATACCCTTCAGAGAAAACAAACAAATAATCCAATTGCATTTGCGTTTAAAAGTAAGAAATAGTTCGGACATTCTGATATTTGAATATTTGCATGTAGAGTGTTTACTGTTACGATTTAATTGAAAAAATTAAATATACTGTATGCTACAAGTGATACATTTTACAACTCGTGCACATTTCAGTTTCTTCATCTCAGAAGGCGCTACAACGATTTATTTCATCGTCTTGGCCTGCTCTATAATAGCCTTCCCACGTTTTCTATTCATAGCCTTCTCCGTGAAATTCTTGATGTTCATCTTCTTAAGATCTTGCAGAACATCATCCCTCCATCTATTTTTTGGGCTTCCCTGTATCTAATGTCAATGGGTTCCATTGGTAAACTTTCTTTACCAGCCTATCATCATTCATTCTATACACGTGATCCAAACAGATTATTCTGGAGACGTTTCAGTTTAGTTCTTATTAAGTTTGTATTTTTTTAATCCGAAAAGCGGGAGGTTCCGGGGATGACATTTTACCAATCTGCTAAGTTTAGTTTATGGTAATTCGTCTCTCTTTGAATTAATTTTTTCTTAGAAGCTCAGAACGGATAAATCTCAACCAGACCGGGACTCGAACACAGAACGTCTCGCTTTCCGGGCGAAATGAGCTATTCCCAGTTGATCTCAGTGTTGATTCAAGATCCCGTTTTTTATACCTGAAGCTCTTACTCGCCTATATTTTCTGAACACAATATTCACAAACTAACTGTAGGAAATCAGTGAACACTGTTTTAATTGATCTAAGAAGCCTGCTTTCAATTTGAAAGGAGAAAAGAATTCCTTCCGATTGAAACTCAGCCATTGGGCCACCATTTTTCGTAACTATTGTCTCAGAGAAATATGTCCATGGGCGATGGTGAAATAACTGGCTCAACTTGTTTTTCTTTGAGTGCTAAAGTTCGTTAAAAAAAATTGAAGCCCCGTTCTTAGAAATCGTATGTAACAGACCGGAAGCTTCCAATTCAATTTAGGGACAACTATATGAGGTTTTCTCCCCACAACTTTTATCCATAAACGGTCAATTCAACGTAATGCATATATACATAATAAAATGCTGTTTAGGGAGTCTATTGAGAGAGGAGTTGGATTACGAGTCAGTGACGCTTCGTCACTTCATCTAACATTTAGGACTGCAGCACATATTCATTAATTGTCGTTTATGTTGCATATAAATTGATTAATTGTTAAAAATGGGAACAAATAAGTTTGTACAAGTGTGTTACTTTCTCATCTGCTTTCAGTTTAGCGTACTGAGTAAAAGTAAAGATTGGTTATTGTGACAGTACGCAACAACAGTTGTACAATTTTACAACCCACATACAGCAGTTGGTAGTAACAGTTTCGGGCGTAAAATTTGAGTATGATTTATTTATTGGTAGTTAAAGTGTATATTCGGCTGACGTATTTATTGTAGGACCGTTTTATTGGCTGACCCTGGCAGGCCGGTATTCGATACGCCGTTAAACAGTTTCTAATCTGTCACGCGCCACTGGCTATAAATAACGCGGTTTAAGGGTTTCGCTCCACTCCACTCCCTTCCATCTACTACTCTGCGTGTCCTTAGGCCGTGCCTATTATTATGTAACGGGCAGCAGATAAAGCTCATTTCGCCGCCCGTCTTTCACAGAGCGGACATCGCATTTATTTATAACGCCTTCCAACATTGCTTTGGAATACTAATTTACGGGGAGGGGCAAGTTATTAACGGAGCGGGTGAACAAGCCACGAGGAAATTAAATCAAGAGGATGTGGTAGACAAACTGGCAGCTTCTTGAGAAACCCGCCCGGTTTCCTCATTGTATGGGGGTCAGCTACTTCCCCAGCAGCGATCACTACAGGAAGCTCTACAAGTTAACCGAATTTATTAGCGCATTCAGACACAGGATTTCAGCTTTCTTTACATAAACGTTCCACATCACTACAGCTCTTGCAAAATTTAGCCTGCAGGCGATCTCTCTCTCTCTCTCTCTCTCTCTCTCTCTCTCTCTCTCACACACACACACACGCGCCCCCCTCTCTCAAAGCCATCATAATGGTTAAGGTTATTTATTTTTGTTTATAGTCGCATCAACTTAAAGGCCATTAGCAACTGGGCACGAACAGGGGAACTTATATCCATGTTACAGTTTCATATTATGGTTTTTTTTTATTATTGATAATAATTTTACTTGACCTGTTTTCTAGATTCAATAACAGGTCTGTTTAACAATATTTTTCTTTTGTTGGTACATTTTTTACATAGATATAAATATGTATGAATACAATAATAAATTATATGCGTATATTTAAATTTGTTTTAGCATGTAAGATCATCATCTGTTACACTAGTTTTATTATTATATTATTTTCGTGGAGAGACTGAAGGAGAGAATTCTTAATTTATTTGTCTCCTCATACTATCAACATTTATACATTTTGTTTGTGAAACATCTCCTGTTTTCCGGTTACGACCCACGTTTCCGGATCTCCATGACGCGTTGGTCGAGTAGTTTTAGGTTCAATTTTTTTACTAATTTTATACTCTAATTATTTATAACTGTATTTGTATTAGCAGAGTTATGTAATTTGTTTAAGATAATTACTTGAATAATCTTACTATTACTATAATTTATATTCTATTACATAAAAAAAACATCCAGGCCAACGCAAGGATTCGAACCCTGGGGTGCGATGAAGCCAAACTAGTCACTAGGCCACACCACAGTGGAAATCCTGTAAACAGCCAAAATAAGAAACGTACGAAGTGATTTAGACACATTAATCGATAATAGATTTAAAAGGATTTGTTCATTTCCTTCAAATCTGTTGTTTTTGTGGTGTTCAGTCCTAAGACCGGTCTCATGAAACTATCCATGCTAACCTATCTTACGCAAGCCTTTTCATTTCCGCATAACTAGCACATCCGGCATCCTCCCTTGTCCGCTTAGCGTATTCCATCCTTGGCACACCTCCATCTAATGCTAATTTTACAAGACCCTCATGTCTCAAAACGTGGTCTATTAATCTATCTCTTGTCTTTGTCTACGTTCTCCATATTGTTCCCTCTTCCCCTGTTCTGTTTGGAATTTATCCACCCATCTCATTCTCCTATAGCACCACATTTCAAAGGCTTCTATTCTTTTCCTTTCCACATCTCCTATCGACCACGTTTCACACCCATATAACGCTACGCCCATTAATAAATTCTTAGCAAATATTTCCTAATATTCACCCGCAAGTAAATCCCTCTTTTTTGCGAAAGCCTTCCTTGCTATCCTGTGCTACCTACTCTAGTTATTATGCTTCTCAAGTAGCATAATTTCTTAACTTCCATCAAAATATCCCTTCCCAATCTAACAGCCTTTGTTATTCCACTGTTTCCCATACTGCACCCCATTACCTTGGTTTTCCCTCACATTGAACCATTTATTATGGTTTCCAAGTCTTCGTCTGACTCTCGTAAAACTAGAATGTCGTGGAAAAGCCTACGGTTTTTATTTCTTCTCCTTGCAGTATGATTCCCTTTCCAAGTTCCGTTTTAGCCTGTTCTATATATAAGTTAAAGTGCATGGGCGACAGACTGCATCCTTATTTTACTTCTTTCTTGTGTTCCGCTTTCTTTTCTTGATCTTCTATTGTAATTACAACTGCTTGTCTTCGGTAGCGGTTATGTATAAGCTTCCTTTCTCCATATTTTATTTCAGTGCTCTTCAAGATCCTTAGGTGTGTCTTCCAGTTCACATTATCAAACGCTTCTTCTCAATCTGCAGATGGCATAAACGTAGGCCGGTTTTTTTATCCAGTCTTCTAAAAATAGTCGCTACGCCAATATTGTTTCTCTTGTTCCTACATTCAATTCTAAACTCCATTCAATTTCATTTTAAAATCAAAGGTAGCTGTTTTTTGGACAGTGGAAGGTAACATGTTCGAGGAGGATGATCATTAAAGAGATAACTCCCCGTTATTAAGTTAAGTAAGGGTTAACTAGTTTACTTTTGGTTAACAGGCTACGTGAGGTGACCATGAAACGGGTAACTCCAATTTAGTAGCATAGGAAGTGAATTGTAAAAGGGGGACGTGGAAGGTAGAGCAAGGTAGCCAAGGGATGTGCAGGACCCCTGGTGTTTCACCTACATAGATGCAGGAAAAACCCTAGAAAACATGCATCAAGTAGATCGGGCTATTGGGTACTAGGTACGGCCCCGGGTGATTCCTTTGAAAGAGATGCTAGGAAAACCGCAGAAAACCTGCATCAGGCAGGTCAGGCATTGGGTACTATTCTCACGCCCTTCCGAATGGCAGGAGACGAGTTTGCTGTGGGATCGCAGCATTCCCTTCTGGATGAGAATGGCGTACGTCTGTTTACAGTTTAACTTTCAATAAAAAATAATTCACTTTGTAAAAACTCAAGTGTCTTATATACTTTTATCTTCAGCACTTAATACTTGAGGTACATCATGCTGCTTTTTGTTGTAGTTTGACGTAGTTAACAGCCCGTGTCAGGACCACTGCTGCTAAGTAAGAGCATATTTTTAGGTTACGACAGCAGCAGTTAAACAGCGGGTTCTAGCTTCTTATTGCCATACGGTATTTTATTTTTTGACATGTTTGATGTGCTGAGGCAACAAGCTTCCGACAGAGGTTAGAAGAGTGGGATGTTGTTGCTGCTGTTACGGAATGTGAAGATGGATTAATTGTTAAGTAACGACTCAGTAATTGAAATATCGAGTCTAGTTAGCGTGGCGCAGCGGTTGCGGGGGCGGGGGCGGGGACAGGGTCCGGGTCTGGGGCCGGGTCCGGGTCCGGGTCCGGCGTGCGCGTGATGGATCTGCCCAGGTCAACAAGATAAGTCCACGCCACTTTACATGCCATTATCGCGCAGTTTAGCCCTCGTTCGATTTCCATTTAAATTGCTTCGCCTGGGCGGGAATGGCGGACCTAGTCTCATTACCGCAGGCATTTAAACATTTACTCTACTTCTTGCCCTCGGGAAACATCTCAAACATCAAAGCCACATTCATGAAAATCTTTCTACATTCACTTTTTGTAGAATAACCACAGTTAACATTGACATGCTTACTTTTAAATAATCACAATTTCCTTAAAGGCAATCTTAATAACACGAAACCTCCGAAATGGAACTGGGAAAATCTTCTTAAATCGACTCTCAGATTATGATCTAGCCACGAATATACATCTCTATTCTTCGAATCCTCGATTTCTCTGAATCAATCTAATGAATAAAATCCAGAAAAACTCAAATGTTTTGGAACTAAGCTAAAGATAAACTGTGAGTTGGATCTTGAGCGCCTGATTACGCATAAACAGAATTTTTCTTTTTAATTTTTTTGCTTAGGAGCTTTATGTTGTTGTTTTTCAACTGAATACTCATTGATTCTGTAGAGGTATTAACATGGCACAACATATATTGCCGGAAATGACGTTTCAGACTTATATTTTAAAAACTACCTGTAACCAGCAAGCGGATGAGTGTAAGAAGCAGAGAAATTTTCATATCCTGCTCTTATTATTTCTTGACGTGGACACGACTATTAGCAGAGAATATTTAAATAATTTACTCTGGGAAGGCTTTTAGTATCCATGTCAAGAAATTTCTTATAACAAACCTAAGAAATACAGAAAGTATCCAAAGTAGACGACAATTCGCGTAATATAGGATAAATATATTACACAATTTGAAAAATAGAAAAAGTTGCAGGAAAAAATCTTCAATGGCTACAGTGAAACTAGTTGAAACTGTTGTGCTGCAACAGCTGCTAGCTCCTAGTTATTTTATCGTTTAATGCTATGTTTAAGCCGCTAAAGTCACGTAAATAAAAGTAAGGAAAGAAACAGCATCCTCACACATGTTTTTACTTGATTAAATGATTTATATACGACTTGAAGTGTTTTATAATAATTTCCCTGCTCACAAAGACATCCATTGCACTTCAAACTGATGCTTTACTGAAGCCTTATCTAGGTGTACGTGTAATGACGCCTTCATTATCCAGAACGTGGCTCCAAATAACAAATTGTCAGTGATGTATTAATTGTTATTAATGAAAAAGATGACAGGCCGCTAATGGAGACGTCTGCTGAAGAGCGAGATGACGCTCAATCCATTAGTCTGCGTCACAGCCGAGAGATGGCGCATTATCATAATTTGAATGGCCTGTCACTTCCGCGCATTCAACACGCTACGTACTCAAAAACTCATTCAGCTTTCGTACACCAAAATAAAGACACACAACTGCAACACTTCAAACAGCATTGAAAATCTCATTTCTCATCTCCGAAATTGTGGACACTGCCACAGAATTAGAAGGTCCTACAAGTACCATAGCCTGACTTCTTAAGGAACAATACGGCAGTTTGATACTCATAGAACATACTTCATAAATATTACTATTTCCCCGCTGTAACATCTACAAAAACAACATATAGAACATTTCAGATCTTAAAATTGATGTATTCGCTTTAATACATTCATCCTTCTAGTAAATACAACTCTCCAATTACTTGACTTTTATATACCCTTAACTTTTTTGATTCAAAGTTTCATGGAAAATTTTCATAACCTTTGCTATATATACAATGCTTTGGGGGAAGGGGGGAGTGAACTGTTTGTCTATTTTTCTGCTCTTGTCCTGCGCTGAAGGCCATATCAGCTCCCATTAATCCTCCTTAATTCGCTAATAACACCAATAAAAAAATCCTCTTTGTGCTTAATGGGAAAATTTTGTTACACTACCAACTCAGATGTGAACAGAAATAATGTCATAAATAAAAATAACGATCATAAAAAAATCGACAACGGAGATATATACGTAACCTCTACAGAAGGCAGTCAGCTGTAATTAGAATAGATGATCAAGAAAAGAAAGCAGAAATCAAGAAAGAAGTAAGCCAAGGATGCAATCTGTCACCCATACTGTTGGACTTATATATAGAACACGTGATGAAGGAACTTAAAACGGAATATGAAAAATCAATCATACTACAAGAAGAGGAACTAAAATCCCCCCGTTTTCCATATATTGTAGTGTTAAGGAAGTCAGAAGAAAAATTTGAAACCATAATCAATGGCATGAACAAGGTCCTGGAGAAAGAGTTCAATATGAAGATTAACAGAGGGAAAACCAAGGTAATGGAGTGTAGTATGGGAAACAGTGGAATAACAAAGGGTGTTAGATTGGGAAGGGATATCTTTACCGAAGTTAAGGAATTCTGCTACTTGGGAAGCGTAATAACTCGGGATGGTAGCAGTATAGTAGACATAAAGAGAAGAATAGCACAGGCAAGGAAGGCTTTCGCGAAAAATAGGGATTTACTTACGCGTTATATATTACGAAATCTTTGCTAAGGATTTTGTATGGAGCGTGGCGTAATATGGATGCGAAACGTGGACGATAGGAGTTGCGGAAGGGAAAAGAATAGAAGCCTTTGAAATTTGGTATAGGAGAATAATATGGGTATTTAGAATTCTAAAAAGAATAGGGGAAGAGGGAACAATATGCAGAACGTTGACCAAGAGAAAGGATGGATTAATAGGCCACGTTTTGATACATGAGGGTCTTGTAAAATTAGCATTAGAGGGAAGTGTGTGGCATAAGAACAAGAAAGGGAGGTAAGAGAGAAATACGCTAAGTATATTAGTGATGATAGGGGATGTGCTAGTTATGCGGAAATGAAAAGGTTGCGCAATATAGGTTACCATGAAGGGTTGCATCAGTTTATAACTTAATACCACAACATCATAGAATATAGGAGACAGAAATATGTGCAATATAAGGGAATAACATTGTTCAACAATATCGTTGAAATTTGCGTTAGTTTAAGTAATACGTGAAAAGGATTGGGGTGGGGGGATAATATTATTTTACGCTGAATAATTATTAACAAAATGTGAATACTGTAGTGTTTTACTTTTAATTATTTCAATTTACACTAATTGAATGAATCTTAATTTGCATAGCCGGCATTTTAATCATTAACACAATACTTACAGAATTTATACAATTTACATTTCTGACAAGTAAATAAATAAGATCTAACTTAGTTTGGTCTAAACGGGCCTTCCCATTAAGCAAAATCACTAACACAAATCCTGGCAGTACCAGGAAATAGGAATATAGTTACAAACAGTGGTAATTAATAACTTTATCTTCTCAGCTTTCCTGGAACTGTTGTTGGACTCCGGACTGGATTATGCATTTCTCCCGCTATTTAAATGTCCTCGGCCAGGACAATCTCCAATTTCTTATTGCACCCTCTTAAAATTCAATCTTCAACTACCCTTAGAGTTCAATCTGAACCTTCATTCATAATCTGCTTAAAAATTAAATATTCATCACCACGTTCTTAATAATCTCAAATTCCACGTCCTCGATTTCTAAAATGCATTTTTGGTGTCTTTTTAATAATTTTCATATTCTGTCGTTGGCGGGGCTCAATATTGCCCAATCTAAATTCTTCTCTCTCCCCTGTGAGACGAGCTGTTTGCCCATCTCCGCCAACATTGTTCATCCAAAATTCGTATTATTATGCATTTTATTGTTGTTTATTACATTAAAGTAACCCGAGATAATCAATTGTTACAAATGGCTGGCGTTCAGGAAAAATTTATTTATAACCTCGTTCAGGTCATTATTTATGATTTAATTTTTAGTATACAAGCATTATATTTGATAAATATGTTCTATTTACCAATATTTGTATTATTTAAGTGTTAAGGGCACTGTCCATTGTTATTAGCATTACTAAATAGTCTCAAATCTTGTGAAAAATATATAGTACATTTCAAAATGAATTAATATTAATAAATTTATTGGTTATTGAAATTTGCATTATTTATAATATTAAGAAATATGGAGTCGTAATTATTTTAAACTTTGCACATCTTACACATTTTATTTCCCATAGCTGTCCCGTGTTCCCAGCTAAAACACTGACCTTTTTTAGCAATTAAGATTTCTTGCCTTACTATTAATTCCGTAGCCTTTTAAGACGTCAGCCGAAACCGTCTTGTTGTATACTTATTTTCGTTAATTGAGTCTGGTCCACAATTAAGCTGTTTATCGTACAACTGCGTCTGTCATGTGTAATTTCCCGAGAGTTCGTATTCACCAGATACTTTCTTTGAATATACGAGTACGACAGTTAAATTACTTGGGAATCTTTACTGTTTGTTAGTGAAATTTCCACTGGGTCCTGATCAATAAGTCACAGGGTAAGTCTATTAATTACTGTCTGTGTTTGTTCTTGTTTCTCCCATGCTCAACATTGTTCTTTACTCGTAGGTATTTTCACCCCAAAATTGTTTGTTACTGGAATTAATTCAAATATATTACGAGAAAAATTATACCTAACAAAATAATTTAATTAGAGGGGAAAATATCAATTATGTCTGATATTGAGCTAACATTTCACGTATATTACCCTTAAAACTTTTAAAAGAAAATATTCATTAATTTTCAAACTTCTATTGTTTATATTACTGATGGAAATTACAAATTGAAATTTTAATTCAATTGTATTACAAATACAGTCGTGTATTCTGTTTCTCTCTTTCTCCGACTCTAGGTATTTAATTAATTATTAGATTAGTTCTTATCTTGTCACGAAGATGTCCGGCGATTCATTTTTATTAGTCCCCTAAAGGTTTTGGTTATGGTGTAATATCTTTGTCAATTCTTGATTAAACCACACAGAGGGCGTCACATTTTTTAAAATTCACCTTCTCTCTCTCTCCCTACTTTATGAGAGCTGAATTTCATCATAACCATCTCTATGGCTCAGTAACTTAAAAACGATTTAAGAAGTGTAATGGTGCCTTAAATAAGCGCATAAAACAGAAACAGTATATTATATTTATAAGGAGACGATACTTAAACAATCTCTTCGGTCTTGTTGACGGGAAAGAATTCGTGTATATATATATATATATATATATATATATATATTTATATATTTAAAAAATAAAAATTAGTTCATGCTACCCTAGTCTTTATCCAACGTGCCTCAATGCTTAGCAATGTGACTTACAAAACATTTTCATTATTATTAACTAATTAAAAAGTATGCGTTAAAAAATTATAGTTAAATTTAATAATTATTTCACGCTTAAAAGCAATTTAATCAAGTTGTTTGACAGTCTATAAAGTAATTACTGAAAGGGGAAGGGTTAATAAATAAATTTCTTCAAAAGATAGATAGACACCTTCTGTGAGGAGAGAATCGCAATATATTAAAATTTCATGGCAATCAGATGAGAGATATGGGAAGCATAAGGGACAAACATGATTGACGTTGGGACTTCATTTACTTGAAAGTGGAAAGGATGGAACCTGATTTTTCAAAAGATTGACATAAAAACCTCTCTGTGATCATCACCGCTAAAGACCAAAATTTCGCGGCAATCCGATGAACGATATGCGAAAGCATGACAACCCCTATGAGTCACAGAGTGTTCAAACGACGCCCGTAATATTTGTATCGATTCTAAATTACAATCCCAAAGATCGCAAATTGAAATATGATGAACAGAATCCACTAGGTAAGTCATGTTGGTGAGTAATTGCTACCTGCACCAGGGTAGCCGCTGCTACCTGCTATCGGAAAGTATACAAGACAGATCACATAGGACAAACAATCACAATCACGGACCCGTACTGATGATTAATGAGCAAAGTCAGAGTATACCTGGCTGTAGGGGAGCCAAATTCCAGTCTTACCAATATTTATGAGTATGTGCGAGTGTATCATTGAGATAGTCACTTCCTTACTCAGATAATTTTATGTGACCTGAGATAAAAATTATTCCTTACCGTTGTACTGTCATTTGACCGGTAGTTTGGCTCTATTGATTAAAACGGATAAGAAACTCTTTTGATTATGATGATTGCCTTTAACGTGAATAAGGAACATTCCGGAGTGGATTCCTGAAGCCTGGGGAAGTACAAAATCCGTGTGATTTGTTTATTGGAAATGCCAGAAATACACCAAAATTAAGCTACGGACTTAAGCGAAACCGAACGAAAAATCAATAGGCGGAAAGTTTCTCTTGATTGACGCAGAACTCCCACGATGGCAGAATCCGTTGTCCGAAGTTGCCTGCCTGTCTGAATTTACGGTGCGTGGCGAATCGGCGAGTGTGGCTATCTGATGCTCTGCGTTCACGCTCCGTGCCCACGGGAACTGTGTACTTAACACACCCACACTCGTTACACATTCATTAATAATATCTTCACTCTGCGTCAGCTCAAAGGAGCTAGAAGCACTTAAACACCCCCACGCAGAAAAAAAAACGTTTCGTGAGTGGCACCCAGATGCAAAACAAAGACACGTATTCCTTGGTTAAGATGAATGTTTCAAGTTTTAATGTCCTGTATAAAATCATTCTGCTCAGTAAAGTAAATATACCTCTTAAGCACGAGTTTTAAATATCGGAACCACGTTTTAATACCTTCATAATTAAATATATTTCCGTGACTCACATGCTGCTGTAAGTATAATGAAATATTATATTATTGTATTTACTTTATATTTATCTAATTACAATGTACTGCGATTTGATCACTTTGAAATTATAAACCGACAATGTTTTAAAGATTAGCAATATATATAATTTACGCACAGTAAATATCTTAGGGTCGTTTAAACGGGTTATCCCATAAATCACAATCACTAACATATATTAATCGGAATTCGCAGTACCAGGAAATCGGCAAAGGTTACAAACTGGTATTTACAGTGTCATCTCAGCTTTCCTGGAACTTGTTGCTAGACCCATCTGAACAAAGATGAGCACTTTGGAGGGGCCGGAAGGATCACACCTACCACCCGCTGTGTAAATGTGCAGGGATAAGACACTATATCTTATAGTTCCCTCTTAAAATTAAATCTCAAATCATAACCTGTTTAATGTCTCAATCATAATGTCCAAATCAGAAATTCGACTTCCTTAATTCTGGACTCCATCTCCTTAGTGTCCTAAAATCTATTTTTCTTGGGTTTTTAATAATTTATCCTCACTCCCTTATTTCATATTCCGTCGGTGGCGGGGCCCAATAGTGTCAAAAAAATTATCTTCTCTCATTGGGAGGAGCCATTCGTTCCACTCTATTGCCGTTTTGGGCAAAAACACAATCCTTCTCTCCACCCGACGTCGGGAAAAACCCTAGTCGCGCAATCGTGTTTGCGTTTTATTACCACTGTCTGTAACCTGTACTTTTTTCTTGCCGCTTGCCTTTCATTCCGTACCACCAAATTCCGCAAGTAGTTGTGTTTTTTCATTACAAGTTATTGTGAATTTGGAAAGTGAGAGACATCTTACTTGGCAAATTAACTTTATGCAAACACTTTCTTGGTTGTCTCTGGTGGAATACGAAATGCATACTTCCAAATCTTGAGGCTCGCGTCTAACACAACAGAATCATAACGACTCCAATTGTTTTAATACAATACATATCATTTTCGTCATGTACTGAACCTATTCATCGTTTCAGAGTATGAATAAGAACGTGCACGAGTATATTTTAATATTATATCACATGAGTAAGAGAGAGTGAGAGCAAGGAGCGATCATGAATGGCCACAGATGGGCAGTAAACTCTAATACTAGCTACTCAAATTTACAATAATGGTCAATAACTGCATTGCAGGAAACATGAATATGCCTTATTTCTACAGCTGCTAAACGATAAGAAAATAGCACCGATAATTGAAGGAAAGGACAGTAGGGTGTCGGAAAATACGGTCATGCGCAGTAGACGTTATACTCAACACATTTTAGAAGGTTGCATATCTAACAAAGCGTCTTAAGGTACAGTAGACCAACCTTGCGGAATCCGCAGACATTTTCTAAGTTTCTTACTTGGTCAGGGGTTGACAAAATATTAGGTTCCATTGACATTGCCCGAGACTGGATTGGCTGAGTCCTCATTAACATGCAAAGTATTGTCACGGTGCGACGCCCGGCCAGAAAATGAAGGGCCATTCCGGGAGAGATGGCGTCCGCGATTGTTTATTATTAATTCTATGGGTGCCCGGAGGCTTTCGAGACCTTTTGATGTCTTAATTGGAGTCGGTAGCCTCCCGAGGCAGTTTTTTTCGTCTTCCCCACTGACAAGGTTTTATTTACTGGCGGACTGCTTTCTCCTTCAGACTTGACTTTCTATATCGCCACGATGCGCAGATATGAATCCTCCCAATCGACCGCTTCTTCCACTTTCCCGTCATCGTGTTGTTTATCCGAAATCGTTTCGAAAGAAACATGTATCCCACTTGGAAGTCTAGCCGCGGGCACTCGCTGCATCTCTTAAGCCCAACTCCACACGAGTACGGATACTCCGAAGACAACACTATTTCAAAATATAAAAAGTCTTGATCCCTACATACTATAATGGCAATTGAAGGGGAAAAAATCATATCGTCTAGTTTAATGGCTATTCTAATGTTATTTATTGTAAATTATTTAAATTTGTTAAATAAAAAGGGTAAGTAAATTTATATGTAATCAATTCAACACAAGTTGACGTAATGTTATACAACAATTGTCTTCATAAATTGGTGAAGATTCCAGTGAATTTTTTAAGGTGTAAGCAAAATATTAAGTCAAACATAATTTTCTGACTAATTTTAAATCAATAAAGAGACGGTCAATAAGTCATCAATTAATTTTATTAGTATTTAATTAATCCAAATACGACGTTTTGCTATTAATTAAAAAGAAATAAAATCAATTGCTGACTTATTGACCGTCTTTAACTTTTCTGCAGTTAAAATAAAACGAAGTTGGGAGTTTCAATACTTTATGTCCGTTTAACTAAGATTCCGTTTTATTTTTGATCCTATTAGTGCATATCATTAATTAATCAGCTCCACAGACTGAATAATATGGCCTAATTTGTTCAAAAATGTCTTAAATTAATCGTCTTTATTTGAGGCAA
Source organism: Eucriotettix oculatus (assembly GCA_034510155.1). Classification (NCBI taxonomy): domain Eukaryota; kingdom Metazoa; phylum Arthropoda; class Insecta; order Orthoptera; family Tetrigidae; genus Eucriotettix; species Eucriotettix oculatus. The sequence continues at coordinate 7,289,484 of CM067381.1, forward strand.
AGTCTGCTGTCGTTTTCTTTCCCAATCAAAATAAAAATTCGACCTGCACTGAAAACGTTATAGCTTGGAAAAGGTGAGAGATAGAAAGATAATTATATTATTACAGTAAAGACACAAGAAAGCAAGATAAGAAAATACATTCGACCGACCAATAATTCATAATGGACTCGTAGCAGTGATACGTTAAAGCATAAAAATAAGTTAAAACCTTATCAATTAATTTTAAACTAATATAAAAATTACCGAAAGGTTTCAGTTGATTAATATTTAAAAATAAATTGAATAAAATCAAAATAATTTTCAATAAAAATCGTAATTATTTTTTTAAAAAAACTAAAATTCCACGTAAAGTTGAGTTTTCTAAACGTGCTGTATGTTTCAATTAGAATTATACTCTCTCTAAAATCCATAACCCAATGTTATGGATCAACACACTTTTATGAAGAGGAAACTTTCGTCTTTCACGTGGTTTAAATGGTAGTTTTCCTCAACGATGGATCGGCCATTCTGGGCAAAATGATACAACCTGACATGAAGATTAATAGAGGGAAAACAAATGTGATGGAGTTTAGTATGGGAAATAATGGAATAACAAAGGGTGTTAGATTAGAAAGGACTATTTTGAAGGTAGCTAGAATTTTTTTGAACTCCTGTTAGACTTAATTATTAAAATATGTCAGTCCGATCTAAATGATAAGAGAATAATTCACGTTGGACGCAGTGTTTATAATCATATGTGAACTCTGATCGTGTGCGTCACATTGAAAAACACCACCCATATAAAACATCAACACTGCGTGCGCTCCAGACAATTCCCTGTTCCTTTGAGTTCCATCCTTCGTGAAATATTCCCAGAGTCATTTTCGTTCGGGTACGGAATGACGAGAATGCCTTCCACGAGTAATAATTACCACCAGCTTATTAAAAAGTTCATGAAATATTAATACTCTACGCCACCAGAGCTAATTAGCTCTTTTCTGCGCTACATCGTCGAGAAAGCGATACTGAGAACAAAAAAAGGGCAACACCATAAACGGAAGACACAATGAAAGACTCGACATTTACCCTGCAATTTTCGCTTCATTTTACGCACACAAAAAAAACAACAATAATGACGAAGAGGACAGTAATTCAAATTTTCAAATTAACTTACAAACCTACAAATGATACATAAATGCGTTTTTGATTCAAATTGCTACTTAATTACTGTCACCACTGATGATAATAGAATTCTCTGCCATTAGTAACTCAGAAAATATCAGGAATAATTTTTTTCCCTAGATAAAAAAATCTGAATGTTTTGAAGAAGCTTCCAAACAAATAAATTTGGATTTTCCATATTCTTCCATTACTTGGAAATTAATTGTTAATTAATCCAATACGTTGGGCCATTAATTACACTTTTTCGATTAATCTATTAATACGCGCACTTTTTTGGGTTAACAGGCTACATGAGGGTGATCATAAAACAGGCAACTCCCCTTTAATAGCATAGGAAGGAAATTGAAAAGGGGAACATCAATTCATATACGGAAGTTCGTTATGATAAATGCATGTGGGAGTTTCTCTCGCAGGCATTTCCCCCCAGAGTGACTGCGGGGCTCACCTGATTATGTCTGGAATGTCTCGTACTCTCTCTGGGGTTTTTATCAAAGTTCTCACATGCCGAGACACCTTCACCAATTTTAGGAGGTATATGTACTGGGGTCGAAGACCTTGGGCATATTGTAATAGTTGTCCGCTGATCCCATTGGTGCAGTCAATCAAAAGCCTCCTGAAACTGGTGGAGACACGGAGAAGGGAATGCTGCGACCCCACAGCAAACTCGTCTCACCTCATTCGGAAGGGCATGAGAATAGTGCCCAATGTCCGACCTACCTGATGAGGTTTTCTAGGGTATTCCCTGCATCTCTTTAGGTGAAACATCGAGTAGTATCCTTAAACTATAGCCCGGGGGCCCTAGTTAACCCATGGTTACCTTACTCTACCTTCCACATCGCCCCTTTTCAATTCCCTTCCTATGCTATTAAAGGGGAGTTGCCTGTTTCAGGATCACCCTCATGTAGCCTGTTAACCTAAAAAAACGGAAGTTCGTTCAATCACTTCCGTGTTGAAACATTTAACCTATCGGAACAGATTCTGAAAGACAGTTTACATCGAATCTTTGTTAAGTATTCTCTTTATAAACATTATTACGCAACAAGAACAGACAGCAGGCAACTAAATTATGGATATTTATCCACATTTTTCGGTAGTACATTTTTAAATGACTTATATATCGGATTAGCAGCAAATACTGTCTATACTTCAAGTAAATAATTTATTTCTAAGTACATGGCCATCATATTTTGCTTAATGATAAATAAGGTTTGATTGTTTTTGTGGTATTCAGTTCTAACATTGGTCTGATGCAACACTCACAACTAACCTCATCTGCGCAAGCTTTTTCATTTCAACGTCTTCCCTAATCATCTTAGCATGTTCCATCCTTGACCTCCCTCTTCTGTTCACTTTCCTCTAATGCTAATTTTACAAGACCCTCATGTCTCACAATGTGGTTTATTAATCTATCCCTTCTCTTGGCCAAAGTTCACTATATTCTTCTCTCTTAAACTTCTCATAGTTTTAACTGATAAAATTATTATAAATCTATTGCTTTTGTAATTTGTAAGTCAAAATCTAGCTTCCTGGTTTCATTAAGTTACCTGCTTAACGATGTTAAGTGTTATCATTTTGGTCTTGTAATATCGGCCAAATGAAACAAATTTTGAATATACCACATAAAGGGTATAAATATAATTATAAACAGTAACCACTATTCTATAAGTAAGCAGTGTATTTACTTTAATCACTGTATCATTTTAAGCAACAGTTATGTTTTGTTGTATTTTATTTTCTGAAATATCGTTTAATAAATATCAACCTAATCTTGTTTATATTAAGCATGACTCCGGAAATCTTAATAATTTATGTTATTTATTTTAAGTTCTTTGATCCTTCACTGCTTTCATCTTCTGTTTTAGTTCTTAGGTCGTAATTTCTCACAATTCTAAATTTCAATCTATTAATTTAAAGTTTGTCTGCGCTGACATCGTATTTTTCATTGTTAATCAAAAGTTATACTCCTTCATTGCATGTATATTTGAAAGAAACTTTCGGCAATGCCATCGTAAGGATAATTATCCAAACCCCTTTTAGTAGCATTCCGATACAAAAACCATACATTATAATAAGATATATGTTCTAATTGTTACTTAATAATTGATTAAGCCATTATCAGCATCTTAGAATCAATTTATCCGTTCCATTTACATCTTTGGAAAATGATCAGTTTAAATACACTCTGCATGTCCTGAAAATACTAACATCTGCAGAGATCCTGAACAGTTGATAAATATGTTTAATTCAGCTGAAATGTACTTCGATCATATTACAATGTATTAATAATTTAATAAAAATTTTCTTATCTAAGTTTCCAATGTTTCATTAAAATAAAGATAATTTACCATACAAGACTGTAATAGATTTTACTCATGCATAAATGTCTAAAAAAATTCAGAAGACCTATTTCTTAAAAAAAATTATTTTTAGTTTTTAGGAGATTCCGGAACACTAGTCTATATATTCACCTGTAAGTATCACCAAATTCTATCTCAGTCACACATTACATTATATTGTTTATATTTCTCCCTACTTTACTTCAAATTAATTATTCAAATTTGCAGTTCGGTAATTAATTTTTTTAAATAAATATTATACTTACAAATTTAGAGTATCAAATTTAACATTATCTATATATGAAATCATTTGTATGTCTGTCTGTTTGTCCTTTATGAATTACTACAATATTCATCTGATCGCCATGAAACGTTGGGAAGTTGTTTCTTGACACGATTAAAATGTGGAGTCATTGCTGTGGTTATGACGTAATAAAGTAGGTGCCTTAAAAAGGTAAATTTACAAAAATGTGACGATCTCCGTAATCGTTCAATCACGTGCTGACAGATGATTAGTGTTAATTAAAATATTGTGTCCGGTTAATATAAATTTATTCCCGGGAATCGCCGGGTTTTAGCTATTTATTCATAAAAATAGAGGTCAAATAATAATATATACGTTAATCTATTACAAATGAAATAGAAATGCTTCAGGTAAAGCGTATAGCTACTTCTAGAAGTATGGGAAAGTGTCGATCGGACTCAGGACTCAAACACAGGACCTCCCACTCTCCAGGTAGGCACTCATAAAATAGCAATAAATTATGCGTAAAATGAGACCTTTCACAATAACGTGGGCCATTCCGAAGGGGTAAAGTGAGTCTTCAAACTCAGGACTATACTATTTAAATGACGACAGTAATCACATTCTTCACAACCTAATTTCTAGGAATTCGGTGAAGAATGGAGTGTGTGTAAATTGATCCAAGGTGCAATGAACTGAAGTGAAAGGAAGTAGGAATGCTTCATTCAAGCTCAAGTTAAGAAGAAAGACAATAATGGATAAATGTAGACCGGCTCCAGGACAATACCAGAAATGATCAACGTGTACGTCAAAATAAATTTCATTTTTCTCATAAACAATATATGAGCAAACGATAATAGATGTACAGCTCTAATTAAAGCAGACTGGTGTAACTAAATAATTATATTGTCATAATAAGAATGGAATTACGCGAGTGTGATATAGTCACGCTTCGTTACGCATGAAATATTTTGAGCGTAATTTCGTAATAACTTTAGTGAGAGTTGAGTCTGGAGTTAACCTATTTTCTGTGACTGGAATCCAACTTTGGAATGTGTGTGTGTGTGTGTGGAGAACGCGTTGCATTAAGTCTCTCGTCGTGAATCAAAATGCAGAGTTAATACGTATCAGGAAGCATCTCAAGTGTAGTCGATTGAGACCTCTTCCAGGAGAAGCCATAAATTACAGAAGTTAATACAAAACACCATTAAAGTTGTGTTGTAATGAAGCGGTTCGGAGCTGCGGTGTAATTATTTGAATTATGTCTTCATTCCGTGTCCCGGCGGCGCAGAACTGGTCCCCGAGGAGCACTTTTGTGGGCCACCAATCAAAAACAGACTATCATTTTGACCTGTGATAGAAAATGGATAATATAACAAGGAATTATAATGTTAAGCGCTTGGTATTCATGGCGATACCGCCCCGGCCCGGTCTTCAATGCAAGATCTATAGCACAGCCTTCTTACATTATGTTTAATGACGTGGAAAATGGCTGCTACTTGAGTTGTCAAACCTGTTATCCCTTCTCCCCACTAAATAATACTAATTTCGTGAAAATTTAAAACATCCCGAATTCTATAATTTGAGGCTAAACTATTCGGAGATTAGAATCTTCAAAGGTCGGGCAGGATTTACAGAAACCCGGTAACATGCACACAATACCGGAAGGCGGGGCGCGGACCCCCGGCAAAGATTACCGTTTGTCAATTCGTGTGTAAAGTATGTTCATTTGAGGACGCTTATAATTAATTAACGACTAGAAACACTCCCGCTAACGGTGTGTAGGGTATGTTATTAACGGCGTGAAGGTCCTAACGTAAATTCCGGACACACGTTCCGAGGTAGCGCACGCTCGCCGAAGATATTTCACATCGACGATGCCGGGCCCTAATTGAAGAAAAACGGCTCGAGCCCGGTCCTTTCTCATTCTAAAGCCTAATAGGTGCTCGGGAAGAAGAAGCCTATGTCGTTAACTACAGGAAGTTCTCACGAGGATTTGGGCATTTCTTTCCAAACACAGGAAACTGATTATGCCCGGTCAACGCCCCTCTTCCAAAATAAATGTAACAGACTAACAATTTACCTTTGTAATTGCATCAAAGATTTTATAATGCATATAAGAAATTCGAAATTTTACATTTATCGTACTTGAATCTAATGTCACGTGTTTGCCTGGGGTTGTAGGTCCTCAGGAAGACATAAACAAGAAAAGTACGGATCCTCTGCAGTTTTTCGATGTTGCAGAGTCTGCGTTGGCTCTTCAATAGATGCTGGTTCGGAACGTGGAAACGAAATGAGATGTGAGGATTATCTCGAAGGATTGTAAGGGTTCAACACACACGAGGAAAGTTTGTGGAAGCAGGTTCGCCTGAGTCTCATCAGGTAAGAATCGAAAGTTTGGGGTGTTTACCAGTTAAAACACTGATATGCAGTTTTACACTCACTATTACACTCTGTGATAAGTAGGAAATTAAAAGAAGACTGTTAGGATAGAACTAACAGGAAAGTCAAAGTCTGTGAACAAGCTGTATACATATCATCGAAATTCGTTACTCCTGGGGTTTCACCGCTGCCTTATTTCGTATTTCGTTGGTGGCGGGGCTCGATATTCTCCAATCAAATTTATTGTCCGTTCTCTCTGGAAGGAGTCGTTGTCCCCATCCCTCCCCCCCTCACCGATTATTTTGTGGAAAAGGAGCATCCTTCCCATACACTTTCACCAAAATTCAGGGGGCGTGGTAAATGCCCCAATAGCGCAGACTTTTATTACCCCTGTCTGTAATCCTCACGTAGCTTGCCTTTGATTTAACACCAACAAATTCCAAGTAGATGTATTTTATCCCTACAGGCTGAAGAAGTTAACATCATTGTAAGATATTATGACTTAAGGATTGTCATTTAAAAAGTATTTATTGAATACAATGACTGTTATAACAGATTATATAGCGGTTAAAAAAGGTTTTATGGTTTCTTCCACCTGATTTTTATTTTGAGGACAGTCTATATTAATCATATGTACATATCTACTCTTGATGTATTTAGTCTCTTTGAAAAATAACATAATAAATTATAATTACAATTTAAAATTTAGAATAAATAAAAAGACGGCCATAGGGTCAGCATACGGCCGTAACCGTCAGGAGCTGGAGATGGTCCATGCACGACACTAGATTCTTCATAAATAAATTCAATAATCTTTTCGGCTGGGGGAGTCGAGAGTAAATATGATGAACTGCTAAAATTTATGCCTGAGGAAATCACAAAATGGAGACGAAACGTCTATTTTGAATAAATAGTGATAAATTGATATGCTGACTTTTTGGCCGTCTTTTTATTTACTGTCATAATGTTAAATTTTCACCTGTATGTTATTTCGCGAGGTAGACAACGTTGCTGTGACGTCATGCCAATTACTGAGCACAAGTCTGAGCAACGTCAACAAGTAGCATTAAACACCAATTAGTCATTAGTCTGTCTCACAGTCCCAGTTATCATAAACCAATTATTTGTGTTATGAAACTTGGCTACCTTGCTCTCCCATCCTTCATCCCCCTTTTTGTACTTCTATGCGATTGCAAGAGAGAGGCTACAGCGTGGTCGACCCTCATGTAGACCATTGCTCAACGACTACACGATGTGATGTGTACGTACACAATAATTCCTTCCTTTTTCCTTGCTGTGAACATAAATATTACACGTTTATTTCATCTAAAAAACGCAAATCATGCCACGTAAGCCAAGCCAATAGCATGAATATTACTCAACTATTTCCTGAAAGCCGTCCTTACACAAAAGAAAACATAATTATTAAATCTGTATGTTCTGCTGATTGGTGTAATGCTCGACAAGTGTGATCACGCCAGTGGATATCCTGTCAACTCACACTGTACAAGCGTTGTAAGAAAACCAGTTGTTAAGAAATACCTTTACTTATGTCGCGCAATTAGTATAAAAGGCTTGATTGCTTTAATTGTTTGATCCGCGGCTGTGAAAGGAAAGTGGTTTTGTTGGACGCTCACTTAGAAATCTGTATCCTCCGTACTTTATGGTTCCATCACCGAATTTCACGCAACACTCGTGTCGTTGCTGCAAAACATGTTTCCTGTATTTCTGTTGCTAACTACACCATGATACACCGGAAGTATCACCATTGTTGGTTTCTGAACTTCATAAGCAACCTTGTACCGAAAACCGCGTTGCCTACTGCCAGGAATGTTGTTTTCTAAGTTGTAAACCTCCTAAGCTATGTGAAACTGTAATTTAAAAACATTCCGAGTGAGCTCCTAAGGTTTTCACTATGCAACACGTCAGCTACGTAATATATGTGAATGGCTTCATTAAAAACCTTTATGAAATAGGACTAGAAGTAAAACAATTGGCAATCTCTCTTCTAATTCAACTTTTGACTGCTATGCTTGTTGTTGCCTAATATCCGTTTCATTAGTTCTCTTTCATTACACAAAATATTTAGGTCAGCCGCCTCGTAAATACTGCCTCTAATATCTTAGTATCATACAAACAATATTTAGAAATCTGTATTTTAATTGAGTATTCGATTTTTACTTCAATTGTTTTAAATTAATACGGTTATTTTACATTGAGCCATTTCTATTTAACGTTAATTACTTCTTATTATTTACTTAATAAAATGGACAAAGTTTCTTTAAAACAAAATCTAATAGGTCATTTTGTGAATTTTAATACTATAAATTGTATAAATGTATCAATAATTTTCTACCGTCAATAATTATTTTGCATATAATTATCATAGGGACCCATCAAATTTTAGAAGTAAAGTTTTTTTTTTGGGTAACAGGCTACATGAGGGTGATCCTGAAACAGGCAACTCCCCTTTAATAGCATAGGAAGGGAATTGAAAAGGGGGGGATGCGGAAGGTAGAGCAAGGTAGCCCACGGTTAACTAGGGCCCCCGGGCTATGGTTTAAGGATCCTACGCGGTGTTTCACCTAAAGAGATGCAGGGAAAACCCTAGAAAACCTGCATCAGGTAGGTCGGGCATTGGGTACTATTCTCACGCCCTTCCGAATGACGGGAGACGAGTTTGCTGTGGGGACGCAGCATTCCCTTCTCCGTGTCTCCACCAGTTTCAGGAGGCAATTGGCCGACTGATCCAATGGGATTAGCGGACAACTCTTGCCATATGTCCAAGGTCTTTGACCCCAGTACATATACCTCCTAAAATAGGTGAAGGTGTCTCGGCATATGAGAACTTTGATAAAAAATACCCAGAGAGAGTGCAGGAGGCATCCCCGACATGATCAGGTAAGCCCCGCAGTCACTCTAGGCTGAAGAGTCTACGAGAAACTCTCGCAGCGCCTTCCCTTTTAGAAGTAAAGTAGGGCTAGATTATTTAAACAGTTACCGGTATAAATTGAGGAATGTGAGAGTTAACGAATTTAAGTTCGTTCATTATTCAACACCATAGTTTATGAAATATAAACTATGAAAATACCATAATTAAACTTTAAGTTTAAAATATATAATGAAAAGTGGGCCAATAAGTGTGAAATTAATTTATTTAATACAAATCCAACGTTTCATCTAACTTTATTTATTTCCTCAGGTAAATTATTCAATAGATGAGATATTTACATCAAAGAAATTTGATGTCGTAGACAATCTCCAGCGACGGTTACGCCCGAAAAAGTCTATGAATTAAAAATAGATATTTGCTGAATTATTGGTCGTGTTTTCCTTTAAATAATTTAAACTATGAAAAATTGAATACTGTAGTAGTGAACAGCATATTTTTGATAATTAAATTTTTTATTATTATTTTTCCATTTATCGTCAACAAACCTATACCTTCGAGGAAAAACTTTCAAAATATTTCTTCAAATTCGTATACAAGATTCCTTCATCTTAACTTACATACATTATTAATTTATGACCATAAATATAGAAAGCGACTTACAATTTATATTATTTACTGGCTGCTTTTAATAGTGCATTTAACAACAACAGAAAAGTATTTACCTGAGATAGACATCTTACAAGACGTATTTGTCAAGGATTGGCGTAGAATGTAATATCCTGGCACTCATTTTACATTACTCCTGGAATCAATTTTGCTCGTCATTAGTTGAAGAAGAGTCCCATAATAGATTAAACAATTTAACAACATTATTCATGTGATTACAGTAGATAATTTCAATTTAAATCAACATACAGGCATAATATAAGGAAAAGATATGGCACGACCAGCCAGACCACCCGCGTCTCGAGGCAACAATATCTCGCGTCACCTGTGAAAAAAGGTGAGGGTAAATCGGTTCTGGACGTTCGTCGAACGGACGACACAGTGAAGCAGAGAGAGTTCGAAATTAAGAGACTGTTCGTTAATATTTAGGTGAAAAATTCCGATTACAGACTGCGAAGTTTATCTTTTATTCATTTTATTGTAATAAAATTAAACTTTATGGCCTAATCGTTCATTTATTCGATTTAATTATTGTGAGAAAGAGAGGTTATTTAAAATTTCGGTATTCAATGACTTCATGTTTTAAAAGTGCATGAGACAGAAAAACGTGCCCGAACTTCAGGAAGCTGCAAACAACGACGAATACGAGGTTCAAATGGTTTGTATAGTCCCTAGAAATTCCACGATATTTGTTAAAACAGAGAGCCTGAGATAAATTACATTTTGCAAAAATAAATAAGAGGAAATAATTAGTTTTTACCGCACATTGTTAATCGTAGTTTTATTATTTTTATCATTGTTCACATTAAAAAATACACACTGTTTTGAATTTGATAATGAGGCCAAAAACGGACAGTTAAAGCTTCAATTAATTGTATGTATCGGTAGTATTGAAGACCCTCAGAGAGTTCTTAAGTATTCTTAAATTAAATTATAGGCTTAATTGTATGTTTTTGTCCTCATAACTGACTTAAACCTACATATGAAATTCGTTTTTCTTTGTTCATATTTCAAAATGAAATATCGGTATTTAATTACTTTAGTGTAATAGAAAGTATTTTCAGTACCAGGTTCAGAGCAGTGAAATGCGTAATTAAGCATACGTCGCAAACGTTTATCAATGCATTAAGTCCGTATATGCGCAAATGCTTGCTGCTTTCAATTGATTTAATCAGATCGGTCGACGTATTAGTAAACAAGAAATAATAGTGATGCATAAGAAGCGGTGGCCATCGGAGTGTGAAACCCCTAGGCCCCTAATCACAGGTCTGCAGTCATAACTCAACCGTTCCTCAAATCAATTTGCCGGACGTGACGTTTCGCAACAACAACTTCCCCGATGTTCGCAAAACAGCAGAGTTTACCTGCGGCACGAGTCCTCAAACTGGTCTGTGGTCCTGCCTACAGGTGCTGGAGATGGATGATAAACTTCCATACGCACGCCTGCTTCCGCTCCGTTACCACTCAACATACAAAGTCATTGCTCAAAGAAACTATTGAAATAATTTAGTCAACTAGACCAGCAACAATACTTAAGTACGCTGTTTCATAAATGTACAATATAACTTTATATGTTTAAGTGTTGATGTATAAAGGTCTGAGTTGTACTATTCTTTTTTTTTTGGGGGGGGTGAGGGTATAACAGGCTACATGAAGGTGAACCTGAAACAGACAACTACCCTTTAATACCATAGGAAGAGAGACCAAGTAGCCAAAGGTTGACTAAGGCCCCCGAGTTATAGGTTAAGGATCCTACCCGGTGATTCACATAAAAGGAATGCAGGGAAAACCCCAGAAAACTTCCATCAGGTAGGTCGCTTTTTTTGGGTTAACAGGCTACATAAGGTCATCCTGAAGCAGGCGACTCCCCTTTAATTGCATAGTAAGGGACTTGAAAAGAGGGGATGTGGAAGGTAGAGCAAGGTAGCCCAGGGTTGACTAGGGCCCCAGGATTGTATTATAAGGATCCTACCCGGTGTTTCAACTAAAGGTGATGCAGGGGAAATCCTACAGGTAGGTCGGGCTAGTGGGTACTACTCATGCGCCCTTCTGATGATCTGATGACGGGAGACTGGATTGCTGTGGGAACGCAACAAACTCGCCTCCGTGGCTCGATTAGTTTTGAGAGGCAGTTAGCCGACTGGTCCAATGGGATCAGCGAACAACTCTCGCCGTATTCCGAAGGTCTTTGACCCACGTACATACACCCGTCAAACTGCCCAAGGTGGTCTCAGCCTGCAGGAGTCTTAAATTAATTAGCTTGGCCATGGACCAAGGGGAAGAAGGGAAAGATGAAAACCACGAGGGAGGAAGTCAGTCCCGACGGACTTACCAGAACTTCATCTGGCTCTCAATCCTTATGCATCGTAGCAGCATCCCCCAGTTAGGTCACTTGGCTCCAGTCTTGATATACCGGGCGTAATTAAAACACACTTCAACTTATAAGTTTTACCATGCGCCTTCCTATACAATTCATCCGATTTGTCGTGAATTCTTCATTTGTTTATCGATGATCACACTAGAGAAATTTTCCGTCAAATTTTGATGATGTAGAATCATGCTTTTTCCCTTTCTGGCCCAAAGATGGTCCCACGTCAATCATTTTCTTCTTGACAATTATTCGTTAGTAAACATTTCATCCTATTGCCATGAACTTTCGGATTCTGTCGATACGTCGAAGATTAAGGTTCCCTTATTTCCACCTTTTACGGCCAACCCTACAGACTCATAATACTTGTCACAGAATAGATTATTCCCTCACGCAACCTGTCAAACTAATTGGCTAATATGCTGCAAAGCGTAAGATAATGCTTCAATTTAGATACCATTTTATTATATTTAGTTCAAATAATGCAAAAAGTTTTTACAAATCGCTATGCAAATGATTTAATAATAACGTATTTATAGGTGTTGTGATTTCGCTTTTTATATGTTAAATAATGTTAAAGCTCCATTTATTACATTGTTTGTTACACTCCTTCTTTGCTGAAAAGGATTATTAGGGAGTTAACTGATTTAAGTGTCAGCAGTCATTAGTTTCTTATACCATTTGGTTAACAGTTTGTTATTATCTCTAATTATTGTTAAGTCTATGTAACTGATTTTAATCAGAGTCTGTTGTTGTTACGGTATTCAGTCCTAAGACTTGTCTGATGCAATCGTGCATGCTAACCTGTTTTGCGCAAACCTTTTCTTTTTCGCATAACTACCACACCCTCACTAATCTAATTAGCGTATTCCATCCTTGTTCTCCCCATTCCCTTTAATGATAACTTTATAAGAATCTCATGTCTTAAAACATGGCCTATTAATCTATCCCTTCTCTTGGTCAACTTTCTCCATATTGATCGCTCTTCGCCTATACTGTTTAGAACTTCCTGGTTAGTGATTTTATCCACACATCTGATTTTTCAACATTCTCCTATAGCACCATATTTCAAAGTCCTATCGTCCACGTATCGCACCCATATAACGCTAAGCTCCATACGAAAAATTTTAACTATGATTTCGTAATAATTTCACTTATATTACAGGTAAGTAAATTTCTCTTTATCGCGAAAGCCTTCCTTTCTTGTGTTATCATACTCTAATTATTATGCTGCCCAAGTAGCAGAATTCCTTAACTTCCTTCAAAATATCATTTCCCAATCTAACACCCTTTATTATTCCACCGTTTCCCATACTACACTTCAACACCTTTTATTTCCCTCTATTAATCCTCTCCAGGACCACGTTCACGCCATTTATTATGGTTTCCACGTATTCTTCTGACTACCCTCATACTAAAATACCATTTTCTCCTTGCATTGTGATTCCCTTTCCATATTCTGTTTTAACTTGGTTCATCGCCTATTCTTTAAATAAGTTAAATAGCATCCCTGTCTAACTCATTTATTGATTTCTGCATTGTTTCCTTGATTCTCAATTTTAATGTTGTATTTTTTGCAAAGCTGTAGTTTTATGCAATGTTTACTGATAATAAATCAGCCATTGGATGACCATGAACTTGTTTGAATATTTTATCTCTAAGCATTAAACAACCATTATCTTACACGAAAGTGAATATTGATATTGAGAGGTCAATAATGAATTTTATGTATCATTTTAGTGAGCTTAGTTGTGGTCAACTAGCAAACGGAGTAGAGATGACTTAGGTTTGACTAGAACATGAATGAGTGACAGATCATTGAATTTATTGTTGGTTTCTGAGTACGAGCTATGATCCCGCAATTAGTTGAATAACCTGCAAGATTATAAAACGCTTATATTGTTGAAGTTATTACCTGACGGGTGACACTACGAAATACGCAACCTATTACGTGACGGAAATGGGCGGAGCTTGAGGGAAAGGAAGTAAGACGCTGACAAATTGATTCAGCTGGCTACGTCACAGCCAACTACCAATCAGACGCCGCCGTGTCAACGGTCATCGGAAGAGCTTGGGACAAGTACAGATATCACGACGTACCTGATGCAGGTTTCTCTTGCCCTGTTTCTTTTCATTTCAATATAGTTTCAGTAACTACGTGAAGTTTTTCTCCCGTCATGACTAATGTTTTCCCTGACTGTGGCATGTGGATGAAAGCCTCTTGCATAACTAAAGTATTCTTCTAATCGTCAAAGTGGGACTCAAATAGGAGGATTTCAGATCTAAACATTTCCTGATTATAAGCGCATTAATAAGATTGTAAGGGAAATCATAAAACAATAGTGATGAGTTCACCGGGTGAAACCTTCAGCACGCATTGACTAGTAACTTAGATGGCGCTGCACGTATTTCCAGTAAGTCGATTTAGTTATCATGTACGAGTGTAAGGAAGAGAGATGTAAGAGGTAAGAGGTAAGGCGTCAGTTGTTGAGGTTGCTCCGACAGTTACGGCTGACTTGCTATGAGCATAATAGTACACGCATTGATTTTACAGCGTCATTCACAAGACGTTTATTATATGCTTCCACTTACTCCAAACAATTCATAACTCGTTTACGATATGTTAAACAGAAAACCGATTGTGTTATGATTTCAAGTTCTTCTGAATATTATTCCTATTTTTTATACACGAGTTAGCAGACGTTTACGAGAGTTCTCACTTTCTTTCATTGGAAGTATGAAAAAACATTTGTAATAATGCCTGATTATAAGAAAAACAATTAATTTTCAACCATTCATTTAAATCCCTGTGATGGCTTCCAATTTTCTTTATTGGTCGATAAATTCACATTTTGTCCAATTTTCTTGTGTTATTCAATCGTTCTGAAGTTTTTATTACTTTTTTATTGAAAATAAAAAGCACATTTCAGTTTCCTCCATAATTTTTTTGACTTTGCGTAGGTGATTCTATGAATTTATACGAATACACGGATAGGTTAGACATATAACATTACGAACATAGTTTCAATTGCAATATTTCTAACCACTAAGAAAGGTTTTGGCAATGTTGTCGAATATTATTTGTAATTTTTAGTCGCATCATAAATATATGTACGATTTTAAATTAACAGTTCAAAACACACATTTGACTTAAAATTTCATTATACAATTTTAACAGCTATACATACAGATTTAAAATTAACTTACATGTAATTATACTCGTTTAATTTACAATTGTGGGTATATTGATAACTTTCCATAAGATAGGGGGCGTCATATGAAATTAAAACTGTCAAGTTTGGTATCTAAATGGGTGCTATTGGAGTCTTTGATTCTGACACTTAGAATGGGACGGGGTAAAAGACACATCTGCGAAATATATTTAAGGGACAGAACAATTTTGATAATATTCTTCGCAACTCAAAACCAAACACTTTTGAGATAAAGACCGCTATCACCCCTAGGGCAATGGGGTGGAATTAGCGGAATTTTTATATGCAATAAAAGTTCATCTTTGAGTCAAAGAAACTATTGAGGTCAGTTACTTTTATAGTGTTTCTCCTACAATATTCGTGTATAATTTCAGCACTTTCCAAGGTGTGGAGGTGGAAACGTGTCATTTTAAAATAACGAGGAAACCATCGAGTTTGGTGTCGAAACCGGTGGAATGCGAGTTGTTGTGTTAAATTATGATTTTAAATATACGATTCAAATAAAAATTCATCCCTTAATTGGGGAAGAATTTTTATGCTGTTAGAATAATGAAAATATTTTTAGATCTGTCTTTAATCTTTCATACTTTCGAACTATACACTCTTCATTATTGTTATGTATTGTAGAACACTTTTTTCGTTTGATTCATTCATTATTTTATTTATTACTTTAATTTACATTTAGTGTAAATTACCGCGTTAAATGTATGTCTGTTAAAAGCGTCACAAGATACAGGTAAATTATTATAAGCTTCCAGGTATTAATAGCCCACATGTAGAGAGTTTTCTCGGAAGCGCCAGTATGAACAGGGGAGGAAAACTTCTTCACCAACCAATCAGGAATTTGTTAACTGATTTGATTGGTGGTGCTAAGACCAGTTTTCACCAATTTGGTTAATTACGAAAAAGAGAGAAGGGAAGATATGAGGTAAGACGGAGAGAAAAACACTTTTTGATCAGAAATGACAGAGTAAGGAAGACGGCGAGATGAGAGATGAACGCGTGGCCGTATGAACAGGAATTTGCTTCCAGCCCTGTGGCAAACTTCGTGTTCTGGTAAGCAGTCGGTAATTTATTTCCTGGAGTTATCATTTTTTTACATGTGCATTCCTTTTGAGTTTCTATACTGAAACAAGGTAATCTATGGGTAGAATCTCATGTCGGAGCAGTCATCAATATAGTTTTTACCATAGCCAATTTTTTATATATATATTTCTTTGAATAAATGTAGAATTTTAATTTTTTATTTTGATTTAATTCGTGGTAGTACTACTACGAGGCGCCCATAAATTCATTTAATTAAATAGCTTCCAATTTATGTGTTAGATTTTCTTCTCAAAAATGTAAAGCGCACCACATTATTAGTTTTTATTTTTGCGCCAAAGTAATGAGTTAATAAAGGCAATGGCCTTTTTTCTGCGTGTCTTTCCATCTTTGAAGTTTGCGTCTAGTATTCCATCATTTGTGAATTAATTCTCACCGCACCATCTACTTTCTCCGTTATGCGTACTCATTGATTAGTTTCCGAGCCATATGCTGCAAATCGTCGTAGTCCTATGCCAGAACTACCTGATCATCTGCAAACCATAAAGAGTATAAGAGCAAGTCGTTAAGTGGAGTTCCCTTGTTTTTGTATTTCTCTTCCCATCGGGGCTTCAATTTTTCTATATTTTCTATAACTTTGTTCTCGAGATTTATTACCAGCATATTGCAGCTGTCGTGCGTACTAATGTGTTAACAGGTGAATCAATATATTTAGTTCCATAGATCTGCCTGTTGGGAATGTTAGTCTTTGTAAATATCCTAGAGCATTAAACTAATCTGTGATGGTATGTAGCACATTTAATCACGAACGTTGTAGCATCACGACATGTTTTTTGTTTTAGTTTCCCGCGGCCGCCTCAGATGAAATCTACACTAGTTCGCAGCGCAAGGTCTCGCGTTTGCTGATTTCACGCGACTGGAATACCCGTGACGCATGTACCTAAGATTTAGGAGAGATACACGCAACTTTCAATTCTACCTCACAATTTCCCCAGGGAAATCCCACCGGCCTCCTAGGTTTCCTTTACTCTGAAGCTACGCATAATCGCCCTGCTTACTTAATACACTTCAGTGATTTTATTATGATAGTTTATTAAATTTTAACTAAACCAACTGTTAAAATTACCAAGTCCGAAATGTTTAGAGACTACATTAAACAAATAGAGATGATGAACTGATTCACGTGTTCTATATAGTCCCGTACCTGAGTACAACGTACAGGACGTTAATGGAAATCACACGAAACTGTTAAAGAAATCGCCGTTTGGGATGTTCAACTCGAGTGTCACAGTGGCTTGAATGTGAAGTTTTATTTTGGGAAATCAAATCGGGGAGTTCGGAGAGTGGCTGAGAACTGGCAACTTTGTAGTACGGAGAGAAGAAATACCTCTTCACCCCTGCCCCTACTCCTACCCCCACCCCACTGTTGCTAGTGAACCATCTGCAGAATTTATTCATGACACACAGACAATACCGAGAACATTTACTATTGTCTGTGGCTACAAATTACCATAAATGTCCGGGTTTCCCAAACTGTGTTCCGCGAGGCCTGAATACGTATTCCGCTAACATTTGGAGTGATTCTCTCTATACTGTTGATTATAATATCATGTAAGACGAAAAACTCCGTTTGCACCGAACAGGAGAAAATCGAATCACAACGTTCCGAAACAAATAAACCCTATTCCTTGTTTACGGCTACAATAGGAAACAAGAGTAACAATGAACAAGTGTGGACGTGTTCAGTCAACCAGAATCCTGTACGAGTGAGAAAGAGATTGCCATAACCGAGATTTATGCAGTTCATATTTAATTTAACTTGACAATGACCAGCCTTGACCAAAAAAATAAGCCTTCGTCTGTGGAATTTAATTCAGTAGCACATAATTGCGGTCTGTCAGGACCATTCAGTGCAGCGGTTCTCAACCGGAGGTCCATAGAAATATTTTAGTGGACACTTCGATCCAAATTATTTAAAAAATAACCTGGCTAGTGAACACAAAACACTTTTATTACATACTGAAGTGAGATAGCTATCCAGAGGAAGATCACTATTTTAACTTTTTTGAACTTCGAAATGAGTTCTTGAAGGCACAAAATAAATCAGGACAACATTTTCTTGAAGTTTTACAAAATCCTACATGGTTGATTAAACTCGCATATCTGGCTAATTTTTTACAAAGTGCAATGAGCTTATCATTACAAGGAGAAAGTATTATAAATTATAATACAAGAGATAAAATTTGATCTTTTGATAAAAAAACAATACAATATTGAAATTAATGAGTTGAATCTAACGTTTTAATTGGTTTCCAGCCGTTCATGAATGTTTGAATGAATTCAATTTTGAAGTAGATGAAGAAGTTTCCAAAATGTTATTAGAACATCTACATAACTTAAAATAAACTCTTTTGCAATATTTTCCGTAAACTAGTAAGGTCGATTCCTGGGTTCAGAATCCTCTTTCTGTGACAGCTAAACCTGTAGGTTTCGGTGCAAGTAACGATGAAAATCTAATCGATTTAATCAGTGAAAGAAAAATACAATGATCAGTCTTATGTGATTGCTGGGCGAGTTCAAAAGAGTAGCCCAATATTTCAAAAAATGCCATTTTTGTTTTACTTCCGTTTCCTACAGCCTATTTATGCGAAGCTGTATTTTCTTATTATGCTGCAATGAAGTGTAAGTGCAGAAACAAGCTCGACGCCACACCAGATATTAGAATTCAATTTACAAACTTTCTTCGTGATATCAATAAGAAATGCAATTCAATGACCCAAAATCATCAAAGTCACTAAACACTTTATTTATTTATATATTTATATTATATTACTTGTCTATATTTAAAAATAATTACTTTACTTTTTACGACTAGGAACAGCCCTTTCCAAAAAATAAGCCAAGTGTTCCGTTAGAATGTCATATTTCGCCAAGTGTTCCATTCATGAAAAAGTTTGGAAAACCCTACTACAGGTAATGCCGTGAGCGTCAAAAAAGGCTACGAGCATTGTTTTCTCTTTAGATTTGGCTCATCGCGTTTTCTTTAGTCTTGGCGAACCATAGCCAACACATTCTGCACATTGACGTTTTGTGGTAGGCTTGTCACCAGTGATGACGTTATCAGGAACACAATTGTCTGCTTTTATAATTTCAATCAACTTGCGGCTCATGTACCTTCCTTTTTACTTTGGTTCGGGAGTCAAGGAATACGAGACAAACTTTGCACACACTTTTCTCACCAGAAAAACATTCCGCCGAAAGTCTTGGACTCGTGTTGTAGAGATGTTTGGCATTTCAAAATATAATTCTGCATGAGGGATAACGGTCTGTTTGCAAAACATCGCAAATTTTCCTAACGTTTCCTTCAGTGGCGGCTGGTGCTCATGTGCTACAGCATATGAATTAATTTGGGAAGTATTATTTATTTTATAATTTTAAGAAACTCTAAAATAATAGTATTTTAAGAGTGTGAATTACTGCTTCAATTTCGAAGACTTCAAACTCTCCGCCTTCCAGCGCGCTCCCTCCTGTATACATCTTGGCTACATTCTTTATAGCACGAGAATCGTGTCTGGAATGGGAAATACGCGTGCGCATTATTACAGTTTCATTCCCCTGCTCGCCTAAAATCTAGTAATAATATGAGCTACCAAACGTAGAGCGCTGTCAGAGCTGACATACAATAGCTGTAGGAAGCCTCATCAGGATACAATTTTTAATGTTTTTGACGAATTAATAAAAATATTACCGTTTATAGACTTTTTGTCGTTTGCTTGGTTTTATTAAAAATAAAAAACGTTTAACGTATTTCGAAGAGTTTCATAAAATTACCGTACTATCCTCAATCCCATAATGTGACTTTTTCTTAAAATTTACTTTCTTTATTTAAAATATGTACTTCGTAAAAATACTGTCGTGTTAGGATTTTGCGCCAATATGGTTAATATTTTTACAATTTTAAAATTTCGTTTCTATTACACGTGATGGAGACGAGATTACAAATGTAGCATATTATGGCTCGTGGAGCATTAATTCCCCTTGAGATGTTGTAGTATTATTAATATCTTTATCCTCCTCAAATTTGTTTTCGGGTGATGTAGCACATAACTTTAAATACACACGGGCCACCACTGTTTTCCGTTGGATGAACTTTACGTTAATGCGTCATTGTCCCCGAAAATTTTTTAAACCACCGAAACACAAGTGCACGACCTAAACAATTAACACAGAAACCTATTTTCATGGGCTCGAATGTTTCCGTAGCCGTTTTACGGAGCTCGTTACTCCATTGCGATTTCGAGACAGGACAACGTTAACGGACTACGGTCCTGCTCACAACTGACTGACCAATTGCACAGCTAACGACTCAGCTGCGCTGACGTCCCATATACCTCAGGAAGAAAAATAGTCTCGAAACGTTTCGGACAGACTTATGATTAGTCTGAACGTTGTATATAAGAGTATGCGGTACACTGACTTGCAATATTATGACCACAGCTCTCGTCAAGAGTCTAGACGGAAGTTTCAGATAATGGAAGTGATTTATTTATGATGATGAATCGATTTAACAGCTTTTGAATGTGGGGCGATTGTTGACTGTCGGAAACGTGATGCGATTATCAGCGAAACAGTCTTGAAAGAACATCTGTTGTTATAGTATTAAAAAAACTGGACTATCAGCCACAAAAGCTGGTGTAAACTGGCGAGTTGTGGCCGTCAGCGACTAGTCACAGGTCGGGTTGAGTCGAGAGTGGGAAAACTGGAACAGGACGACAGGAGGGCAGCAGTGCATTAAACTACTGCAGATCTTAATCCTGACAAATGATCACTGAACGCATTGTTCGCTTTACGCTGCTTCGTACGGAAGCTTAAGGCCAGTTTAAACAAGTTTCCTGTCTACAGTTAAATGACAAAACATCTCTGATTCGCACAGGAACACAAAGTACAGCCCGAATTTACAAAGAACATCATCCATATGAAAGTATGAAAATTTTGCAATATCCAGAATACATTTGAACACCTGACTAAGCAAGTTGAAGAAGAGGCGTACTTGCCTGGATTTTCTTCACAGACCAGACCACAGCTACTGTTACCCGCCACGGAAGTGGACGCGGACCGGAACCGAAAGCCCTGGTCCGTGGGCCAGTGGGCGACAGACAGGCCCAGGTCAGTGACGGATAACAGTGACTGTGATCTGACAAAAAAATCCGCTTGTGTATGGCTAGCTAGTGGCAACTACAACAACGAGATTGTGCAAGTGACAAATTACCAAGAGAATATAATCAAGTTCTTAAACAAATAAATTGTACCCTCAAATTATAAATTATTGTTGTGGTATTCAGTCCTAAGACTAGTCTGATGCAACCCCCATGCTAACCTATCATGCGCAAGCCTTTTCATTTCTTCGTAAGTAGCGCATCCCACATCCTCCCCGATCTGCTTAGCGTATTCCATCCTCGGCCTCCCTCTTCTCTTCTTACCACACACACATCCTTCTAACGCTAATTTTACAAGACTCACGTGTCTTCAAACGTGGCCTATTAATCTATTCCCTCTCTTAACGTCAATCAAATTGTCCGCTCTTCCCCTATTCTGTTTATAACTTCCTCGTTAGTCATTCTATCCACCCATCTGATTTTCAGTATTCTCCTATAGCACCACATTTTAAAGGCTTCTCTTCTTTTTCTTTCCGCAACTCTTATCGTCCACGTTTCGCACCCATATAACGTCTCACTCCATACCAACATTTTTAGCAACGGTTTGGTAATATTCACGCTTATATTACCAGCAAGTAAATTATATTTTACAACAGCCTTCCTTATTCACGCTTATATTACCAGCAAGTAAATTATATTTTGCAACAGCCTTCCTTACCTGTGTTGTCCTACATTTTATGTCCTTTATGTCCTTAACCTGCTTCAAAATATCCCTTACCAATCTATCTCATTTTGTTATTCCACTGTTTCCCATACTACACTCCATTACCTTGATTTTACTTCTATTAATCCTCATATTTAAAATTCTCCAGAACCACGTTCATGCCATTGATTATGGTTTCCAATTTTTCTTCTTACTCTTGAAACACTGCAATATCATCAGAAAAACGTAGGGTTTTTAGTTCTTCTCCTTACAGTATGATTCCTTTTCCATATTCCGTTTTAACTGTTTTCGTCGTGAGTTCTATACATAACTGAAAGATCATGGGTGACTGGCTGCATCCTTGACTTACCCCATCCTTAATGTCTTTCTTTTCTTGCCTTTCAAATCTAATTACTGCTATTTATGGGTAAGCCTTCTTTATCGATATTTTATTTATGTTCTTTTCAACGTACTATGATGGAAAAAATATCGGCCGTTCCGGAAATGAAAGCGCGGACCTCTGATTAGTACACGGTGCTTTTATTATCTACTAAAGTCATGTGTGAAATTAATTCGTTCTCCGTTTGCTGTTGTCAGTGCCTCGGAAGGTAATAACTGTAAGAATATTTCTGTATCTCTATTCATTGACAACGAGTCTTATGATATTTTCAGGCCAGAATCAATATTTGAAGAAAAACGTTGGTAGCTGAACTCGTCATTTACAATTTTGGCGACAGAGTTTCATGTACTCGTTTATTTTAGAGCGTTAGATCACAAATGAACACGAGTAAGCGATACCATTCTTCATCAATACTGATGAAGCATATCTGTCTCTGTTAACAAACATATTTTCAGATCGGAAATTGGGATCAGTTTTACAGCCTCTGAAAGTCTGTATAAACGGTTAATATTCATGAAAAATACTTGAAAGTGTTTCTATACCGCCATGTATGTGTGAGATTATAAGTTGCGTCTACCAGACGTGTTCAAGGACAACTAGGGGCAATTATCACATTCCGCGAGCAGATTTGGACCCACAGACCGCTATCGCGGAATTATTGACTTTCGTAACTCATACTCGTAATGGAATATAAAGTCATGCACGGCGCCACTAAGAAGTCACTGCGGAATTGGCATGTAGCTGGTAGTTTATTGACCCGTCGGTGGTCCTGTGAGCTCAACAATTATTATGATATACAACCGCACAGTACGCACCAGACTCAAGTTTTCGTACAAAGTCAACATTTTATGAGGCAATTACGCGCATAGAGTTTTAATTAATGGGCCGAGGCAGGGTCAGCTATTGCAATTAAACTTCCCATTAAGCGTCCGGAATAGAATAGGATAATTTATATTCCCGTTCTGAATTTTCGCAACATCCTACACAGGAGCATCGCTGTGCTCCCGGGCGAATATTTATCACAACCAACGGTAGCTGACTTCGTATAAAGATTTAACAGCGCCCTAACGTTTTATTTCCTCGTCCCATCCGATCATTAATACTGCCCAGAATATATCATTTTCACGTATTATATTGCCAGATAGGAATATCTGTGTCACCCGCTTTCACAGTTATTTTCAAGTCACTAAAATGTGGTACGAGTAAATTAAAATTACGACACACAAAAATTTATTTATACTAAACGTAACAAGAATATGGGACAAAAGCAGTTTTGGTGCGTTTTTATTTTCTCCACGAACTTGTAAAATTATTCTACATGTCAGATTGGGAACGTTTGACAGTAGCCAACTTCTAAATTCAAAAGTACACAAATTAAAGTTTCAAAATATATTGTAACGCAGTAGGATCGCTTCCCAAATTTTCACATTTATATATTTTCAAAAATTCAAACTCGGAGACAGGCAGGCAAGAGGTGGGAATCCCAGGCGCCAGGGTGTCGCCTGGAAATCATGTCTGCCTGCAGCTACAACAGATTACGGTTGTTTTGCTGCGGGGACGTTCACCTTGCAAAATTTCCCAGGGCCATCATTCCCTTCGTCAACAAAAATTCCCGCGTTTGGCGAAAGATGAAAAAACGACTGGTGGAGACACGTCTTGTGGGGTCGCGTTTTCCCCTTGGAGAGGGGAAAAGAAGAGTTCAGTTCAGATGGTGAAGAATCAGGCAGAGTGAAAGGACGATGAAGCAAAGGCTATCAGTGTTGGTTCGAAGTAGAAGACTAGAAGAAATGAGCAATTAAATAGGCAGTGTATGTTGGTAGTTGAACAGAGGAACAATTATAGCATTATTCTGAAAGAAGAAGGAAAGTTACTTTTATAACTTATGGAAGAAAGGTACAAGTTCATCATAAGTCTACCATATTAGCAAAATTATGGGCTAATATATAAACATTTTCAAGGAGGAAAGCTGGTTTACTTCAATCGCCAGGCAGTACCGACGACGCAACAAAGGAAGTTCCGGAATCGCCTAGAAGCTGGATCAGGTTCTTCACGAAAGAACATAATATCTCTGTTACACATTGCCATATCAGTAATTAACTGTGAACCCCCTTATATGTAAATAATAATAACACTAAATATTTATAATTTTAATAGTGCGCAGGACCCAATAAGAGATTTTTTAAACACGTAATTTGTTAATTAATTAAAAATAATCCCCCCTTCTTTATCATTTACAATATTTTTTGTTCGCGATTATTCTTGCGTTTATAACAATAAAAGAAGTGAACATTTCAAACTCGGACTATTTTGTATAAAGGAAATGTTACGTGACCCTTACACACAATTAAAAAATAAATGAAAACAAATCAAGAAAGACAACCACAACTATATATATATATTTATATATATTTCTATGTAATAAAATCGATGTATGTTCGTATAATATAATTTTAAATCAGAAGGGTGGTTAGAGTAACTAATCAGGAAGTTCTAACCTTAATAAGTGAAGACAGAACAATATGCAGGACTTTGGATGGATAGATTAATAGGCCACGTTTTGAGACATGAGGGTCTTATAAAATTATCACTAGAGGGAAGTGTGTGGGGTATAAAAAGAAGAGGGAGGCCTAGGATGGAATACACTTATCAGATTATGAAGGATAAATGTGGTAGTTATATAGAAACTAAAAGGATTGAACAGAAGGATAAACAGAACGGTTGACTCCGAGCAATCTAATGACTGAAAACTAAATTCAAAATTGTTGTCGTTGCTGTAGTGGAGCAACTGCAACAAAATTTGGTATACATATTTTTAAAACGTTGGAAAAAAGCACTGAGGGGGTGAGCGGCATGCAAAATTTGTGAGTATTTGAAACCCTGTGACGTCAGGGACACGGAATCAGGCAAATACTTAATTACGTGAAATATTTTGTTTACTCTAAGATTATATCAATTTCATTCTGCAAAACGAACTTTGGGTACCAATATAAAAAACAATATATTATTCAAAAAGTAGTTACGTTTCTATATTTACGGCTTATTTAAAACCGCCTTTTGACATGACATATTTCTCGGAACCACGGCAACTCGACTTTTACCAAATTATATCCTGCAATTCGAACTTCCGAAAAATCTTAGGAATATATAAACATTACATAAGACTTTGTAATTATTATAATTCAAAATATTTGACTAACGATATGTTATGACTGAAGAAATAATTAAATTACTCTGACTTAATATTACAAATAAAATAGAAATAATAGCTAAAAGTCAGAAATAGAAGTATTTAATTTGAATTAAGATGTTACTTACCTAACTTCCGGACATTGCCATGTCGTTCTGAAAACAAAAATATACATAATTGAATAGAAGTAAATAAACTTTTTATATTGTAGTTACTTACAATTAAAATCTTATTGAAAAGTTAAATATTATAAGTTTTCCGGCCTGTTTCTTTGACATAATTTTCCCCTCATTTCAACACTACATTGCAGTAGTAAAATGAAATTCGAATACGATTTTAGTAGTAACAACATATAAATGATATTTACTTATTCATTTATATTCAATTATATATGTGTAATTATACCTATTGTAGAATTAACTGAAGAAGTCGCGAATGTTGGGGTCGAAACGTCTCAATTAAAATTAAATTATTCTGTTTCTGGCTGAGAAATAGTCTCAAGTGAGAATTTCATAGGAATAACGACATTACGCGTAGTTTATATTTTCTCTATTGAAGAGTTGGCAGATTACGATATTTCTTCTACATTTGCTTTATACAGCGTGCGGCATCTAATCAGTTGATTGTGAAATAACTGACAAAAATCAATGAAGTCGTTTACAATGAAATTATTGGTACCATCATAAAAGAGCTTATATATGTATCACTTACATCATTATTGAATTTTTAAAAATGACGTCGACTAGGTGACGTTCTTTTATCACAAGGCACTGAAAACTGCCCAAGAGATTCCGTAAAGTTAGTTGCGGTATTCTTGCAATCTCTCTACGAATGTTTTCTTTCAGTTGATACAATGTCGTCGGCCGTTTCTGATAGACTTTACTTTTCTGGCATCCTCACAACAAACAAAAAGCGCAGCAGGTGACTGGAATCGCTCCAGTCGACGTCATTTTTATGTAGATTATGATGGTATGATTAATTCGTTTTTGTAATCGACTTCAATGATTTTTGACAGTTGAATATGAAATTGAGTTACAAAAATAAGCTTAAAATAAGGAATTTTAATAGTTGCAAGTAATAATAATAATATAAACAAACATAGTAAAACTTAATTTATATTTTAAATATAAAATTAAAGTACCCATTGTTCAGATGTTATTTCGTCGCACTACACTTTTACTTCACGATTACTTACACTTCCTACTTATTCCCTGAAGACCTTTGCTATTGGGAGGAAATGTTTCAAAAACTGCTGCAGGTAAATTTTTCCAATCCCTTATAGTCCGGTTTAAAAACGAATATTTCCCAACATTGGTTTTAAAACTGCTCTGCCCAATTTTACAATTATAATCCTCTCTACTGTAATAATTTACTTCTAAAAACTTTGATGCAATATCTTCCCTTTAAAAAGAGCCCCCACACGTAAATTTTGTCATAGTTTTTCTAACAACTTAATTGATGAACCTTCTCATTTCCGTGACCAGGACACCCCTTTCAATGCCTTGACCCGATATTTTCGGAACGGATCCCAACAAATACAGACGTACTCTAGTACTGGACGCACGAGAGACTTATACTATGAAAGTTCCCGTGTTTCACAGTTTCCTTTATTTTTAAAACCCGCAAAACGAAATGTAGTGCCTTCCATGCTTTCCTAGTCACATGTTCTATTTGATGTTCCGAGCCCGTATTACTTCTCAAGTTATTTGAAAATCGCCCGATTCGCTACCGCACCCTGTACATTGAACCATGATTCATACTTTAAAAATGCAAATTTTCGTGGGCGCGCAGGATATTAAAGTTCGTTCAACGCAAAAGACTTTTAAATAAATTGACGAGTCGCTGAATTTATGAATGCTTTGAAATATAGCCCTATAAGTAGCCGGGCAACGCCGGGTGCCCAACTAGTTGAATATAAAAGTTGAAGAACGCTGTGTTTGTTGAAGTAATTAAGTGGATAAGCTTGAGAAGAGCCGAAGTATTTTTCTGTGGACGAAATTCAAATTAATAGGTTGGAGAATATGTTGTAATAGTGTTAAGGATATCAGTGCAGATATTGGCGCTGCGGGACTTGTTTATTGTTGAGGCGAGGAGCATAAAGATTCGAGTCACACGCCACACGCGGCGTGTCAGGGCTGCGCCGCGCTCTGTAATAAACCCGTCCGCCGTTCAATTGTACATCTCCCCTCGCGGCTCCTGCCAACGCATTTAATTATGGACCACTAACGCCTTGCTTATGATAGCTTCAAACAGTTTTAACCTAACTGGTAGTTTGGCGATCGTGGGGACGGTCAAGGGAGCAACGAACTGCGCCTCAACCTTAACATCCACAATTAACTAATATTTACTATTCCGCTCCTACACGACTACTGTTCATCTCTTATTCTATATAGTGTTGCTCATACCAAGGGTTTTCATGTCAAATATGAGAATCACTTGGTTATTCCAATAATTTATTCTGAAATCGTTCAAGAATATTCTGGAGCGGAAAATAACTGGGAACGGACTGATTTTTGCATATATATATATAACGTCACAGGATCGTATGTCTATGAAACTGAATGTTTCTTCATACAACTCGTTGTTGGAAAGCACGTAGTTACCCCTATCGTTACTGTTATCCCATTACCTATAGCTCAAAAAGAAGTATCTTTGTGAAAACGTTTTTCGTAAATTTATATTTGATTAGTTTAATAATTATTTAACCTAAGTTAGGCGCGTCAGGCTCAGGGGATCTATACTGTTTTGGAAAGTAGAGTCAGGTACTGGGATGAATTTTTATTACATCCTAGAAAGATGTTTTTACAATGGTTAGCCAAGGTCACATTCCAGAAGAGGAGGTAGTTTCAGCGAAAACGACGAGAGAATGAGAAAGTAAAACGGCGTATGTCTAGGGGACATACTGCGCCCACTCGCGTCAGTATTTTTCTGTTTCTCTTTGCTACAGTACTGTGGTGATTCATGACCCTTACGTTCGGGTAAAGCAAAAATAATTTAGTTTTTGTTATTTACGTATACAGGACGGAAGACGAGAATGGCTTGGTGGGGCCGAGTAGGCGGGAAAACGTCACCGTCTGCAACATTGTTGGCTGCGACATTGTTGATGGCCTGGACGAGATTAGATTGGACAGTTGGTGCAGAGAGGCTGCCGGAGAGAGACGCTAGGGAGAGGCGAAGCAGTGGCAGAACAAGGCGACATGTATAAAATTTAGTTTCTGCAATTTAAGAAAGGAGATTCATTTGGTGGGAGAACAGAAAATAAAAAGACAACATTTGATCTGAAGGAGAGGCGCTAGAGAATCTTAATATGAAGAAGACGTGACCCAGCAATGGAACAACCGGCATACAAACAGAAAACGAAGAACGACGTCATCAGGCGTTAACGTCCGGTAACGGCAATTTACCTCGGTTTTTCCACAAAAGCCATTCTCGTCTGATTCGCGAATTTAATTTTCAACTATATCGTTCGTCACCCGCGTTCCCTGGAGCAGCAATTTAAGAAGCTGCGTAGAGTATTACTTTTGCTTTTACCGACTGAGCTAATGATTAAATTGATATCGTAAATTTATATGTTTTCCATTATAACTTAATTTGAGTTATATTTCTATTCAAATTAAATTCATTATTATTATTATTGTTTGTTTGATTGTATCAACAATATATTTTTGATGGTGTAAACAACGAACACCACAGTACGTTGTGATTATTGAGTTATTTTCTTAGAAATCGTTGACGAATATTCAGATTTAGCATTCAATATCTAAATTTTGATATATAAATATTTATTTATTATTACTATCGTGGTTTTTCTTTCATAATTAAAATTAAAACGTTTTTCTTATAATTAATTTAACGACTGATTTTAATGATGAACTACAACATTAAAAATTGATTTCATCAACAGCCACTTCAACAATACAATTACATTTCTCTTGGACTAAGCCGAGCAATTGTCAAGATATTAGTGAATCATTTGCAGTCCTCATTGATCGATACCTCGGAGAAGCACATTAATTAATTAAATAGTGTAATATTTTGCCAATCGCCACAAGTAGCTGAAATTGAATATGAAAAATTTTATACTTAATCTATATAACAAAAAAGGCAATGTATGCTTCTCCCCATGTGTGTAACAGGCTACATTAGGATGATCCTCAAACAGGCAACTCCTCTTTAATAGCATAGGAAGGGAATTAAAAAGGGAGGGGGTGAAGGTTGAGTAAGGTAGCCAAGGATTAACTGAGATCCCCCGGGCTATAGTTTAAGGGTCCTACCCAATGATTCACCTAAAAGGAATGCAGGGACAACCCAAGAAAACACAACAGGATTATTGGGTGTTTGCTTCATGCCTCTTCATATGACGGGAGAGGAGTCTGCAGTATTCTCTTCCCCGTGTCTCCACCAGCTTTAGAAAGCAGCTGGCCAACTGATCGAATGAGACTCTTACCGTATCGCCAAGGTCTTCAGCCCCAGTACATACTCCTCCTAAAAGAGCCTAAGGTGCCTAGGCATTTCAGAACCTTGAAACTAGAGAGAGATAACACGGAATCCGTGAAGGTACGCTCCATTATCACGATGTAGGATGTTCACACTGTGCTTCATATGCCGAGTGGTGTTCGAAAACACTGAGGTTTGCTTTTTCGCGTTTCCATACCATTCAACCGATTGAGCTAATATTTTGGTGTTAAGCGGTGATCGTTCCATAGAAGATTCCTGCCGATCTTTTCAATATTTAGGCTCCTATTTCCACCCTCGCCCCCACTCCTTTGAAACCAAAAAAGGTTCTACTCTAAAGACACAGAATTTACAACAGGATAGATTATATTGTTGTCAAGTAATCATACTTTCTAGTTGGTTAATAAATATGCAAAAAGTTTCACAAGTCACAATGCAAATAATTAAAGATTTATGTAAATAAGAACCAGACCATTCGTTTACTTTTACCTTCGTTTAAGTCAAATCAAACAGAATTAATATGCGATCAGTTACTAACTAAGTTTCATAGCAACGCATACCTTTAATTATAATGAAAAAGGTACACTATAATTTATAGTAGCACATAACAGAGATCGATATCTGTATAGCCAAGATATTATTGTCGATTTAAATACTGTATCGTGATAATATAAATAAGTAGTCGGGAACTAAGCTAGTTTAAATTTAAATGTAATTCTTCTTCTTCTTTTATTGGCACTATAACCCAATGTGAGTTTTGGCCTTTTTAACAATTTTCTTCCATTCCGCCCTCTCCTGTGTCGATCTCCGCCATCCTCTTACTTTCACGGTTTGTGTATCCTTCTCAATGTCATCTACCCATCTTTTCCGGGGTCTCCCCCTTTTCCTCCTCCATTCCATAATCCGTCTAGGTGTTCTGCTTTCATCCATCCTAAGTACGTGTCCCATCCAGGCCAACCGTCTGCTCTTGATATACCTAACAATGTCCTCGTTATTCATGAGCTGCTCTAGTTTTCTGTTGATTCTAATTCTCCATTCTTACATACAGGTCCATATATCCTTCTCAGTATCTTGCGTTCAAATATTCTGAGTAAGTGTTTATCAAATTTAATGGTAATTGGCATGATGTTTTGAGCGAATGGAGACATATTGAGTATATTTTAAACAACGACATGCTACTGGTAATGCTGGAACAATAGGAACTATTTAACGACATGATTCCACCATTATATAATTTTCGTATCTGTCATCAAGTGAGTAAGATATTCTTTGTTCCGTAGTCTCTCATTAGTAACCTCCGAAGCAGGTGGAATCACCTACACGCGAAAAGAATGAGTCACTTCTGCCGTGACAACGTTATGAGTCACCAAGGTCATATTCTGGTGGCTACCACACGATAATTTCTAGGCAGAACTTTTACGCGGGTATTTAATAAATTTCAGCTGATTTTGCGCTTGGAACGTAAACTAGGCAGACACTGAAAGTCGTGATAATGTGTGAATGTAAGTGATGAATCGCTGTTGTGTGATCCTTGTGACGGCATTGGAGAATGTTGCAATGGATTTCCGAACACGAACATGAACACGCGGATTGATCGAGGGCAGTGTTACGAGGCCGTGGAGCCGTTTACGTGCTTGGCAGCTTTTCGTCCGCCCGTTCGCCCGCCCGCTTCGATCTCCCACAGATTAGCCCATTGTTTCGGTCAGTGCCACAATGGCGCATAAATAATAACCTGCCGTCGGTAATTAACACCTGCTACGCCGTTCCGTGGTCACAGGGCTCGCGGAGCCACCTTTATCGGACCTGCTCATCGGGAATTACACATCGGCCGACATCATTAAAACTTCGGCCAACAAATAATAGGCACTTGGTATATATTACCTGTACGGCCAGTGACACACAAACTTCTACAAGAGAAATTGAAGTCTCTGGAGGGTTATTAACCGGGGGAGGGGGGGGGGGCAAATAACATTGATTGGTGGGTTTGAGTGCTGTCACCTTCTCAAAACGAGCCATCCATCACATCCAAATTAGCCTTTCATTACGACCAAAATTTTACGTAACTTCCATCTCAAATAGCTGACATATTTCAGGGAAAAAATTAGAAGACGTTATATATAACAGTACCTCTTTTATAACAGCTGTAAATTATCAGAATACGCTACACTCGTGCAAAAAAAATACTGATTCATTGGGTCGTATGTCTTCCCAGTTTAACTGCTGAATGAAGAGTTCTCAGGATTCCACCGGGTAACGACGTTTCCTTGCCACCACAATATTTGTCATTCACCTGTAGAAGATGGCGGTGGTCGTCAACGAAACATACCAAACATCGTTGGAACATCACTTGTAATCCCAAGAACTCTTCATCCAAAAATAAACTACAGATATACTGGTATTATATTAACATGCCAAAGTTTTTACGCCATAAAACCCTACTTAAACTTACCATTTATGATGGAGGCCAATGTTCTTCATTCTTCTGAAGTACAGTACATAACCTATTGCAGTTCAAACTGTTTTATTTATAAATGAAGTACACTGTAACTTTACACTTAACATTCTAATGTCATAAACGAAAATCTAACGATTTGTAACGGAACTTGGCCGGATTTGCGGTGCTTTCCTGTATTTCGGCCGTAGGAGTCATGGACTGAGGTTCCATGATCAGCTAAATTTTGTAAGTTCAAAACCATATTTTGGTTTTTTTATTATATTTATACCATATTACCTAATGTAATTCATCGTAATTTTAATTTTAGTATACCTGAAGAAGTTTAAAATGCAAGAGGAAACGTAGGGTAATTCAATATTTAATAAAATAAACACGTTCATGTATATTTAAATGTCAGATAAACTATTTATCTAATATCTTTTTTACCATAAACCACGTTTCATTCCCAGTGAAATCAAAATATAAAAGAACGAGAGCTTTCCCGGTGTAGATGAAACATAAACAGTTCTCGGAGAATTTAAACAACGTTTCCATGGCTTGCGCTGCCATCTTCATCCGTATACCTGACGAAGATGGAAGCGCAAGACATGTTTAAATCCTGAATTGGTTCGGTTGGAATCCCAATAACTGTTTATCTACAATCAAAATATAGTTTTTTTCAGATAATTCCAGAAACAAAAATGTTTTGTGCCCTTCGTTGGTTCAACCATTGCGACATATCTTCCTCACGGTCATCTTCCTGATTAGCTATGCGCTCAATCAGAATTACTGGCGAAATTAATCAATTTATCCTCACATTTTTGGGAGATCGGGAACTGTTGTTTCATCTATACCATATTGTAAAGCTAAGTATCTGGTAAAACCCCTTTGGTCGTGTTTCTAGTTAATTGTTAATACTATACGCTTCCTTTTCTGCTCCATTAAATTATTGTCACGTTGATAAATGGAAACAATTAATTCGGTGCTTTCTAAAACAAATGGGTTGGCAGGTGTCTGAGTTTGGTCTTGGAGCGTCTTTGTTGATCCCTCCGTTTCTTTAAATATTCAATGCCGCGGTTGAGCCGCAAAGCGGTTAAATCACGCGCTGTGATTCGTAAATACTTTGAATGCCCAAGATCCTACATAAAACACTTTGAAGTAAAAGAGTTCTGAACATAATTTGAACGAGATCTTTATAGGCCTTCTTTAACAATTTTTTTACAATAATGAGAAAGGTTAACAACTGGGTTTACAACCGGATAATCTCCGTAAACAGCAACGTTTCGTTTGCTAGCAATTCCATCGAAACGTCGCTGTTTATGGAAATTATCCCGTTCGAAACCCGAGAAACCTTTCTTAATTATATTACGATAATTATTACTTATTCAGTATAGCGTACACGCTGACAGTAAAATCTTACATTTTAAACCGTCAGAAGGAAAATCAAACTGTATTTTCAGCCCCAGTTGCTTTACTCACCAGCATTCCGTCAAAGTCGATTTCTCAAGCTATAAAACCGAATTCTTCCTCGAGAATTTTTTGTGTGGTCATCGCACGGGGTCAATATCGCACGCCTACCATCTCAGCAATAACGCGTGAAAGTCTTGCATGCATCACGACATCATGCAATTAATAACTTTCCTTCACAAGAAACCATAATATCCCAAATATCCAAAGTGCACTTTATTTTCAGTGCGCATGTCGAGTCAACACTAATTGCTTTCAGGTCAATTTAAATTTTGCCGGCAGTCCTCTTCCTTACACAAGGCACGATATTTGCCTATATGCTTCTCCATGAAACTCAGACTATTTAAGACAGCTGTCTACAGCCAAATGACTGTTGACAAATCTCAATATAATTACACATCACCAGGGCCGACCCTAGGCGGTCGACATGGCAGGCAACTGCCTACTGCGGCAAAACCGTCTGAGACAAATTGCGTAATAATATTGAAAACTTCTCGATAGTTGTCGAAACAGACTTAGCTTCTTCATTATTAACAAAGAAAGAAGATCGTGTTGACATTCTCTAAATTCATAAATTCCCCAAAATTGAACGTTGCTTTAAGAATTCTGTTAACGCAGCCCGTAACTGCTATTTACAGCGAAAAATCTTTCCTTATTTTAAAATAATTTATTATAAATAAATAACTTATAAATAAAATTATTTAGATACTATATCAACTAAAAATCGTCTTAATGTGTTATACGTGTTGGTCAATGCTCACAAATTATTCATGAATTAAACCCAATATCACAAAAATTTTGAAAGAGACTGTTAAGACATTTCGTATCATTTAACTAGTTTTGTGGCTTTATATGAGTCTTTAAATTATATCAAAAATAGAATATACTAATTATAGTTTGTAAGTTCATTATGTCATTAATTTTGTACATTTTTAATCTCAAACTAAACACAATTTACCAGTATAGTATTATTTTCTTAATTCTATTATTACTTTATGGTTAACACAATTCGGTTTGTTAAATGTTTTTAATTATTTTAAGCTTACGGATAATCAAGGGCATAGCTTGGAGGGGGGGCGATGAGGATAACCATTTTTGGATGCTGCAAAATTTTACAATAAAAAATAGTAATTTGTAATCTGAACTAAAAATTTGAACTCTGTACAATGCACAACGTCAAAATTATTCTTGTCGAAAAGTTGTTTATGATCTGTGTAGAGTTTTAAGTATATAAATGAGGGGGCGGCTAGGTTGGTCCGGCTGCTGCGCCACTGGGGGTGCAATTTTA
Organism: Eucriotettix oculatus; assembly: GCA_034510155.1. Classification (NCBI taxonomy): domain Eukaryota; kingdom Metazoa; phylum Arthropoda; class Insecta; order Orthoptera; family Tetrigidae; genus Eucriotettix; species Eucriotettix oculatus. The sequence continues at coordinate 7,324,880 of CM067381.1, forward strand.
CGACTTTTCGTACAACGGCAGAAACGCCAGGGTCGTCCTTCACATAACTGCATTGCTATGGAAATATTTTGAATGCTCTGTGTACAAAGCTTGCGCACAACATCGCACCGCAGAGTCCCGGGTACGATTCCAGGCAATGGTCTGGGCGTATATGTTTGTTTTCAAGTTCCCTGACTGAACAAACCTGGCTAAAAGGGAAATAAGTTACCTAATTAGAAAGTCGCTAATGACCCCAGATGTTGGAGCGAATATTACAACACAATTCTTAATAAAAAAATTTTAATAAAAGAAGAATTCAACCTTTCCAGAAGTAAAACATTTGTTCGTCTTCCAACAAAAGGATTGCTGGACACTCGGGTCCAATCACTGTTTAAAATTAAATGTAGTAAATTCTGTCTTTTTGACTTTGTTTATTTCGTTGAGGAACTAGACTGGTGTGTCCCGTTCAAAATTTATTTTCTATCTTGAATACACTAGATTCTTCTTCCTCCTAGATAACGAACAAAAAAAAATTCCAAACACGCACCTGATAAACGAAATAATGTTTACTATACTTCCTTTAAGAGCTGCTGTTGAGAAGACGAGAACCACAAGTTAGTTTGTAGCATTACTAAAGGTGGATGTTAGGTTTAATCCTCTTTGGGCTGCTATGATGGTCTTATTGCAGCCATTATGAAAACTAGTTACATTTCTCAAGGCTCTTTGACCATCTGCCCTAGAAAAGCCGAATTTAATAACTAGTACAGCACCACGTGTGCTATTGACTGCCGTTATCGTGATATCAAGTTTCAATGGAGCTTTGAAATCCAAGGCGCTGCTTTGACAAAGTAGACAGGTCTTAGCCGCCCTCGTCCTCCCTTTATGCCTCCCACGGGCCGCTGAACTTGTATCCACCAGTGATCGAGGCTTCTTATATGCATATCAAAGCCACAACTTCCAATTGTCGGCATGGGATCCGGTAACACGGACTTTTGTTGCACGGTGAGAAGGGACAGGGACAGGCACAGGGAGGCCGGCCAACAATCACGTAATCGTAGCCGAACCCCTTAGCGCCCGATTCAGACGCACTTCCCGCTCCCACGCACAATCTCTGCACAGCTTAGAGGCAAAGTTATTCAAATTACGTTACTTGTCATTTCAGTTTCTCAAATAAAGTTATTAAACAAGCTATTATTTATATATATATATATCCTTTTCATGGGATAGGACATTAATTTATTATTTCAAAAAATTTTAATCAATTTGAAAATTTTATATTTATCAATTTACAGTGATTACATGAAACAATATCACAGGGGATTTTGGATCTCTCGAGAAGTGGAGTATGCAGTTACTGAAAATAGAAAAGAAATCATTTAAATTGATACAATCAGCACAATGAGCAAGTTTCACAGCTTTTATGAACTTGCCCACAATTACTGGGCCTACAAACATTCAATTTCACGAATGTTTCCGCGTCTCTCTGGCGTCTTGCAGGTTTTTTACACCGATGAATGTAGTATGAACCAGGTCCAACTCATTATTTGCTCTCTCCTCCTCTAATGATGACTTGGACTGACTTCGTCGTCCCTTCTCCCGGACTGACTGCTTCTCCTGTCTCTCCGCAACTGCTCGCTTCACTGACTGATCCGTCTCCTCTCTCTCCCTCGACTCATCTGATCAATCCGTCGTCCGTCCTCTCCGCAACTCATCTGCCCCCGAGCCTTTTTGGGGGGAGGGGGGTAACAAGCTCCAACGGCTCCCTTTTAAGTTCTCGCCCCGGGAGTTCCCCGCCATCGGTTTTTTCACAAAATTCCGGGGTTCCCCGCCAGCGGTTTATTTTACAAAATTCCGGGGTTCCCCGCCATCGGTTTTCTCACACACCATTTTTTTACACACGCCCCGAGGGAGTTTCCCGTGGGGGATCCCCATCGGGGGTTCACCCGCTTTCAGCCAATTCGACATTGTTGTTGGCCTCGCTTGTCGCGCACAAAACTTCTTTCGTTGTTGGCCGAACTGTGCCTCACAATGCCACTATATAACCAAAATCAGCAGGCACCTGCGTTTTTACATTACAATGTATATAAATGAATGAATTGGAAGAAACAGACTGTGCTCTACTATATGGATGGTAATTTACAGGACCATTAAGATTATGAACACTGTAAAGCCTATCCACTCCATACGTTCACTTTACTGACGAATGCTCGCCTGGGTGCCACTAATTATACAGAATTAATTTTGTTACTTATAAATACGACAGTCGTCTTTGAAAATTTATATTACGCGAACAGGATCTTTCATAGACATCCGAGTACATGAGACGGCCATCTGGTTTTCTCAAGGTTTTCACATGCCGAGACATCTTCATCTCCTTTAGGAAGTGTCTGTATTTTGATCGAAGACATTGGGCATACGGAAAGAGTTGTCCACTGATCCCATTGAATCAGTCGGCCAACTGCCTCCTAAAACTGGTTGAGACCCGGAAAACAAATTCTTCGAATCCACAGGAAACTCATCTCCCGTTATTCGGGAAGGTTTTCCAGTGTTTTCCCTGCATCTCTTTTAGGTGAAACACCGGGTACGATCCTCAAATTATAGACCGGAAGCTCTTAAAGGGGAGTTGCCTGTTTCAGGATCACCCTCATGTAGTCTGTTAACCCCCAAAAAAATCTAATCATCCTATTGTAGGTGGTGCCTGTGGGAGTTTACTCTCGCAGGCATTTCCCCCCAGAGTGACTTCGGGGCTCACCTGACTACGTCGGGAATGCCTCGTACTCTCTCTGTTTTTTTCTTCAAAGTTCTCACATTCCGAGACACCTTCACCTATTTTAGAAGGTATATGTACTGGGGTCGAAGACCTTGGGCATAAAGCAAGAATTGTCTGCTGATCCCATTGGATCAGTCGGCTAACTGCCTCCTAATACTGGTGGAGACACGGAGAATGGAATGCTGCGACCCTATAGCAAACTCGTCTCCCGTCATTCGGAAGGGCGTGAAAATAGTACCCAATGCCCGACATAACTAATGCAGGTTTTCTAGGGTTTATACTGCATCTTTTTAGGTGAAACACCAGGTAGGATCCTTACACTATAGCCCCGGGGCCCTAGTCAACCCTTGACTACCTTTCTCTACTGGCCGCATCCCCCCTCTTCAATTCCCTTTCTATGCTATTAAAGGGGAGTTGCCTGTTTCAGGATCACCCTGATGTAGCCTGTTCACCCCCCCCTTTAATCATCCCTTGGGTATCGTGCTATACTGGCACATACCCCTTTTTCAACTCCCATCCTATGCTTTTAAAGGAGAGTTGCCTGTTTTAGTGTCACCTTCGTGTGGCCTGTTACTTAAACTGTGGCCAAAATCGTCAGACCAACTGTACTTTACTAAACGTTTTGATTGATTAGTGAATCTACGGACATGAATCTTCTTTCGCATCGCAGTCGGCGAGGAATTGATCAATAAACAATTAAGCTGATCAAATTCTCAATAGGTACAGTTTGCTCTAACAATTTTTTAAAAATTTGTTCAATAAAATATTATTTTTTAATTTTTGCTTTTCAACAGTTAAATTAAAATTATTAGATACAGATTTTTAATTTTTTTATTTAATGTATCACTGAAATGTTAAGACAGAATATTTTTATTCTTCTAAACTGTAATATTGTGATTTAAGGTAAATACTACAGATATTATTCTTAAGAATGCAATGTAAACTAATTATGAAGTGAAAAACTGGAACCTGTGTTTACTGAAGAAGTGTCAGGTATTTATTTTACCAGTATTTCTATATTTTTCGTTCTGGTTTACTATAATAAGGTCAAGTAGTTTCATAACTGTAATTAGTTGCGTCTTTCACTGTTTGACAAAAAGCGTTACGTTTAATACTGCCTTGTTTCTGCATGTCCCGTTTTCATAAACGAAGATATATACGTATTAATTACACCAAAGGTTTCAATTTCCCGGATCTCGTTAGCTGTTGCTTGATCGTTGATTACAAGTTACGGTGATTTTTTTTTCATAGAAATGGAAAACAATTTAAGTATTTTAATCTCTAATACTCATTTAGATTGTGTGCAGAGAATCGGTAAGTGTGCCAAATCATTTATCCCAATACTTGTCGAGTGGTAATGATTACGTAACGCCGCTAATGGCAGGTGAGAGGCACCTCGTGAGACAAACAACGTATTTAAAAGAACTTTTTTTGTCTCCTGTTGGAGGTTTACTGCCGCAAAACTTCGGCTGCGGCCAAAACTCAGAAGTGCTTTCTTTCTGGCAACCTTGTATATGGAGACGAATAAATATGCCGCTGGAAGTCAGTTTTACAGCGCGTGTGACCTTTCTTACTAAGAGGCGGATATTAAGATCTTGGCTCGCATATTCAGCAGAGGAGTCTGGGAAGCATAATGCAAACTGGTTCATTAATTCTAGAGGTGGCAGCAAACCTTAACGGCACTCGGCTCGGAGACATGGAAACCGCAACAGGGTGTAGCAAATAAAATCTAAATTATTCCCCTTCATCAGAAACCTTTGCACGACTTCAACTTGTTATGCTGGCTCAAATCTATTTCATGCTGGCCTTCTGCATCCAGCGTCCTGTCAATTTATATGTTGCACTTTCTGCTCTCTTATTCAACGAAACACTTTATAGCTTTCAAAATCCCTGCAAAGAGAAGAATTCAACTTCATATGCTGACAAACTGCCAACGTGCAGCATTTAAAAATATTTGCAATCAACATCTTCCGAAGTCACGGTGCAACATAATTATGAAAGTAAGTGGAAATGAGTTTTCAAGAAAATGAAGGGCAGATTTTGTGCAGATCTTATTTTACATACTTAATTCTTCTACGAACAACTATAATTTCCGGACCCAAGCCACGATTTTATTTTACATTCATTCGATCAAATGGGCCTACATGGAAACAATCTATTTTAAAATATTTAACTAAATGCTGAAAATTATTTCACCGACAACAGTCTACACAGTTTCAGTTTCAAAGAAAACTAAAAACTATAACTGCTACGAATAATTATTTTACCTGACATTCAAATAAATATTAAATGAGTTACAACAGCCTCTTCGTCAGTTATTTAAATAATGAACTATGCTACGTTTCGTCTCTGATTTGAGGCATCTTTAGCCGGATTTGCGGTACTTTTATGCATTTTGGACGAACGTGTCATGGAGTGAAGTCCATCAACAGCTAAAAACCATGTACTGAATTTAAAAAGAAATGTTGCGACACTTACTGTAATCCATTTTAATTCTCATTTTAGTATACCTGAAGAAGTCTCAAACGAGAGACGAAACGGGATATAGTTCATTATTTAAATTAGATAAAAACTGTAAATAACTGCTACGTTTCACTTCATCAGCGGTTAGGACAGAAAAGAGTCAATGAAATGACTAATACGGAACTTAACAGTTACTCTAATTCAACTCTGAATTTTCAATTACCCCTGTGGATCAGGATGAGAAACCGACACGAATCACCGGATTATTCTAATAATCTTACGAGTGCTTAGTCATTGAGCCGTAATTAATAACGGCAAGTAACGGTAGCCTAGAGGACGATACTTAATAATTACCAGTATCATTAATCCTTGTAAGGGGTGTTTATAATCAAACATGAACTACTCAAATTTACAATACAAGTTAACACTAGAGAAGTAATAAACTTAATTATCAAGATAAAACAAAAGGTGTTACAAGAAATCCGTAAAAACGCATGGAATTAATTTGAGAACGGACAGTGGAATGAAACTAAACGTAAAGTTCAAATTATGTATAAATATGTAAAGAAAACTATACAAAGATAGATTAAATGACCACGTTACAGGCAATTTAGAAAGTCTTATTTAACTACAACGATGTTTGGACTACAACAGTCAAGAAATCTGTTTACGTCTCCCTTTCACCTGATGAAATCTCAAATTTATGGACGAAACGTCGATCTGGTTGAATAAAACTCTTTGAATTCTCTGTAAAAATGGCCATTTAATTTACTTAAAAAACAAACATAAAGTAAACTTGTATATAAAAATATTTTAAACTGGGAAAGAATAGAAATAAATTAATACAATCACTATTTTAGAAGATTTTTCATCTAGACCTGCACGTTAATCGAATTGACATATCGACGACTGACAGGTGTCGATAAAATTCTTACAAACTATTTTAATCGAAATGTCATAATAATGATAAATTAAAAATTAATTTCTTTCTCAAAAAATAATTTTAGACTTTAAATGAAGTAGTTTTATGACCAGTTTTTTTCACGCAGTTTTTATTTTAATGAAAGACGTTTCGGTGAATATTCGCCCCTTCGTTGGTTTTTTCTTGATCAGATTAATGTTTCATCCAATCAAATGTTAAAATTTAGTATAATATAAAACAGGAATTTTTTAAAGAGAATTACATGTTTCATAACTTGTTTAACCTGATGAAATCTCAAATTAATGTACGAAACGTCGTTCTGATTGACTAAAAATCAGTTGGTTATAAAGTGGCCATTTAAATTATCTTAAAAGCAGACATGACGTAAAATATTATTCAAAAATATTTTAAACAGTTAAATAACAAAAATAAATTAATACAATTAGTATTTCACAATATTTTTCATCCAGGCCATTATATTAATTAAATAATTATAATGGATTAGCTAATATGTTACAAAATTTGTAATATAATAAATGTCAATAAACTACTTACTTAAAAATACTATAGCTAATTTTTTTGAATTATCTGTTAATGTTGCTTAAATATATCTAATTATTTAAAACACGCAAAACAATAAAATATAGATCAAGTAGTGCCAATTCCACGCCTATAATTTTTACGTTACATAAAAATTGAGCAAAGATGGCGTAGTTGCCGAAACAATTTTAGATCGTTTCGAATGAAGTGTTACTTAAGAGATTTGGTATGCTATAAATAAAATTATAATTAAACGAATTATAACAACAGTTTTTCATATATACTACGTTTCACCTCTCATTTCAGACGTCTTCAATAGACTAAAATGAAAATTACAGGTAATATATTCCCAAATAAAATTAAATAAATAAATGTCAGATACACTACTTTTTTTAAATATTATAATTAATACTTATAAATTAATGTTTAAATGAAGCAAAACAAGACAAAAATTTAGTGAAACATAACCAACTATAATTTAAAAATACTTGTTTCGGTCCTGATCTGGACCCTCTTCAGGTTGAACCAAAATATGTATTTTTAAATATAGTGTTGGTTATGTTTTACTAATTTTATGTCTGCTTTTGGCCTAATTTAAACTTTCGGATATTAATAACTATTATAATATTTTTAAATTGTCTGTCAATGGTGCTTGAATATATCTAATTATTTAACACACGTAAAAAATTACAATATCGATCAAGTAGTGCATTTTACGGTCCACTATAAGCATTTAATAAATCTGAAAATAATCTTTACGTTACATAATAACTGAGCACAGGTGGCATAGTTGCCGATAAAATTTGCAAATCGTTTCAAATTTTGTGTATTTGTAGGTCATTGCTGTGCTTTAAATAAAAATATTATAATTAAACGTATTTAGCAACCTCTTTGTCAGTTTTTCATTTTACGGAAAACATTAAATATGCTACGTTTCGTCTCTCATTTCAAACGTCCTTAGGTGGACAAAAATAAAAGTAACAGGTAAAACGTTACCGAAAAAAATTAAATACAGGTAAACTACTTTTTAAAAAATATTACTATTAATATTTTTTAATTGTCTGTTAATGGTGCTGTAATATATCAATTATTTAAAACTGAAGTATCGAGCAAGTAGTGCATTTTACAGTCCAATATAAGAATACAATAAATCTGAAAATGGAGTTATGATATTAATTTCTCGGCTATAATTTTTACGTTACATGAAATTGGGTCAAAGTGGCGTAATTGACAAAACAATATGTAAATCGTTTCAAATTGAGTGTCTCGTATGTCATTTACTTAAGAAATAGATGATAATGATGAATAACCCTCGGTTTTAATCAGTCACGCCATTTAATGAATCAAAACTATATTAATTTTGATTACAATTTTTTTTCAACTTTGAATAATTCCTTGAAAAATTATCTTAAGAAATAGAGATTATCCTTAGCCGATGAGTGTAAAAGGGTCTGGAAATTTCATAGTGTTTCACTGGTTTAGGGTGTCAGACTAAAGGTTTTGGTTTACGTATATTTCTCGAATACTCTAATGTAAATCATTTGTGTAATTTAAGTAAATGAGCGGCAAGTCAGACCTGATAGCTTCCAGCGTTTCCGTGAAACCTCCCTGACCCTTGCATGACGAGAAAAACTCGATTTTTTTAGTGTAAGCGCACACACGACAGCTGCTTCGATCGGGTGAGTGAGTGACAGCAGTTGTGTCGGCCTGTCCTTTAGATTAATTCAGTGGAAAGTTGAGGTGAACGGAGTTCTTGACCCGTTTTGGAGCGCTGTACGCATGCGTATGTATAATTAGCTAGGAACCTGTGTTTACGGACGTGCAGCTGCATCTCTGGGGAGCGGCGGTCGAATCTGCGACCCAGATACCGCGAGGACCGTAATTTCGATTTTAATGGTGGCGATATAAACATGGCCGCCCAATCACGCAGTGGCGGGGACTTTTTGCGATCTGCCGTTACACGCGCGAAACCTGACTCGACTCGTCCGAGCTTCGATCCGTTAGGCACCGACGGGGACGGAGGAGGTGGGGGAGGGGGAGGGGGAGGGGAAGGGGACTTATCTTCCTACACAACAGATCCGTGTCAAAATTTTTGGGTTATGCAGTTCCGGATGCCATGCTTTCCAGGAAGCGTTCACTTCGTGACGAATCATGCCAAATCACGTATCTAGCGTTTCCCAAGATTATCAATTCAAACCGCTGTAATTACTGGACGTGCTGGGGGGGAAAATTAGATTGTTAATTTATTCAACCTGAACAAATTCGCACCGCTAAGTTCATTCATTTCGTCAACGTTCCGCTTTGTTCTCTCAAATATCTGTAAACGTGAGGACTAATTAGCCCCGACGACTTTTGCTTATCATATTATTCCACTGCCAATGACTTTACTTCCGGTTATATAATTTTAACTCACGGCTGGAGAGTTCGCTCAGCTTTCGAATGATAAGATAAAACATGTAAAACTGTTGCTTGGCACCACCATTTTTCAGCATACACAGCGTTTAGTAAACTGTTTCGAGTCTCCGACAGGAAAACAATTGTCTCAGTTGTAACTCAAAACTCTCCCTAAATAATCTCAGATACTCCAATAAAATAAGAAATGGCAGTTAAATACTATGTAACTCCTAAAATGCGTCAACCGAACTGCTCCATCATACCTCTTACACTTTCTACTTTTTCTTACACTTCAATAAATTTCTTAATATACAGAAAAATAATTTTTCTGTATGCGGAGTGCCAGAGCGTAAATTCAGTCTATAATTGCATCAGTTTGCTAGACCACGATACGATTTTTCAAATGTAAAGATCCCCACGTTTTAAATAAAATAATCCTACAATAAATTAGTTAAATCATCCTCTTTGTCAGTTTCCTTTATTTAAATTTTTAAAAATTACAATGTTTCGTCTCTCATTTGAGACTTCAACTAAATTAAATATTTTCTCTGACCAATTAACTATACTATAAATGAGTTAAGTCAGCCTTTGAAAGCTTTTTAAAATTAAATTTCGTAGTTTCGCCGTAGGAGTCATAGAGTGAGGTTCCATGTACAGCTAAATTTTTACCTGAAAAAGTCTCAAATGAGAGACGAATCAATGTAATGTTTAAATTTAAATAAACTGACAAAGCCTCTAATTTAACTCTTACGATACAATTATTTTAAAAGTTATAATTTAATTTTTGTTGTAAATTAATAAAAAAATTCTTGACATTGCAGACAAATTAATTTATCCAATTTAAAAATAAACGACGTTTCGGTGTATATTCACAAATACTTCAGGATTTTCTTTCAAGCTATTACAGCATCCAACCATAGATAGCAATTAACATATTGAGTTAAAAGTACGATCATTTAAAAAGGGATCTACGAAAAACCGGAAGAAGGTGTGTATATACACGGAAACTCCGTTTATCTTTTAATTGGATAAATAAATTTGTCTGTAAAAAGGTCAAAAACTATTTTCTTAATAATTAATTGTAATAATGATTCTCAACCGTGTAAAAGACATGTCAACAACTGCAATGGAAATCAAAATATCGTGTTAAATAAATATTAATACAGACAATTTATGAGTAGACATTTTAAATTAATATTTATATAATATATTTACGACTTTTCGTCCGTATTTGTGGACTTCATCAGGTAACTATGCAAGAATAAATAATTAGAATGAAATAAATTAACGACCAGTTATGTTTCATGGCCACATTTGGGACTCTTCCTACTAATGTTAATTTTTTTTATTTTTGATGAAAAATTGAGGCATGAATTACTAAATTTGTACCTTGTTTTCATATTTTTATAAAAAATTGAAACACAGAACCCATATTTAATTTATTGTAATATTGTTTATAGAAAGTCTCAAAAGGGAGACGAAACGTCGTATTTATGTTATTTAAATAGTAATAAATTTATATGCTCACTTATTGGCAGTCATTTTACTTATTGTAAATTTAGTCAGAAAAAATTTTTGGATCTAAAAACTATTTCAATGAAATTATTTTACGACCGACAGTTTTTATTTTTAATTAAGCAACGTTTCTTGTCTCAACTGTGGGTGAATAAGTGTTTCAGTGTTGCCTCGGACCGCTCTTAAAATTTAAGTTTTTTATGTGTTAAGTTTTAATAACTAATTGGATGTTACAATAATCTGAACAAGAAATAACCTGAAGAACGCGGTAAAATGTACCGAAACATTGTTTAATTAAAAATAAGAACTGTCTTTAAACTGGTCATAAAATTATTTCATTCAATTATTTTAATAACAGACAATAAGTGATTTAATATCGAAATTAAAACTGTACCTTTGAAATATTGTCATCAGTTTAATTTACGTTAGTAATTTTACTATTTAAAAATAATTATAATTTTTAATACATTTAATCAAAAATTATTCTGAGTCTTTGTCAGACTTTTTATAGGAGTCTTAGAGTGAGGTTCCATGTACAGCTAAATTTTTACCTGAAGAAGTCTCAAATGAGAAAGGAAACGTCGTAATACTGAATATTTAAATTATAAAAACAACAGTCAAAGAGGGTAATTAACTCAGTTATTGTATATTTAATTCTCAAATAAATCAAAAATTATTTTCGTTAACAAAATATTCTGTATTCGAAACTATAATTTTTTAATTTCGTCTAGTTACCTGATGAAGTTTACAAACGTGTAGGAAACGTCGTAAATATATTTAAAAAATATTGACTACTTTTATGAAAATCAATTAGTCTGATATTAAAATGAATTAATTTTTGACCGGTTTTTTCCGACAGTTTTATTATTTTTAATCAAACAACTTTCGGCGCATAGTCGCACCTTCATCAGAATTTTCTCTTTACAGTCTGTGAAACACATATTTCAATTCGAATTTAAACTTGTGGTTCATAGCAAAATATAGAGGGAATAGACTAACTACAACTTACCAAGTTATTTTTACACCCAATTTTATAAAATATTATGAACACTATATTTTTTTAAAAAAAAACTGTCGGAAAACCCGGTTGAAAATTATTTCATATTAACCAATTTATATTTTACTGACAAATTGACTGTATTTTTTTATTTATACTTGCCAGATTATTGATTTACCGAAATATCGGTAATCCAAGTCGTACGAAAGTGTTTTAAAATCCGCTGTGATGCCTTCAGTTGATTAAACATTTATGAGAAAAAAAAGCTCTGAAAAGCCTTTTAAGTAGCAAATGAAGAGCTACGAGTAATTTATGTAACTGTATAATATTCCTGCTTTATAATCCGACTTTTATTGTAATGACCGAAAAAAGGTCGAAGAAGCAAAATTATCTTCTGAAAATACTGTACCAAAAAACAACTGCAATTTTTTTTATATATTAAAGAAATTGCGTTATTTTCAGTATTAAGATCTCAAAGCGTTAGAGAAAAATGTTTTTAATTTTAAGAAATGAATTAATCATACAGGAATTCTCATTTGACTGTTCTCGACAGTGTGTGGGAAGTGCGAAGACACGTAAGATTAGGTAATTATTGTTTTACTTATTTGTCACAGCAGGTATTGCATTTAGGACATTTCGAAGTTAGTGATTACGTCGGGAATGGAAATTAAATCGGAATTGTGTGACAAAGGCACTGGAAAGTGCTTGATTCGACGGTGTAACTATAAGTGGTAGGAGGTTCTCCATTTTGAGACGATGAGGAGTGGCCGCCATGCCACGTGACCAAGCCACGCGACAAGTGGCGCCACGGCCAGGTATTACTAGTACCTCCCACTGCCCAGTGGGAGCGCGCCAGTCGACTTATACCAATCAAACACGAACTCCAGTAAATAAAGTACAATAACCAGAATTGAAAAAATTTAATTATGACAAAACTTCTTATTTAGAATTAAAATTCTTTTGTTACTGACTTTTGGCAACTTATTTTATGTCATTTATAACAATAAGACAGATAATCTCATTATTTTCTTGTAAATTGAAGGGTTTTGAGGGGGTTAGGAAAATATCTATACATTCAGCCCTTTACAGCACGTAACTAATTTTATTATACGTCTCTTGTACAGCATCAGACATTTTATAAGTAAGAGAGTAATGCTCATGACATATTAGGTGGAGGCGATCTATTTATTGTTATTAATCCATCTGCAGTGTAAAAGTCTCTTTAGTGACGACAAGAACTAGATTTTCAGCGTTTCGGTACCACCGGTTGGCAGGAATTATACACCGAAACGTTTAGATTGGTTTCCAAACAGGCGCCCTATGGCAAAAAAAAAGATGAAGAGCTCGAAAATTATTAAACGGAAAGAATAAACAGAATCACAGGGAGTAAATAATCATTACAAAAAATAGAATTAAACATATTTTATAAGAGCTCCACGCCAATGGGTGAATTTCTGGAGCACTGACATTAAAAACAACAAACGGTACGAACAACAGAGAAAATATCTTCTGGGAGAAAAAAATCACAGAATCTCCACCATTCTAAAGAAAACAATTAAAAATTAATTTAAATGAAAATTATGTGAACGCATAAAAAATTAATTGTAAAATCGAGGAGAAAGAAGCTAAAAATATAGCTGAAAAATTGTTAAATAACTGCAAAAATCAGAAATTTATGTAAATGTATAATTTTCAAATAATGTAACACTTACGTAATTTCATAACAACCTTCAAATGTGTATTTGCTAAACACGTACACGTTCAAAGCGTCTCAAAATGAAATTTAAATAATAGCAAAATATTAACGACCAGTGTAACATACAATTGAAAAAATATATTACTCAAAATTTTGAAGACGTCAGACGTTTAGATCATTCAGTGTTATTTTGTTATATACATAGAGTAGCATACAATTTTCTTAATTCCGTATGAAATCATAAAAAATATTTTTGAATAAATGTAACTGGAAACCTGGCTGTGTCCGGAAATGTGTTCATATTAACTCATTACAGTATTTAATTCAACAGTAATCTCTTTGTTATCACGCGATTAAATCATTAGCAATACTAAGAAAAGCGCTAACTCCCCTTTGTTATCATAGGAACGGAATTGAATACGGGGATGTGGAAGGTAGCCAAGGGGTGACGGACTCCCGAGTTTTTGCCCTGTTATTATAACCCGGTGAATCACCAGAAAGGGATGCAGGGAAACACGCATCAAGTTTTTTCGTTTTTTTGTGGGGAGGGTGGGAGGAGGGTTATCAGGATGTAAAGGAGTGATCCTGAAACAGCTAACTCCCGTTTAATAGCATAGGTAGATAGTTGAAAAAGGGAGATATGGAATGTAGAGCAAGGTAGGTTTACTAGGATATTTTTAGGGTGATCCTGAAATAGGCAACGGAAACATAATTGAAAAAGGAGGATGTGTAAGGTAGAGCAAGGTGGCCAAGGGTTTACTAGGCCTCCCCTTTTTGGGTAAGCAGGCTACATGAGGGTGATCCTGAAACAGGCGACTCTCCTTTAATAGCATACGAAGGGAATTGAAAAGAATTGTGAGGAAGGTCGAGCAAGGTAGCCAAGGGTTGACTAGGACCCCCGAGGTATAGTTTAAGGATCCTACCCGATGAATGAGATGCTGGGAATACACTAGAAAACCTAGAGGACTAATACATTATATTATTCTAATTTCAAAATTAACTTGAAAGTTGTAAAAATTATATCACTGTTTTAATACATATTGTGTTTTGTCATCTAATCTACATTTACTTAAAATGCCCAATTATTCTGTTCTTTGTTTTAGTCTAAACCCTCGTTTGCTGGATCTGTTAAATCGCAGCGAAGTCCCTACTTTTCCTACCAATAATTTTTAAAATTAATTTTTATAGTTCTGCCTTTTCATTTTTAATTACAAGGATAATCTTAACCATTCAGCCTGTAGACACAGCCCTATTGCTAGACATTATTTTAAATTTAATCACAATTTTGATTTTGACAACGCCTGTACAATAGATGGGAAAGCTCAGTATTCTGAAAGATTAATGTTATGAATTTTGTTAATTAAAAATCAATCAATACTCTCAACAACTAACTGGGCACTGTCAATCATAACAAGTTTTTAATGACTTTATTAATTATCTTTATTGAAGTGTGTTTCGGCGAGAAGTGTGTGGGGTAAGAACAGAAGTGGGAGTAGATTGTAGAGGATGTGGTAGTTATGAACATATGAAAAGGCTTGAGCAGAATGGATTAACTTGGAAGGTTGCTTCAGACTATTCTAAGGGAATATTTACTACAAAAACTATTGCTAACCACACTTAAACTATTCTACATTAAGGTTTTACTTATTAGTTTATTCCTCGACATATTGTAGTAACAATACCTGTTGCTTATTTAGATTCTGCGGTGGCAGATCTTGCCAGTTGCTTTAGAATTTGTTGCCAAAATATGTCTCGAAACTATTATTCTTTACATTTTAACATTAACTACTCATCTATTTATAATACTTGTAAATTAGCAGTCATTTGTTTCTGTTAGCCTTGGAAAATTAAAGCATTATATATTTAATTTAATATATATGTATATTTCTATTCGATTGTTTAATTTTACAAAGTAGGCCACAACGTGAAAGGCGAATATAACTAAACGAATATTTTCCCTGTAAAATAAAAAACAGCTAAACCGATGAACAGAATAGCGATGTATGGCAGAGGTCGACAGAAAAGGTGACAAAAACTGATGTGGAATGCAAATAATTCAATTAGTAGTCCAGAGAATGTGACATGAAGAAATGGGCGAAAGCCGAACGAACTGCACAAAGAGAAAGGAATAGGTTAAATCAAAAAATTATAGGAGGGAAAAAGTTAAAAGAACTGCCTCACAAAACAACCACGTAACAAGCAGCTCAAATATGGTAAAAGATTTGATGATTTATTTAATAACAAAGAAATTGAAATTCTGGTCTACGTATTGAAAATCTTTACTTTAGAAACAAGAAACTTTGAGAAATACGGAGTATTTTTAAGATTTTTGTCAGACATATTTGAGAATTAACTTTACATAACTCAAAAAATCATGTTCCTCAAATAGTTACTTACAGTAAAAATTAATTCTTATTAAATAAATTGTACAGCTTTTACTTAAGTTTGGACCGCTGAAAAAAATTAATTCAGAATAATATAAATTAAATATATGCTCTGAATAAACATTAATTAAGGATAAACTTTGGAGATGGCGGAATCATAGTCTAATTTTCATAACCAGGAACTGATCGCCAAATTTCATTACAATAACGGATACATGTAATATTTTTTTCCTAAAAGTTTATATTTGTTGAGTATAATAATTAATTTATCCAACTCCAAATCTATTAACCGATTTTATTTTATATCTGTTGCTTTCTACTACATACTAATAGTTAATAATGGTTTTTGAATAAAATGTATTTAACAATAATTAGTAGACCTATTACGTTATTTCGAAGAAAATTGTATACAGAATTTCAAACAATATAGCATTACTATCTAAAAATACAAATTTCTGTTGTTCAGTATATGTGATTTATAAATTAAATGGATTAAGAACCAAAAGGTTTACCAAGTAGCTATCATCCCAAATAAAACAACGACCGACGTATTATAGTGTTATTCTGTACATCTTTAACTACATATCAATTAAATACCTTCACAACTCAATTTTCAGCTCTTACTAGAAATGAAAAAACAAATTCGCCACGAAATTTTTTACTTTTGTTATAATACTATCAACTGCACCAAAAAATATATATATTTGGAAGGGGGGTTAGAGAAATTCCCAATGTTCTTTCCCCCATTCCCACTCCACCCCACGAATCCGCCATTACCCATTAAGTTAGCTAATCGTTATATGTATATATAACAAATAACAGAAATTTTGTGATTTCCAAATTGTTTTGGAATAAAGATGAATCAGTACCCATGATACTCAGTGATGAACGAGCGAAAGTATGTATATAGTCACACACCGTCACAAAAATGGAAATGAAATTGAATTCTTCAATAACAATTATTTTCAAACTTTTTTATTAACCTCTGTAGTATGGGTTATTACCATAATTCACAGAAACTAAGACAAACTGATGATGATTTAAAGTTAACGGAGCTATGGCACTATGTGCCACTTTATTTTTCTGCAATTTATATGTATTATATCAATATGTATTTAGAATTTTTCGTTATTATATACCTTGAATTTTGAGCCTTTTTGCGTTTGATATCATTCGGTAACCTCATTTCCCATTTTAAGGCAGAGAGAGCTTTGTAGTTGGATCCTAGTTTTCAAGGTTGCGGTTTGAATCTGCTTGGCCGTTCTGTGTACGCTAGGGAAGACTTTCCACGATCCAGTATCGATTATCAAATCTCTAACTTAAACTTACTTTCCTTGTTACGTATTATTGGGATTGGATGTACTTTAAATTAAATGTGCAAACAGAATAAATGGTAAGAAAGTTTATAATTTTAAAGTTTACTTTAAAAAATTTTAGATACATTTTGGGAAATTAATTACTTGCTAAATTAAAACTGAAAAAAACTGATTTTCTCTCTCAGGGGATGGTGGGCTTGAATTCATGTTCTAAATACTACTTGATGGTGACAATTGCCACTACGCCTTTCAGTAGATGGTATTGATGGATTTACGGTTGATTTAATACGTTACCAACACCCTCGTAGTGGATCATTTGGAATCGTTCAAGAGGTAGCTTCTGGAATTCGGAGGGTTGCTACGACCGGCTGAGCACCTCCTCTGAACTTCAACAATTTATCCTTCTCGATCATTCCTCCAACTATCTCACCTTGCCAGCTCAACAACTCAGCAACTACCTTCCACCCTCCTCTAACACTCAACAACTACTAACTTTTCATTCCTCCATCTCCACGACAACTCCAAAAGTAACTGCCTCAATATTTCTCATTAACCTCGAAACCTGTGATTTCCCATTCTCGATTCAGATTTTGTGCAATGGGAAACATTCTTACATTTTTCAGTTTGCAGATCCGGGGTTCACACGTCTGTCATAAAGTCGCGAAATGACACGCCCCAGAGGTTACTGAAATTCTGAGACGGGACAAAATATTGAGACCTAGGATTATCCAACCCTGGCCAGCGGCTTCTTAACCCTTCAAAAGACCACTCATTCAATAGATGTTCTTACGCCAGGTCTTCTGGTCATTACCTAAAAGGGGCAACGAACCATCTAGTTCCGCTTCTCGTAAAATTTAGTTTAACAAAATTTTATTTAATGAAAAACGAAAATTTATAATCTTCTAATAAATAAAAAGTATAAGTGTTCCTTTCCAAATTTCGAACACACAGTCTTAAAAGCCAAAAGAAAAATAATGTGGAAACCGTAACTCAAACGAGGAAAGAAAATATGTAAATATGTCTGAAACGTCAAAGAGGCAGAATATAAGAAGCTCCGCCAGTTTTGATTGCGACTAGTACGGAGACTATTTCTTCACATTCTGCTTTTTTGTTGTCCCAATTAAATCCTGCAATACAAATTTCATGAACACATGGAAGGATATAAAAAAGCAACACGAAATATTATATAAATATACGTAACTTTTGCATATTTGCATTCTAATTAGAACCGCCTTTTAAATGGAAGGCGTAACATTTTATTAAACCACGGCCTATGATTATGCTTTAAACTCGAATTTTGTCGAATTATATACTTAGTTTTGGAATTCATTAAATATTTTTTGGGTGATATTGAGGAAGATTTCTCAATCATTATAATTAATATATTTGTTGTCAAATGCAATTTTGAGAATCTTTGTGTATTTTTCTGTATTTTATAATGGTCAAATACGAAAAACAATCAATCAATATAATTAGTTTAGTTCGACTGACTATCTGTAAAAACTAGCAAAATAATTGCAAGTGATAATTACTAGAGTTAACATCATTAGACATAATTAATATATTTTCTATTAAAAGTTGGCAATTTTTGTTAGTATTTATACATAGAACCATTATTCATACTTTAAATTTCAAATCAGTTAGTGATTTAAATAAAAAATAAAATCGAAAGGCACGTACTTTGTATTTCAGGCATTTTTGCAACAAATTTTTTGTTAACTGCAAAGAAATAAATGGCCTTTTTGATTACTGCAACCGAGAAAAATAGGTCTTAAACTAAGGTTTGTAGAAAGATATTTGAAACGTTAAAATGTCTGTCATATGTAGTTAAAATTATTTAAATATTTATGCACACACTTATTTTGATTATAAAATATTATATATGTACTTACATATAAATATTATAAAACAGTAATAATAATATAATTTTTTTAATCTGATGGAATTTCATTTAGTATGACTATATTATAATCTCTGGACATTTCTTAGTTGAATAATACGGCAATAGTCCATGTATTCAGCGGTTTTCCTTTCCCACTAAAATATAATTTTGTTTTAAATCATGCATGCCTAAGTAGAGAAGAAAAAATTCAACACTGTGACGTAAAGTCTTAATTTTATCAATTTATATCTACAAATTCCGCATTTTGTTTTATAATTCAGTGACATTACGTTAATGGTAAAACTAAATTTTGCTTTACATTTCAAAACACCCTAGTCAAACATATTTTTACAGAGATAAAACGATTTAATTTATATTTCCGTAATAAAGTGACTAAGTCTGATACCAGCTTAAATTGTAAATAAATCAGCGTAAGTGAAACGTTTTGTTTAGACGAATAATTTACACTTAGTAGGTTCCGAATGAAGTTCGGTGCGCTTTGAAAGCAAGGAGTTCCGTTAACAAGGTAGCCACTACATTGTATGTGCTTAATGGCCCAAGACTTAGTACGCTGCTACACTGAATTGAATTTATTTACTTTCCCAGACCGCAAATTGTCGTCAGTGTTGCAGTAACGGGACACATGATTATGCACTGTCTGTACTACTCCATTAACTGCTGCACGTCCTTCTAGCATCCGTTTCCACCACGTTAAAGACGTCAGCATTTACGCGTACATACTTGGATTTGTAACTAATTCATTCACAATGCCATTTCCCTTATTAATGTAGGCTTCACTGAATTCCATTTTCTTCTTCGATAAGTTTTTACGTGTGTTGTGATATTTCATTGCTTAATTATTTACCTAGTGTGAGTTTATTTTGTATCCATGCTACAAACGTTCTATATTTCCCTTAGTAACATTTAAGTATTTTATTAGAATTATATTATATTTGTAACTAAATTAGACAGGCGAATTTAACAGTTCCGATTTGTAGTTTTGTTTCCTTAAACTTGTTATTCATTCTAGAATGTTATAATTTTTATGAAATGATATATTCTATTTCCTCATTGGAGTGATAATGGAATAAACAAATCAATTCAAATATTACATACATGAATCATAGAATAATAGACACTATAAAATAAATTAGAGGATGAATTATGTAATTTAGTTAACAAACTGGGGACTCAGCATTGCCCGGGTATTTATTTAGATTATCCCAGTAAATAATTTAATTCTTCGCCAACACATGATTAAACCAGCATTGAAAACGACCCAATATTGACCTCAAATATATTCCCAGAATCTCGAGGGAATAAAAATACTCGAAGTACAATAGAATGGCTGAAATACTTTCAGTACTCTAATAGAATAAAATTTCTTTCCAACTTAAAGGATGAATTTTTACTTAAATCACAAATTAAAGGTCAAAATGTAACACAGGGACCCCACTTACACCTTATTATTTTCATATGACTCTTTTCCACCCCCACTCCTCATATGCTGGTAGAGGTTGAAATTATACACAAGTCGGGGATAACACTATAAAAATTAATTGACCTCAAGAATTCTTTTTCGACTCAAATATGAGTCTTTATTATTCTTATATCCTGGTGTCTCTTACCCGCCCCCATCCTCCGGTCAGAGGCTGAACTGCATTTTAAAGGTCAGATAAAAGTCAGAGACTCCCATACCACCGATTTCGATACCAAACTTGACTATTTTGTTTTTATTTTCATATGAATAATTAGAAATTATAGGCAAAAAATTTCACCGAAAACGCTATAAAATTAATTGACCCAAAATAAATATTAGAAGAAAATAACGTCAGTTTATGGACTTTTAAAAATTAACGCCCCTCCACCCCCACCCCAAATGACGGTAACCGGTTATTACCCCAAATGTGTTGATTACTGATAGCCAAGAGCACCACACCCCTAACAATACTCCCCTTCGCTTGCAGTATCAGAGATTACACTACCAGATTAATTGGGCCAAGAACGCATTCATATGAAAAAAAAATCGACCATTTTTGTTTATTTAAAATTTTTCACCCCCACCCCTCTTGGTTGCGGGATGGGACCATTCGGCGCGGCCGATTCGGCGCAGCCGTTTCGACGCAAGCCAGTTCGGCGCGAAACTCGCATAACATTATTAGACGTAAAGCAGCCGTTTCGGCGCGAAACACACTTAACATTACAAGACATATAACTTCATATTTAGCAAAATTTTTAAATATATTCCTAAATACTTAATCAGTTGCAATACATGAGAGTTGTAAAACATTAATAGTAAAACAAGCTATAAGTATGAGTTCCACAAATATGGACTAAGCGTCGTAGGTTTATTTAATTAAATATTAAGCTACGTTTTTATGACTAATTATCTGGACTTTTCATTAATATTTGAAGATGCCAAATTATTTATTCATTTAACAATTTGTAACAATAACTCATGAGACTTTTGTGTTCAGAATAAAAATCGAAATATTTATCTTTCAATGAAACATAAATTTTATAAAAGTAGCGATTTAAATTTATTTAAATTACTTGTCTTTTAATAATAATAATAATAGCCGAATTGGTCTGATGTGATGCGTCTCACTCACGAGTCTAAAATAAATATTATATTTTACATCTGAAATTATAATATTTTTCTAATAAATCTTATGGTTGTTTCAATATGTATTCTTCCACAAAACTGAATAATTTTTCACATTGAATTTTATATTTTTCCAAGTCCCATAAATGCGGATATTAAATGTGGGCATAGTTTGGCCAATATAACTGTAATTACAATATAAACAGATACCGAAATTATTAATTTTATTTTTAATATTTTAACATAGCTTAAATTATTGCAAGATTTTAAGATAATTCGGATATCATAATTCATTAAATCATGTCATAAGTTTGTATTATTTCTTACTGCGTAATTTTACGGGTAAATTATTAATTTCATATTAATCTTAGTCAACCCAATTTTAATGTATTTGTAAGCGAAATGCAAAGGATAAATATTAAGAAGAACACAATATTTATTTTTCCCAGATTAAATTTATGATAGCGCTGACGTTATAATTTGACGTCCATATTTACTGAATTATAAAGCATAGTATCTTATGCAATAATGGCTGATTTGACATGTAATTAAGAATTAATCCTGAGTAAGTAGATATTTTTATAGCAATTGGTAACTATCTTATTGACAGAAACAATAACCAAAACATCAAGAAAATTGACAGAGTGATCTTTTTCAATTCAATTTTAAAGTTTCTTTCAGTGTTGTAATTATTAAAAGTATTGAGCAAATGGTTTATGTGGAATCTGAGGATGATACTAAAAAGTCATCATTCTTGAAATATCTCAGTGGTTTTAAATCTAAAGATGTAATACATAAGGCTTCCAAATCTCTCATAATTTGCGCGAATAACGACAAAGAAAAATTCCCAAGGTAGAACCAATGATTTCGTGATAGTAAATGTTCTTGAACGAAAAATAAGTGGAATTTATAATTACATTTATTAAGATAAGAATTTATGATAAAATAATTTTTGTCAATTTCGAAAAGTAGTTATCCCATCTATTTTTAAAACTTGGTGTAATTAATTGATGCATGGGCTAAAAATTAAATAAGAACTCTTCATCTAATGATAAGAAAACATGATCATTAGTGACGTTTAAATGGTCCAAAAACTTAAAAGACGTTTTGACTGTAAAATTATTTTCCTTATTAAGAGAATTATATAAAAATATAGAAATGTTATGAAGAGGGCTGCTAGTAGAAGAAACGATAATTCTGACAGATAAATTATATGCTAGAGCATAGGCTCTGGCACTATTATCAGAAGTTAAAAACTAGGAGTTAAAAAGTGCTACTGTCCACAAGTCTTTTC
Source organism: Eucriotettix oculatus (assembly GCA_034510155.1). NCBI lineage: Eukaryota > Metazoa > Arthropoda > Insecta > Orthoptera > Tetrigidae > Eucriotettix > Eucriotettix oculatus. The sequence goes on from CM067381.1 coordinate 7,347,637, forward strand.
AAGTTAATTTCTAATTGATCAACAACTAAAGTAATGGATTTAATTTTTATTGCAAGTTCTATGAATTTATTTGTCTGGTAATAACGTTTCAACTTTATAAAACTATTTAGTCAAATTCCTTTGGCACATTCACTAAAGATAACATTAGGATTATTAGAAATGTACATTTTGGTGTTTTGCACAACTTATGATAATTTTCTATACAGAATTAACTCATTGTTAAAGTTTTCCATTGTAATTATGGAACTAACAATATGCTTATTATTTGTAAGTGTTATTTGAGCCTCGTTGCTTGTGCGACATGCACAACAAATTTTTATCCATTTCAATTTCTTTTTTCCGTTAATAATTTTTCATTTTATAACATAATTGTATTATACCTATATATTGTAAATATTCATTTTTATTTTAATCGTAAAAGATGAGGTTTTAAAATTTAAGAACGGAACGTCGTGAACAAACTATTGTTAATAAAGTTTATATCACTTTTTTCTGATATATAGGCTGTTTTTCATTTTATTAATATTAATATAAGATGTGTATTTGTATAAAATAACTTATTTGAAACAAATGTCCACGATATTCTCGTTTATCGCCACGTTAATGTCCCCGCGCCCAACCTTGCGCCGAAACGGCCGCGCCGAATAGTTCTTGCACCCTTTGGCTGCACCGAATCGGCCGCGCCGAACTGGCCGCGCCGAATCGTCCTAGACCCTCTTAGTGGTAGCCGAGTATCACTACCTCAGTGCTTATTTCCTTGTCGCAAAGAACAAAAAAATTTGGTCGAAATTGATCCACTCGTTTAGATTTGTAAGCGGGAAATACATATACACAAACAGACAGAGACACCCAGATGCACACATTCATGTAATTTTATTATAGACATTATTTGCCTTTTTAAAAGCTGTAATAATTTCATGCATATATCAAAACAATTTATTATTGTGTCCTGCACAATATTTACAATTATGCATATTAACAGGAATTACTATTTAATTATCAACGGGAGTTCTCAGGTTTAATTACTGCGATAACAGAGATTTTATTTTGGGACGATCTTCTTTAGTCTCTTGCCGATTCTGGATCTACTTCGTAGCGTATTATCCTTCCACCTGGTCGAGTTGTGAACTTGCCCACAGTCGACAGAAAGGTAATTGATTTGGTACTACTGGGTTTTTCCAGGAAAACCAGTTTTCCTCCTCCTTCTCTCATGAAACAGATTTAATTGTTAGTTTCTTTCTTCTCCCCTACTTCCTCCTCCCTTCAAGTTCCGACTAAGACACTTCTCATCTCCACGGCAGCTTCCTCCCTTCCTTCCAAGTAAGACTACCCAATTTACAACCTTCTCACCTCAGAGCTAAACTCTCCTTCTCCCCTTCTCTATGAGAAAACGCCACCCCGCTTTTAACTCTTTAATGGTATATATCCGTTAAACTAAGTGTCTTTATCAGCATATAAGTTACGTATAATGTTTAAATCTGCTTGTATTAAGGCTCGGTGAAAATAAATCAAACTAAGACTTGCGGGCGGGGAGGAACGATATACTCCTGTACAAGACAAAATGTAACGTGTTCCCCAAGAAAAAAGGAAAAACTATCAGACTCACCTTATACGAATTATCTACAGGATACTGTAACATAAAAGAATAGATTAAGAAAGAAAAGGATAAGAAAAAAGAGAAACGTGCTAGGAAAGACTTCAGTTGCAAAAAAATTGTCTTTGGAAAAGGAAATACTGATTAAGCGAACAAACATGCCCAAATTAAATATAAGAAAGAAAACACGAAACGTGGTAAGATTTTTCTTAAATTAAATTAATTGTAATTAAATGTATCCTGTCCCGTTCTGCCCCTAGGAAAGGGGCGGAACGAAAAATGTGTAAGTTCCTTTTTTAAACTTCATCAAATATCTAAATTCATTGTTTTAAGTTATATAGATAAGTAAACAATAGAATAAACTAATTTTTATACTTTTATAAAGTGATTTTTCTTTTACAATAATTTTGCAAATATTGTTAAACAATAAATGTTTGGTTTCGCCACGACTTCCCCTAACAAACTTGAATGCACAATATTGTCGGTAACATCATTCTGCCTACTTGAATTCTTAAGAGTTGTTTAAAATCACTTGTTCTCCCTCATCCAGATTCAGTTTTTGTTATACTTGTGAGGGGAGTCTGGTTGGTGAAAGAAAGGTTGTTCGTTTAGTTTATCTCATTCTCAGAGTCAGTAAAATTGACCTTGCATAAGTTTTATGTTACAGGAGAAACATTATGTTAATGGGTGGGCAACTTTCCCGACGGATGTAAACACGCGGTTGTACACAACAACACACCCGCTACAACTGCGTCTTCCAATCGAGTTTGCTATTTTTCACCCACAAAGGTCGAACGGAGTAATGACGTCACAAGAGGTTTTTGTGTCCGAGCATGTATATTTATTTCCATTCATTTCATACAATCTTCATGAACACCGAAATCGATGAACATAATATTGAGAACATGTTTAAGGAATTTCGCAATCGAATTGCAATAATAGAAAAATGTCCAGTATCTCCGAAACATTGTCTCGAACCCGAACAATCAAAATTATTTAGCAAACAAGTTTGTACTTTTAATAAGTGTCCATCTACAAAAGTGTAAATGAGTCAACAATGATAAACCCAAACTACATTCAATGGTGTTTTATGAATGACATTATTTAATACTCAATCACTAGTTTACTGCTTGAATTAGATACATTTAAACTAGACATTGGAAATTTTTCTTTTGCAAATTAATAATTATTAAATTTACTATATTTATTTAGCTAAAATTACACAGTTAGTTGTGGCATTCTCAAAAATGATTCGGAAAGAAAAAAAACGCACGATTATTCACAAAGCCTCAATTTTAAATATTGTCAAATGTTTTCAATTCGAAGAAAACAGTGAATTCAATGTATGTTAGCATACAGACTGTGTTCAATTATGTTGTTGTTGTTGTGGTTTTCAGTCCTAAGACTGGTTTGATGCAACCCTCCTTGCTACCGTATCTTGCGCAAGCCTTTTTATTTCCTGTTAACTAGCACGCCCCATAAAACCCTAATCATGTTAGCGTATTCCATCCTTGGCCTCCCTCTTCTGTTCTTACCCCACACACTTCCCTCTAATGCTAATTTTACAAGAACCTCGTGTCTTAAAACGTGGCCAATTATATACCTGTATGTAATGTTATGAAGAAGTGAAACAGTCTCGTACTCGTTCAGTTAGCCAGCAAAACAAGGATACGGTCATAACTGAAAAACCGAATAATCCGAAAATCTGTGCACTTATTGAATAATTTATGGAATACCTGTGATGCGCGGTGCTTTTTTGTAGCAGAATTTAATTCATGACATGTTACGGGAGTTAAATCTAAGCCTGGGCACGAAATTTGAATCACGAAGTTTCTGACGTTCAAGAAGGTAGAGCCAATCTATTTCAGGAGAGAAAGTAAGTTGTGGATTGGACTTTAAAATAACCACTGACGTTCGGAATGGGACAATAAAAGTTAGTCGTCGATTATCACGTGATGCTAATGGGCTATGAGTGGTGCAGGCTGGAAATTAATAGCAAGAAGTGTAAAATATTCTAGAGTGGATGTTATCATTCAGGACGAGATGAAATCTAAATGCTGAAAGGTGATAGTGGGCAAAAGGGAACGTTGTTAGACGTCTGGAATAGGAAGTTAGTTATGACTCGCTTCGTGAGAGCAGACTGCTTTACGATGAGAACACTCTTACGCAAGGTATTTAATATGCTATCTTTCTATTAGCGTTTCCGTTAACTTAAATTAGCACAGAACGACTTATCATTGCTTTAAAATGTTATTAAAATCGATTAAAAATAGATTTAATTCCTCGCAGTTACAATACTTAATACTCTGACCTGGGTTGATATTTCGCTTACTAAAATAGACCGGTAAGAATTATTTAGCAATAATAACAGTAACAATAATATTTAAAATAAAAAATTCGTTGCGTTCTTCGAATTTTTTTTAGAGATTCACGTTTCATGCTCTATTTTTAGTTACATATATACATCTAAACACAAGAAAACAACAAATGAAATAAATTGAAAACCTACCTCCCTGCTCTTTTCAAAAAATGATATATTTTGGAATATTTACTTTACAAATTGAAATATAAAGCCATTTGATTCTGTTTCTCAGTGGATGCTGGGCGTAAATTACTGGTCAAATACTAATTGACGGTAGCAATGGTTACTGTGGCTTTCAGAACACGGCAGAGATCGAATTTTTACTGGATTTAGTACGTTACCGACACAGAAACTCATAGGTAGATTTGGCCAGACCTTTGAAACCGTTGAAGCCATTCAAGTGAGTTTCTAGAATTTTGCTGCTACCGCTGACCTTTGAAGTCTGCCGAACGCCTCTTCCTGAGACCACTTTTCGTCCGATCAACAACGACTCTCCAAATTTTGTTCAAGGACCGTTCTATAACTCCATCACTAACTCTTCGTCCTTCCAGCTCTACGACAACTCAGCAACTAATCTCTCCTCAAACTTTCATTAACTACAAAACTTATGATTTCCCCTTCGCGATTCAAATTTTTGCCAATAGGAAACAAAATTTTCAAATTTCCAGAACGGTGTTCACACAACTGTCCAAAAAGTCACAAAATGACATGCACCAGAGGTTATTTATCCTTCTGTGGGAACGTCTAAACCTGCCAAAATATTAGGATCGCAGATTACTCCATCCGACACATGATATTGCTGGCAGCGACTTCCTAATCCCTCAAAGCTATACTTTTATAGACGTTTTGATTATGTGAGGCCAGACTTTCGGGTCGTTTACCTGAAAGGGGCAAAGATCCCTCGAGTTCCGCCACTCGTAAAATTTAGTTAAACAAAATTTTATTTGATTTAACCTTTTTAATAATTTAGAATGTATGTATACACTACAATAATAGGGTCCCATACATTGATTAAGGTACGATAGACAATGACAACCATGTCTAGGCTAGATTTAAAAATAGTACGATTGTTGAAGCGCTAAGAGAATTGAACCTGTTGCGAGATGAAATTAGAAATTGACCTTACGTTAAAAAATTTCGGGCTGGTTTAATTACTTATTTTTATTTAATTGAAAATTGGTATCTTGTTAAAAAGTAAAAGGGATTTTCAATAAGGGCGGTTTGATGTTGAAATGGAATAAAAAATTCCGTTAATGAGGTTTTAACGAATTTCATCTTTTATTTGAGATGCCCATGCATGCCATTATGTATGAAATGTAACATCTATCAAATTCTCACGGTGGCATGGATCCGAGTGGTCCAATTTTCACTGACTGCCACATAGATCGGGCTGAATTTAAGGAATGGCCTGGCATAAGTTAACTTCAAGGGCATCGGTCGATTGCAGCTTATTGGCATAGAACTGCCACTTCAGGAATCCCCACAAGATAAATTTTGCGGGGTCAAATCGTACGATCTTGGTGACCAATTCACGTCACTTCTGCGAGAGATACCCTTACCCTCAAATAGTTCATGCAGAATGTCCATCGTGGCGTACCTGCTGGATCCGCATGTAGTCTATGTCCATGTCGTTCAATTAGGTCTGTTACGGTGATGGCCTACCCAATTCTTTTTCAAAAAAGGACGGACCAATGACGTCGTCGGCCCAAGCAGTAACTTTTTGTTAGAAGCCTTATTACGTGTTCCTATACCATTCATCCGATTTCCCTGAAATTTTGGTGTTAAACGATCATCCCAGAGAAGTTTTAGGTCCTTCCTTTCCCCCCTTCCACGGCGAAAAAAATACCTAAAGTCATATAGAACTTGCAAATGGACAGACTATGCCCTCACATCAAACGTGGTAATTTAATTTCTGTTAAGCTTATAATAAGTCTAACAATTTATATGAGTAAGAGTACTTTTTATTTTGTTAATGATAATGCAAAAAGGTTTTATAAGCCTCAGTGCAGACACAATTTATTTTTCGAAGGACACATCTGCACTTTACACATTATTTGCATAAATATTTAAGTTGTACACATTATTTCACGATAATATAATTTACTGTTTCCGTGCATTTTTGTGGAGAGATTTCGACCAAATTCCGTTCACCCGTTCCTTGAGACGAAAGCAAGCAAGGACTGTAGAGGTAGACAGTACTACCACCCTTAGGGGCGGGGGTGCAGGATACGGAAATTTTAACGTAAATAGACGACAAATGTGTGCATGCGAACAATTACTTGCACGGTAAAGGAGTTCGATAGTGTCTCTGTCAGTATTATAGATTTTCAGACTTTTTAATACTATTCTTATTTAAGTTGATTTGTCGACTCTGTTAAGAAACTGCGTGATTGCGGTGGTTATGATGTAATTCAGCTCTCATAAAGTGAAAAGGTAAATTTTCAAAAAGGTGACTATCTCGCTGATGGTTTAATCACATGTTTACAAAGAGATTACAGTCTAATAAAATACTGTAGTGGGCAAATATAGATGAATTCCCGATCGCCCGGGAAATTTTTTTAAAAAAATTGCTGAATTAAGAGAAAGTTTGCAAATATAATTTCAATAATTGATGTTATTCAAAGTCAATTAAAATATCAGGTAAATAATGCCAAGTAAATTTATTTTAGTTAATTAAAAATTACATTTTTGGCACTCAACGTAATTAAGAATAATTAATTTTTCGATTCAATCAATTGTAAATTACAGTTAATGTCTTCCTAACGTTAATTAATCCATTAAATGATTGTGGGGCAATTTAAATTTGAAATGTATTGAAAATATAACAATTTTAAATATTGAAAAACTTTGTAAAAAGTCTCATTAACTTTTAGTTGTTACTACATTACATTCAGTACTACTGTAGTTTTTTATTTATTTATTCAAATTAGCTTAAAGCTAATTACATATTCTTAGTTCTATCTTTTTACATAATACAAAACATATTCTAAATACACATTCAATCTTTGCAATTATAAAAATAAACTATTTATAAATACATTTATACTTTTGGTGTCCTTAGCAGATACTGGTAACTCATTGTATAATACTAAACCTTTATTAAAAATCGAATTTTTTGTACTTTTTAAATTTAAGTGGCCTATATAAAAATTTTCCCTACCCCTAGTGTTGGGACTATATACCTCTGAATTTCTTTTTATCGAAATATTGAAATAATCTGGTAACTGTTCGTTACCTATTTTATGAATAAAAACCACAAATAAGTAATTCTGAAAATGAAAACTTAGACAAAGTAAAGACTGTTATATAAACACGTACATAATTAGAGCCATAAATGGCAATCAAAATACTTCAACATTCAACAGAGGCAGTTAATGGAAAAAATGGCACCAAGTCCCAAAATTTTCGCCATAAATCACCAGAAGATCAAGAACGGATAAAAGTTAAATTCTTTACCCATGTAGTATTGTAAATACTTGCAGACGGAGCCGATTAGTTTATAAAGAATGTAGAGGCGTCGTAGAATGTGTGAGGGACAAACCTATAAAAGTTTATTGCAAGTCTAAAGCACTGAAGCGGCACGATCTTCATAGCCCTGCGGAACTAACGTACTGTTCTTTACTGAAAATATCAGCATCCTTTCTCCAGTCACATACCTTGGCTTTGTTCGCATTTTTATAATCGTCAATATTACCTGATTGGTAATACAAGTTGTGAGGAGGTTCATGAGACGCATTTGGAAGGGGTCTAGTACGAATTCTCGACAGACACTCTTCCGATGCACGTTTTCCTGCCCATAATATCCATATTGACGTTATTCCGACTGTTCAAAATCCAGATTAACATCCCGAAGGGTCATTTTCCCGAAAAGTCCGAAATAAAGCAGAATTTTAATAGAACATTTGATATGTTACATCAGTGGTTCCAAAACCTTTTCGGTTCCCGACGCCCTTCTTATGTTACAATTTATCCGCGACTCCCTAACTCCAACCCAGTTAAAGTCCACTGTCAATGCAGTAACATTAATTAAAAATATAATGATGAAGGAACTCTGATTTCAAAATCACAAAATTAAATGTTAACCAATGAGATGGATGAGATAGGAATAAAAGAGGATAAAGCAAACCTCCTCTACTGTTTCCCGTTTATATTCCCACAATACATTGTATTACCACCGATGATCCTTTTTCGCATAGATAGGAAGTTGCATAAATCGCATGAACGTGGTCCTGGAGAAAGAGTTTAATATGAGGATATATAGGGGGAAAATCAAGGTAATGGAGAGTAGTAGGGAAACAGTGGAATAGTTTTAGATTGGAAAGGGATATTTTGAAGGAAACAAAGGAATTCTGCTACCTGGGCGGCAAAATAACTAGGGATGGTGGAAGTATAGTAGTCATAAAGAGTAGGATAGCACAGGCAAGGAAGGCTTTCGCAAAAAGAGGAAGTTACTTACGGCTAACATAAGTCTGGTATTAGGAAATCATTATTAAAAAATGTTGGTATGAACTGTGGTGTTATATGGGTGCGAAAGGTGGACGGTAGGAGTTGCAGAAAGGTAAAGAATGGAAGCCTTTGAAATGTGATGCTAAAGTAGAATGCAGAAAATCATATGGGTGAATAAATTCACTACGAAGAAGTTCTTAACAGAATAGGAGAAGAGCGAGCAATATGGAGGGCGTTGACTAAGAGAAGTGATAGATTAATAGAACACGTTTTAAGACATGAGGGAAGTATGTGTTGTAAGAACAGAAAAGGAAGGCCAAGGATGGAATACGCTAAGAAAATTACGGAAGATGTAAAATGTGGTAGTTATGCAGACATGAAAAGGCTTGCGCAATATAGGTTAGCATGGAGGGTTGCATCAGACCAATCTTTGGACTGAATACCACAACAAAAAGAAAATATTACATTAAATATCACATTCCCCGTTCCTATAGTATTAAATGGGCGGGCCTTCACGTGGTTGAGTCTCGTGTAGCATAATACAAATAAAAGGAAGTTTCCTCTACACGAAAGGAAAGAAATCGAAGAGAGTAAGAAGTAGCATATAAGGAGGTATTCCAGTCTCTGTGTTTCTAAATACACTTTCCCATAAGCTTAACTCATATTTTAGACGTTAGATGATGGACGTACGACAAGATTTGTCCCCTTCTTGAACAATGATCCAGCTGTTTTCAATCCTAGTCAAGGCATGGAGACGGATATGCTGAGTCCTCGCAGCAAATCCCCACAAAGAGCGCCACCTGCATGTTGTATGTTTAAATAAGATTTCCCTTTGTGATATTCAAGCGAATTATGGGAAGGATTTTATGCTATGGTACACCCTTGCTCTTCCATCATCGTTTCCCATTTGCATCCTTTCCCATGCTTTCGAAATAGAGATATCTTCACATTGACGATCCTTGTGTAGCCTGTCACGGAAAATTGTACTTTTTCCTGCAATAAATATAGCCAATTTGTTCGTTTTTGCGTATTTGCAATACCAGTTTAAATCCTTTTTTAGTCAAACGGAATCAATTATGTATAAATTCATATAAAAAAATTAATTTATTATTTCCTTATTGCAAGACCGAACATGCGTAAATCAGAACCTATTACAGATGTTTCACGTCGGAAACTAATTTTTTTACTGAAATTCCATATTAACTCATCTTTTAAGGATGCGAGTCATACAGGATAGTGGACCTACAATTTCCGCCCCAGTGACAATGACAGATCTAAAGCCATTGGTCATAAAAAGAATGTAACACCTTTTCCTCTTTACAGAAAGTGTCCCGTGATGCAAACAAAGTGTATCCAATCATTTCAGGCTTACGTGTAACCAAACGTAGTGACTTTTCTATATAGTCGTTTTCAAATCTGAGCCGATTTGACCCTGAAACTTTTCATTGTGCCGCTGCGCTGCAGTAACGCTTTGTAGTCATCCATTATTGATTGACTTGTCACGGAAACGTTTCTCTATTTTGCTGTAACACAGAACGGTTCCTATTTAGAAACCGTTATAGTATGTCCGAAATACTGATCTCCGGATTATAGCCATAAAGGAATAAAAAAAAATATGCTGGTGGACTGACTCCTCATGTACCCAGTGGTCCGACAAAACCTAGACAATTAACACCTTGTGAGAATATTGAAAAGAAGAAAGACAACTGATCCCAGGTAAAATGCAGTATATTAAATCACAGTGACCTCTAAACAGTTCAGAAAAACCTAGTCCATAAAAAGAATTTTATATTTGTTCGAATATAATGTTTATTCTCTAAAGACTAGTTTTAATTGATCATATAATAAAACTTATTTTCCTATAATGGACTATGTTTAACATTTGATCTATTTTGTGAATTACTAAATGTGCTCTATAAAACTGATGTTTCATCTTCACAATCAAATAGCTTTTACTATTTTCTAATTATTATAATGTAACTGAAAAGAAGTAGAGAACAAGAACAAATTAATAATTCCTTTCTTCACAAATAAAATTTTGTGATTTCCACCAAGAATACCATCGAATTCAACTTGAAAACAGAATAATTTTAAACTCTTTTACTAATCAACACATTCCAATCACCAAGCATGTATTCATTGTTTTGTATTTATTATTACTACAACAGGTGGGCACTATCCCGTTGGCAGTATTGATAAAAATAAAGAAAAAGGTAAATTGTTGAAAAATTAAAAAACAAACAAAGATAAATTACAGAAAAAAAAATTAAAAATACAATTTTAAAATATTTCACGCCCCTTTTTTATTTACAAAATAAGCACCTAACTTTTCGGTGTTTCTAACTTATTTTTGAAAACATTTGTATTTTTAGGTAAAGCCTCTAATACCCTTGCAGGCAAAACATTCCATTCCCTTATAACCCTGTTTACGAAGGAATATTTTCCCACATCCGTTCTTTGGTCCCTTTCCTTTAATTTGTAATTATGGTCGTTTTTAAAGAAAACTTTAGGTATACTCAGCCGCTCCCTTATTTCTAAACAGGCCGGCTCGTCCGTGTAAGCTTCGTAGAGTTCCCCAAGTCTAGCCTTTTTCCTCCTAGCACCGGGTGGTTCTAATTTAGTTTCGCCCCCACGCAAAACCCCCGCCCGTTTCTGAAATTTATCCAGGACATTGATGAGCTCCGCTAATCTTGCTGCCTCGTATTCTATCATAGGTCTAACTAGAGAAGTGTAAGCAGCTGCCTTGGCCTGTCTTGTATTTTTCTTCAATATTCTGTTTATGAAGTGTAACTCACTCCATCCCTTCCGCGCTACTAAGTTACTCCCAGATATTTACACATTTCAACTAGCGCCACTTTTTCGTTTCCTATTTTATATTCCCCTGAATAACCATTTTCTTTTTGCTAAAAATAATTGTTTTACTCTTAAACGAATTTATTTTCATCTTATTAATTTCTATCCATTGATATATCTTATCTAAATCTGCTTGAAGAGCGATTTAAACATATATATTGTCTATTTTTTGTAAATTATGCAGTCGTCCACAAACAATTTAATTTTAGATTTTATTCCCGTCGACAGGTCATTCACAAAAGCCAAGAACATTATTGCCCCGATTACACTGCGGAACACCAAATTTAATTTCTATAGGATTGGATTGTTCAATTACCCGGACTCTATGTCAATGTTGAACTAACTGACATAACAAATGTCTAATAAGATTAGGTAACAAGCAGCCATTTAAGTTGTAGTGACAATTCACTCTATTTTATGGTTTATTGATTATGAATCTGATTTATTCAGGATTTACTAACACTTCACTACACTACATTATCTTTGTTGACTAGAGAGTTCATATATTTTTCCCTATCTCATTTCTTTAATTAGGGATTAATTAAATTAATAAATCATCGAATTTCCTTCTACAGTATCTACTAGGAATTTATGAAGAAATGCCTTTCAATTGTTTAGAAGGTAGGAATAGTAAAAGGCACTGTAGTTGTGAGTTCACCCTCAAGTGTAGCCAAAATGAAGCATCTGTCCCAGTTGTCATAAAAGCAAAGATGACCGTGGAGCTCCGTGCAGTTATATGGTAGGCAGCTCGATTTCGTGCTCAGTTGCTTCCTTATTGCGGGCCACGCACTACGATGACCCTGATAACATTGCATTTCCCTCGGGTCAGTCAGCCACGTCTCTGTGATTTACCGCAATGTCCCACGTCTCAACATTTAAGTTATACTGTACACGCTACATGAAATATATAGCTATCCCGTACGACAGGCCGGAATTGTTTAACCGTGGGGACAATATTTTTTTTCCGCCTTGTCTTATTTCGTTTCGGAATGCCACACACGGCGAGGGAAAGACGTTACGGCAGTCAATTCTAGGCTAAACGGCTTTTAGAATACAATTACTCAATCAAAACTTTAGCTTAAACGTTTACACTTCAAATAATAAATTCTTGTACTACATCGCATCAAAATTATATTTATAAATACTGCATTAATAGTCGTTTCGGCATTTGATTACGTTAACGTTAATTTAAAATATATAATTTATTCATTGTTAAAATTAGTTCTTGTAGACTTAAAATAATATTAATATTCTTCTACTACTGATCGCAATACTTCGTAAAGGCCGAAAAAATACATATTCTATACATTGAAACGGTAGTAAACCACATGTAGTGGAGATTAGATATTGAGTAGTCATTAAGATAGATATGTACTAGATGTTTAATAGTTATTAAAATAGATATATTCCGTTTTAGTATCCGGCTGACCGTATGGAATATACGTTGCTAGGCGAGACAACGTGAGAACATGGGCTTGAGGCTTTTAGCGGGGTAAGTGGGAATTTTCCAGGCCAAAGAGGTGCGAAATATTGCGCTGACCTGGAAGCACGTGCCCCCCATATAAATTATTTTTAATTATTGATAATAATGGTAAAATGGTTCTTCACGGCTGTATAACCATATTATTCAAAACAGCAGATAAGGGAATGATTTTTAAGTTAGGTGTTTGGTGAAGGCGAGTCAATCACCATAGATATATACGACACGGCACCTCTGGCTGGGAATGCAAGAGTGCATGTTCGATTTGAAATACGGGGTGGTGCTGATGCTGCGAGGGTATATGTGGCCCTCGGCTGCCATTCATCGTCCCACAACTCTGAAACACGAAGCCAATGGCAAAACAATTGCCGCGCGCCTGTAACGTGATAGCATCGAGACTGCTACGTAACGAAAAATAAAATATTACGAGCCAATAAATTGGCTTCAGTTGCGGCCCGAAACCGCAACATATCACATTGTGTTTAGAAAGCCCATGGCAACGTATAACTTCGGGAAAGCAACAATAGGCGCTAAGAAACAACTACTCCACGTACGTCACGACACGCCAATGCTGCAATAATTACGTCGCTCTGATGCATCAGTAAGTCTAAACTCTTCCTTAGTATTTCATTAAAATATTTAATATATATTTAAGTTAATATGTTTCACTTACCTCACTACGTCCTCTCGTTCTGATATACGACTTTCCTTATTAACCTTCACTTCGATATTTTGTTTCTCAATCACCCGTTATTTTCGAGTAGGAGTGCTTAGAATTAAAATAATTTTGCATTTTTTTGTTATTAATATTTTATTACATTGTAATTTTAAAGTTAATATTTTTTCTATTCATCTTATAAATCTTTCAATAAATTTTTTTCATTATATTATTGTTCTTATTACTATTATTTTATCATAATTTTCATATTAAAATTAAATTTTCTATTAGTTTCCATAAACGTTAAAGCAAATAAATTTCAAGTTAGATGACGATAAAAATTAGGGGGAGAGAGAGAGAGAGAGAGAACCCAATCAATTTCCTTTTTCGGTGGCATAGACGCCTTACAGGTCGTCGTCGACCCGTGGGGTGATATAAATCCCTTTGGGAATGACTACATTAGAAAAATCCTAAATTTCTAATCGACGGACGAGGGCTTGGCTCTTCCAGCCGTTTCCGGCGAAATTGCTCAAATCCATGGAGCACTTCTAACCACAGAGAAACGTAAAAGAAATAAGGATTTATCTGGAATACCGGTCTAATATAGCAGATGTTTCACCCTGTGCCTCTAAACTCTTTAAGCTACTTAAAATGCACTTAGAGGGCAAAGTTTGTCGATGACCAAACGGTCAAGGAATTTTTGCGCGAATGAATGGAGGCAGCCTCCTTCTTTCGACGAAAAACAGTTAACTGAAAACTTTTTCAAGGTTGGAAATAATGAATTTGTATAAACGATCTTTAATATATCGTCATTAAGGTACTTTTACAAAGCAAAAGACTTTTCATCTCCCTTCTTACTGTGGATACGTTGTAATGATTTTTTACTGGTGGGATGGGGAATTGAATTTATTTACTTAATTATAATATCATTAATAATGGGTATTTATTAGTGATAAGAAAGGCTAATTTAACTTAAATATTCTGAATTTAATATAAATAAAATATTATTAAAGAAAACATTATTAAAACAATTAATTTGCATTAGAAAACTCTGTGGGGTGAATTGGGATGAAATTTACATTCTAATGGCATTAGACATGAGAAATGTGAATTCTTTCTAATTCAATACATCGATATCCGCTTAGTTTCTGCGTCTACATCCCGGTCTGCGTCGGTGACGATTGCTGCATCGGCAGATGACCGCGGTTCATCACACTCCGGGCTGAAACTCGTGGACAGCTCTGGAAGAGACTCCCTTATCTTCTCCCAGCGACTAACAATTCAGTTTCGACAAATATCGCAAGTTTTCCCGGTGCATATGTTGCAACGATGACAGTTAACGTCATCGAAACGTCGTGGCCAGTGCCTGCTCTCACCCTGTAACATCATCTCTCCGGCCTCTCTATATCAACTGTCCTCCGTCTCCCAACAACTTCTGTCCCTCGTCTCCCAACAACTTCTGTCCCTCGTCTCCCAACAACTTCTGTCCCTCGTCTCCCAACAACTTCTGTCCCTCGTCTCCCAACAACTTCTGTCCCTCGTCTCCCATCAACTTCTGTCCCTCGTCTCCCATCAACTTCTGTCTCTCGTCACCCAACAACTTCCACGTAACTTCGGTGGGAACTATATAATTCCAACCCACCAATAAGCTGTTATCCGCAAAATAACTTCTATTGATTTGCTCTTTAACAATTGCAGCCAATAGGAAAAATTTCAACCATTTGGGCCTAAATACTGCATGTGTTTTGAGCTTCTTCGTGAGATTCCAAATTTCTGTTTTCGCCAAAAGCAGCCCCTTAATTACTCACGGAGATTCCTTTTTTCACATTCAGCCACTTTGTGTATTAATACATTACAACATACGGCTGATAAGTTTTAATGATTGTTATCTAGCTTCAGAAAGAATATATATTTATCTGTAATGTGTAGTTATAATCTACTCTCGAACACAATACCTCAAATAAAATTTATATTAGCATCTGACGTATCCTTCACTGAGAAATTAATGACTGTCTTTTTCGAACTGGATAATTAATTCCGTAATTCTTACAGCGGTCAATAATTTTGTAAACAGACGGTGTCGCAGTTCACAAAATAGTATGGGTTAAAATTTAGCTCATACAAATCTGAATACCGCTAATTAATTTAAATGAATTAGGAAGTTTAGAGTATTTATTTGCCGTTGGTGTTGAAATGACGTTTTTGAAGTTCATAATCTGGGTCGGGAAATTGTTTAGGTGGCCGAGGCCGAGGTCAAAGTCGCTCCTATCAGAATATATATCGCAACACAATCAAACACTTTGTAGTTATTGTCTTCCGTTTTCAATTCACAAGTTCTAAGCTCATAAAATACATAGAAAGTTTAGCAAGCCGTTTTATGTTTATTGTTATTACTGATAGGCAATGTCATGCTTTATTAGAAGCTTGATTTGGAACGTTATTAAATTGAAGAAAGTCTCTTTGGCATTACAGATGTAAAAAGATTATCTGTCAGCTTATGCTTTGGAGAAGTGAGACTGAAATATGGCTTGTGTCAGTGGCGCATATTGTAAAATCGCCACGTACTCTTCGGACGCTTGTTTATGGATATTGCTGCGAGGAAGATGTAAAACAGCCGCATAATACAGTAGGCCGGACCTTATAGGGAGCGGTATTCGATTTTATTGGGTCGTTGTGCCATCACTACCATCTGACGTACAACCACACTAAAAACTTCATAAGCTCGCAGTATATCACACCAAGTGAATGCGCGTCTTATACAAAGTACTTTTAACAAAATAAAATATTTAAATCGTGTTAATAATTTAATTCTATTGCACTGTTCGTTCCTCATGAAACACTTCGACGTTTTATGTTTTACTGATGGGCGCTAAGCATTTTTAACCTCAAAGGACACTACTAAAATCAGTACGGACTGTCGGACATTAAATATAATTAATAGCTGCATTTGAAGCTAGAATTCGAATTTGCAAAAATAACTAAGCTAACAGTTTGCTGTTGTTAGAAAGAAAGAAATTTTCCATAGCGGACCAGGGTCGGATTTACCTTGCCTGTAGTGCAACAACCGCCGCATATCCAGACACATGTGTTTAGGAAGTGACAAACCACGTAGTATATCATTTGATGATGTCAAAATCTGCCCCCACTTCTCAAGATTATAAAACAAAAATATCAATCAAGTTTTTATCAAAATTAAAATAACCAATTTTTCCATCAAACGTTTTTAAGTGTTTAGCATCCATAAATGTTACACCAGAAACATCACATTTGCTATAAATTCACCAATAAATATATTTTATTAAATTCTTAGTGAATAAAAAACTCCTTAAAAAAGTAACGACGTGTGATATTTACAACAATCCTCTTAATTGAACAATGAATAAGGAAATGAGTATTTCCTTGGCGTTATGTGATAAAAACCTGTTTAAAATATAAAGACTTATTCAATATGTGAGTAATTTTTTGATGAACTTTTAACGGTCAAACATATCTGCTCGGACATTTGGCGGTGCGGAGTCAAAAGAAATGAGACAGGAAAATCCAAAAAGGGATGAAACGTAGAGTGATTCCAGTTTTTTTTAATACGATATTTCTTTAATATTTTTTAGCACAATAAAGAAATGTAAGATAAGATTTATATATTTGAACCGCGACGAGCCAAGTGGGTAGATGTGAAAGCTAGGATGCTTCTCAAACTGCAAGCCGGGTTTATGTGAAACAGGCCTGAGGTGACAATGTGGGCTCCGATTACAGGTGACGTGCAAAAATGGTAGGCAACAACCGCAAGACTAAAGCTAATCACGTCTGCAATTTAGGTACTGAGACAAACTAATAGAAGAACAATTAGCTCAGATTATAATATAGAATTTATAACAGTATATATACGACTCCCTCAGTCAATTCACATTTCATCGCTGCTCTCAAAAGGACAATCACCCCATTAATATGTATTGTTACATGTATAAGATATTAAGTAGAATAAAGTAGGTGACCTAGAAAAAAGTTTATATGTAACAGAAATAGTATTAGATTAATTTTAGCAAGTTTTTAGAATTTTTAACTGCAATAATTGTATAGTAGAGGCAAAGAGTCTTCGATGCAAGTAAAGTGCACCGTTTACGTCTGTAGTAATTAAATTTTCTGGTCCGGAGAAATGTTATTATAACAGTATTATTCATTCTATGAAACAGCGTGTCAATTAAAGGTTAATCGTTTCCCTTATTTAGGGAGCCGAGTGCTACTTGGGTATCATGCGTTTTTCTGTTGCGTGACCTATTAAATGTAAGAAGTAATCTTAAGAAGAGAATTGCTGTCCGTGAAGCAGTTGTAAATTCGAGATAGCCGCTCCGCTTGGTTCCCATTAAGCTGTATCTCTCTTACATACCTTCTAATGGTGGTAATGATTTCCAAGTAACGGTATGTCATTGCTCTGTGCAGCCCTTCGTAGTGCAGGTGAATCCGGTGTTACCGAAAAATAAAACATAAGTCAAAAACCTAATATTTAAATTGGTTCTCTTAATTTCTAATTTCTCACGGCTTTCAGATATCAATTATAAATTGTGTGAGTAAATATGACCCATTGTGATTAGAATTTATTTTAATACAGCGAGTAGCTCTTTTAACGTAACAACAAACTAATTTTATTATTTAGTGTTAGAATCCTGGTGATCAGATTCCTGTCTGTGACTATGTAGCGTGAATTTGATTCGACGATGCAAGAGAGCTTCAAGGTCAATAGGTTCCCATTGGAAAAGAACTATAAAGTTAGATTGCTAAGTTTCTGAATGATTGACTCTCCTTTTGGATTGAGTATGACGTCCACAATTTAACGCAGATTAAGAGGTCCGATTGTAACTCCGATTACGATATCTTCCATAATTCTAATCACTATAAATATTTTCCTTAACTTAAATACAATTTGTGCAAATAAATACTTTTAAAATGTTTTCCTTTAACCTTCAAATGTTTCCGGCCCCAGTCGTTGCAACAGCAACCTGAAATTTTGTAATATCATAATTAAAGAACTGAAGAATTCACTAAAGTTGAAGGAAGAAACGTATTCAAATTAAAATACTTAATTTCTGATTTTAGCCATTCATAAATAGATAAGAAAATTTAGGAAAAACATAATTATACCCATACCGAAAAGGACTTTGAGTGATAGATGGGAACAGCGCACGACAATTAGTTTGGTATCTCATGCAAGCAAAATATTAACAAAAATAGTATATAGGAGGATGGAACGTCAAATGCAATGCGAGTTAGAAGAAGATCAATTTGGTTTTAGGAAGAACGTAGGGACAAGAGAAGCAATATTGACTTTGCAGCTACTTTTAGAAGACAGAATAAGAAAAGCGTTTGTTACTGTCACACTATTAAGGATTATGAAAAGCACTGGAATAAAATATCGAGAAAGAAGGCTTATACAAAACCTCTACAGAAGACACCCAGCTGTAATTAAAATTGAAGATCAAGAAAAGAAAGCAGAAATCAAGAAAGGAGTAAGACAAGGATGCAGTCTGTCGCCCATGCTTTTAACTTTATATGGAACAGGCGATCAAGAAAGTTAAAACAGAATATGGAAAAAGGAATCATACGGCAAGGAGAAGAAATAAAAACCCTAAGCTTGTAGTATTAGGGGAATCAGAAGAAGATTTAAAAACCATAATAAGTCTCAAGAACGTAGTCCTGCAGAAAGAGTTCAATATGAGGATTAATTGAGGTAAATCCAAGGTAATGGAATATAGTATGGGAAACAGTGGAATAACAAAGGCTGTTAGATTCGGAAGGTTTATAGTAACAGAATTTAAGGAAGTCTGCTACTTGGTAAGCGTAAGAACTAGGAATGGTAGAAGTATAGTACACATAAAAGATAGCACAGGCAAGGAAGGCTTCCGCGAAAAAGTGAGATTTACTTATGGGTAATAAGTGTGAATATTAGGAAATCGTTGCTAAAAATGTTCGTATATGGGTGCGAAACGTGGACGATAGGAGTTGGGGAAAGGTAAAGAATGGAAGACTTTAAATGTGGTGCTATAGAAGAATGCTGAAAATCAGATGGGTGGATAGAATCACTAACGAGGAACGTATTAACATAATAGGGGGAGAGCGAACAATATGGAGGACGTTGACCAAGAGAAGGTATAGATTAATAGGACACGTTTTAAGACAATATGGTCTCGTAAAGTTAGCATTAGAGGGAAGTGTGTGGGATAAGAACAGAAGAGGTAGGCAAAGGATGGAATGCGCTAAGCAAATGAAGTCATGCGGAAAGTCTTGCACAAGGTAGGTTAGTATGGAGGGTTGCATCAGACCAGTCAGGACTGAATACTATAACAACAGCCATTCATAGTATTTTATTTATAATATTAAGCCAGATTAATTTAATTTAATAAATATCCTAACCCCGTAATAATTTCAAGAAGATAATTTTGTATTCTACCGATTTATCAAGTTAGACTCCATATTTTCTCAGAATTCATCAACTGATGAAGTCCCAAGTTGTCTGTAGCATCCGTTTGATTATATGTTTTAAATTATTAATCTTTACACAGCGATTTCTTTTCTTCTCATGAAAAAGTACTTGGAGCATATGCAAAATTAAAATACCTGGCGAGTTCATTAAAAGACGACGAAACGTTGTACGTTTTGTAATCAATAGTGCACATTTCTGATTTTATTTTGTTTATTGTTTTGCGGACTGATTCCGTTTTAAGTAATATAGTATTCTGTTTTAAATTCTTCTCATAATCAGAGTGTTTATTTTATAAATCTATTCATTTGTCTATTTTATTATTTATGATTTCATTTTTGGAGGTATGTCCTGTGTATGTGTGTGACCTAATTTCTCGTAAATAGATTTTAATTGCTGAGTATATCAATGATGCAGTCGTGATTTGATTCACCAGTAGACTAACGGATTCAATTAATAAATCTAATCTGAAGCATGTTGATAGATCGCAATAAAGAATATGAAATCCTGAAGACATAACTGGTGGGTCCAGAGCGCGCGTGACAGATGAGTTCTGTGTCTGTGGTCAGGTGTCGCTTTCTCGGAACCGGACTAATCATCGCCCGATATTATCTCTAGTTTATTTAATTCTCTTCCTCAGTGGAGGGCAAAAACGCCCGCGGCCAGTCAGGCCTCTCATTAGTCAAAGTCAGTTTTGAGTTCGCCGCGTTCATAAAAACAATCACCGCTTGGATATTAATTATTATGTCACGAAGTGAGGCCCATCGATCACCGTACTGAGCGATCCTTCTGTTGCTTCCTTCTCGCTGGAAACAATCCGTCGGATTCTCACCGTGTTTATTACTGCTCTTTGTCATTGTTTCAACCACCTTTATACACACGCTTTTCCCTCCCTTTCCTGAAATATACAATTATTAATTCGTATCGTAACTTCGCATCTTAGAAAATGTTAAACTTATCTATGCATCGCGATTGTGTCACGTGGACGCCACCAATATATTACAACATTTGATACATTAATTAAAAGTATTCAGAGGATAAATGAAATTCCCTTGACGTGTTTTCCCGGTCCGTTTTGTGATCCAAAAACATATATAGATTTTTTAATAGAAACATTGCACTTGATGTCTGTCGTCGAAGAAAATTGTAAAAATATAAATAATAACTAAAACAAATAAAATAAAAACTGTAAACTACTACTCTTCATCAACGACTTTGGTATTTCAACAGGTCTTGTTTCTGAAATTACCACTTCTGAAACCTAAAAAAAAAAGAAGTTGATAAAAATAATTATTCTTCCTTGTTTCACCAGTTTGTTATATTCAATGAAGTTGGTTTGTGTTGCTATACAAAATTCATTTTAAAAGTCATCAAATGGTTTGAAATATACTTTTACGTGGTCGATATGGATTCAAAAGCCATTTCCATCTTTAGAGGAGAAGAAAGTGACAAACAGTTTATTGAATCAAAAAATCCTGGGAGAATATTGCATCAAGGTTTGTACAAGCAAATTATTACAGGTTCGTAATGAAGTGTGACCAAGAAAACTTATGATGTCGGGAAATATTCTGTTTTTACAAAACGGACTAAGAGATTGGAACAACTTATCTGCAAAAGTAGGTGAAACACTTCATCGTAACTGTCAGGTTTCCCAGGGAATCAAAAAGTGTAATTGTTAATGAAGTGAACGTTTAGTCAGACAAAAAACTAACTAAGCAATTTCCTAATTTTTATGAAGTAATTTAATGTTTTTTAGAGTAGTCACTTTTCATTCATATTTGTTTTTTCATTATTGTTTGTAGCTGTCACCCAGTATAGTTTGATTTCTGGAATAATAAAGTCATTTAAGACATAACTTGGCAACGTGGCAATTCTGTTTCTGATATTTAGGCTATGTGTAACAATCTATTTTAAAACAATTAATTTTAACTCATGAGCGATTTACAAATATTCAAGGAAACGTATGTTGACACCCTGTATAGAAATAACAATGCTGTCTCAATAACAAAGCCGTGACCTCCAATCAAAACTCCTGCTGCAACGATAGATGGAGTGATAATGCTCGCATACTCGCTCTCTCTCATACACCCAAATTATAGCTTACAACACAATAAGTAGACTTTGAGCCTTTTTTATCATTGTAACTTCTCCACCCCTCCCCAACCACCGCTGTAAAGCTGTCCCTGGATCGGATGATAATAATATAGTCATCGTATTTATATTAGCCCGCAGTAATTTCTTTCTCAACACTTGATTAAACCATCACCAAATATTCATGGCAATCGGATGAATGTTTTAGAACTGCTTAATAAGCCTTCAAACTCGCAGTTGTTTGTAAACAGACCAGATTTCCTACACCGATTTAATAAATTTACAGATATTTATATTAATATCGTCTAACCCCTGCAAGATATCTAAATGAAACATACAAGAAAATTAAATTAAAATTCCTGTTTTAATTCCTCAATTTTTCATTGAAATCCGTTGATTCGTTTCGGAGCCTATTTCAGACAGACGCTTCAATTTTATTTACTGGTATAGATAATATTTTGATAAAAACCTAACAGAGTTGAACTTAACATGCGTTCAATAGACGATGCTTAGACTTGGAGCGTCTGGAAAATATTGTAATATATTAAGGGATTTGGGAGCTAAAAACGTTTGGTATATCCGATAAAGATTATAGCTGATTTTCTTCTTCTTTCTAGATGTCCAGTGTGAAATAGTTGTGTTGAAAGGATTTATTCCTACTGGAGGTGTTTGCCCAAGAGAAGGGATAGACGTTTTTAGACATGAAGGTCTAGTAACATTATCATTAGAACAGAAGAGAGGCCGATGATGGATTATGGAGGACGTGGGATGTGGTACTTAGTAGAAATTGAAAGTCTTCACGGAATAGGTTAGTCCAAGGACTGAATACTTCTACATCAAACTTCTACCTTTTATTGAAATACCCGCCGTTCTCGTGCGTACACTTTTTTAAGATGGCTTCCACCAAACGACAAAAGGAATACGCAAAGACAATCGTTTTTAGACATCCTGTATTTAAACGCTATTGAAGTATAGCTACTTACCTTATTCGTAACCCGTGTCTTGAGAACTCGTTGGTGCCAATTTCCTCCGGATTATTTTATTCCACTCGTTTACAAAAAACATTGAATTAGGAAACAAGGACGTTCCTCCCACTAGCATAGATGAAACGTATGCAAAATAAGTTCGTTGATAATAGTTATTTGCTCAGCTTGTGGCTTTGTCATCTCCACGAATAATTAAATAACGAAATTCGGTAATCCATCTTCGTAAAATTCCCATAGTCCATAAAGCTAGCCATGCATCAACAGTCGTTAAATCATTAATGAGATGCGCGACACAGAAGTACGGGAACGTTTTAATGAGTGTTTTGCTTAAAAGCTACAAGACGCCACATAGTAAGTGCTTTATGATTTATAAATAAACACTAAGTCACGAACGCAGCGGGTCAGAAGTAGTTGCCTTCCCCCGCTCGCTCTTGAGGTATTAGCATAGTTTAGAAATTATGACATAAATAACGCAGTGTGGGCTCGGGGCAATGATACCCCGTTAGTCGTGGACAGCAATTAGAATGCTTGAAATATGAGCCGGTCGGCGGTCCGTGTTATATGGGCGTTTATAAATCTTCGCGCCCCTTCATTTTACTTTGCCAGGGCGTCGTCGCCTTGGTCAGCCTTGTAATTGTTCCCAAACTATCAAACACAATCAAGGGTGGCTATCAATAAGATTGTCAAAGTCCCGGCTTGCCTGATATAGGAAAAGATACGAGTTTGTGGTGACAGGGTGATTATTTAATTAATAAAGATAAATTTGAGTTTTATATATAAAACATAACCATTTTTTTAAATTAAATTTTAATCATATAAACATTATTAAACTTTAGGGCCAGCTGCTTACTAAAACTCACCGGGGAGCAAGAGTATAATGGACATATGTGGGTTTAAAAAAAACTGGGCATCGAAAATTATAAATTAATCAATTGGCCAGGGGCGAGAAACAATCGTGTACATAACCGACTTGTAGATCTAGATCTGGTGATGATGCTGCATCTCTTCATCGGTCAGGTTGTCTCGGTGGTTCTCTGCGTCGATCCTCGTGCTATCTGTTATTGAAACAGGATTTATTTTTCCTGTTGACGTCCACTACTCATAATAATGTTGCTGTGTCCTCTATTCCTCAATAACGTAATGTAATCTCTCCAGTCCTCTCATCTGATCTCTCCTCCAAACGTAATGTATTCTCTTGTCCACTCTCTTATGATCCTCGATTTATTTTGGCGGGTAACAGGCTACATGAGGGTGATCCTGAAGCAGGCAACTCCCCTTTAATAGCATAGGAAGTGACTTGAAAAGGGGGGATGTGGAAGGTAGAGCAAGGTAGCCCAGGGTTGACTAGGGCTTCAGGCTATAGTGTAAGGATCCTACCCGGTGTTTCACCTAAAGGTGATGCAGGGAAAACCTTAGAAAACCTGCATCAGGTAGGTCGGGCTAGTGGGTACTACTCCTGCGCCCTTCTGATGATGGGAAACTGGATTGCTGTGGGAACGCAACAAACCCGCCTCCGTGCCTTGATCAGTATTGAGAGGCAGTTGGCCGACTGGTCCAATGGGATCAGCGAACAACTCTTACCGTATGCCGAAGGTCTGCGACCCCCGTACATACACCTCTCAAACTGCCCAAGGTCGTCTCATCCTGCAGGAGTCTTAAATTAGTTACCTTGGCCATGGACCAAGGGGTGAGGGAAAGAGGAAAAACCAGAAAGGAGGAAGTCAACCTCCACCTGGCTCTCACTCATTTCCTATCAGGATATCTTCCTGACCTATCTCCTGACCTGCCAAAGTCGCACAGATTTTATTCCTCTTTTTTGGCTATCGATATAGTCAATTGGACATTTTTATTTTAAGAAACGCGATTGTTACTTGCCCGCCGTTGGCCTTGTAAACAGCCTAACCCCTTCAATAGAATGATAATAAGATATTATATCTATAATATATCACTGGGAGAAAAAAAGGTCGGAAGTTTGGTTAGTTTGTGCGTATAGGCCTGTTCGGCCAAACAACAATGGCGATCGGCTGAAGATGGGGTTCCCTCCCCGCGGAAATTCCCGCCGTCGGTAGAAAAATGACGTGTGAAGACCGCGGGAGACCCCCGCCGAAACGAGTGAAAACATAAGGCGGAACCCGAAATTTTTCTTGTAGATAGAATTACCATCGAAGGTGTAAAAGAAGCCAATGTGGCTCGCCCCCAGAACGAGACGCGAGTGGTGAGCAAAGAACGGCAGACGTGGACCGGAGCAGAGTTAAGACGAGGGAAGAAACAAGACTTCGTTCCCGAGCAACCAAATCCAGAAATGAGAGACGACGTGATCAAATCATTGTAAAACGCTCATAGAGACGCACAAACATTCTAAGTGATGTTATTTGCACAGTAATTGTGGTAAGCTATAAACAAATTGCGATAACTTGCTCATGCTCTGATAAATAATATTTAATAATTTTCTTTCTATTTTCAGCTACGGCATACTCCATCTCTTGAAGACCGCAAAATCCCCTAAATGAAGGCCCGTGTAAGCACTTTAAAGTAATGAACTGAAAAACTTTCAAAAATTTATGCATAATTTGTTCTGTTAATTAATAAATGTTTTATACCCCAAAAAGTATATTACAATATATATAAAATAAATAAAAAATGGAAACTGTTCTTTTAATATATAAATAAATGTGTGGGGTGCAAACGCACACCACAAGTTCAAACCATCGCAACTCAGATATCTGCGTTAAAAGCTCGTCTCGGTTCAACTCTAGAATTGTGGATTTACCAGTCGCAAAAATTGTCACACTTTTTTGTTAATAGAAAAAAATATTTAGTATTCATCGGTTCTAAATAAAAATACTGCAAATGTTTGATGAACAGACGAGATGATGCAAAGTCAATCATATAAACTGAGTTACCAAATTATTCTGACACCTGGCAGCGTCACATTGTTGCCACTTGGGGGCAGGATAACTATAAAACGGAAATTCAGGAGACGTGAATCATCAGTTGTACTGTGTTGTTTGTGTAGATATGGGAGAAAGACGTGATTTAAAGGAGTTTGAACGCTGGATGATCGTTGGCGCTCGAAGCGTCGGAACCAAAATCAGCAAAACGGCTGCACTTGTAAACTTATAGATAGCAGCAGTTATTAATGTATACCAAGGAAAATCGAGTCTGAACGTGAGGTTAATTATCATCAGTGGTTACTCAACGCTGAAAGAAGACTTGGAAGACATGTCCACTGAAACAGAAGAGCAACAGTGCGTCAAATAGCAGAAAATCTTAGTCAGGAACTAGCTGTGAACGTCTCTGAACCAACTGTTCGTCGCACATTACACCGTATGGCTCATGGAAACCGACGACTTGTTTTAATGCCTCTACAGACGTCTTCAGTTCCCTAAACAGCTTGAGGATTGGACAGAAGATGACTGGTAAAGGTTCATGTGGTGTGATGAATCGAGACCTCAAATGCACCATGGATATGCAGGGTCCTAATATGGAGAAAAAAACACGAAATCGTGGACCCCAACTGCATTGCCGCAACACTTCAAGCTGCTGGCGGCAATATTATGGTCGGGGGATGTTTTATTGTCATGATAACGGTCCTTGATTCCTGTGAAACAACGTTTGAAAAGTGTTGTCGCTGATCAAGTGCATCCTGTTACGTATTTTAAGTCCACTTTTTAAAAAACATGAATTATTTATTTTGTAAATTTATATATTTTTCTTTTAAATTTAATTAATAAATAAATATAATGTAAAATTTTAATTTTGATTTATATAATTTAATAAACACGTGGTGTAACATACGGGTGTATTGCGGGAGGGGGGTCACATGTAGAATATTGATATAGATGTTAGAGCCTAATCAATAGTTATCTCGATCACATATTAATAGCAACACACACTAGAAAATTTGGCGAAAATGACAATGATTGGTGTCAAGATAAAAATGTAGAGGATTTTTAGGAGCATCATTTCCGCTTCTAATGCCACAAGTTGACGTTCAGTCACTAAGCGTATGAAAGGGATGGCATGAGAAGGGGTAAGGTAAGAAATACCGTTATTAAAATTGATTCAACAGTTTGCAGAAATGAACTATAATATTAACTCAGTTCGATTAACTACCAAGTGCAGCTCATTAAAAAAATTTCTTTTTTCTTTTGTGGCTATTAATATTGTTTAAATAATTTTCAAGTCAAAGAATAATGTTATGGAATACAATTTATTTAGATAAATGAATCCCTGTGAAAGAATCGGGCCAATTATGAGCCCCGGATGCTTGTTTGAGTAGAACAAGACGTTCTGAGTAATTTATCAAAGCCATTACGCGACAACTGTTAACAAATTTAACTGATTGAGACGGTAGTTTTGACAAGTAATTACAAATTGATGAGCATGGCACAAAGTATCTCAAAGGGTTGTCTGGTTTGACACAGGTAAATTTATCTTTTGCCAGCAGTAAGCTGCGTGAGGTCGAGAAACGAACGAGATATGTAAATCGCCTTGTTTGGAGTCTTCACTCCAACAGTAGTTAAGATTGAAAACCTAGTCAAAACAGATAACATCGTGCCCGACTTTTAATATGGGGAACATGCTTCACATATATTGAACAGAAACCCTGTACATGCGACCGATGATAAATGAGGCGCTGTTATATGGAAAAGACGTGACGTTCCAAATTAAACACGCACATTGCAAACTATAGCCGAGCTCGTTATTAGATATTAGGATAAAAATTGAAGTTTGCAAATCATTGACCTCTTAGTCTTCTACCAGTGCGCAAGTGCAATATATTTTAGTAATATACCGAATTTTGGAATTTAGTAGACTTACATAACTCGGATGTCATTGTAGCTACTGAATCCTGGCTTTCTTGTGAAATTTCCAAAGGGGTTAATATTTAGAAATGAATACATAACTTACAGACGGGACAGGGATGGGATGGGAGGGGTGCAGAATATTTACAACAGCGGGAACTATTTTCTGACAATGAACACGAAATCCTAGGGGTTGAAATTATTCCCAAACATTCCAAAAACATTATGCGGATTATGGGAGTTTATAGGCCACCCAACAATGATCTGAGAACATTGTTAAAACTACAATAGTTGACGGAAATGTATATATCAACTATCGCAGGCACCATCATAACTGGGGATTTCAATTTACCGAATGTTGATTGGGAAGGAAAAGTTGAAAAGCAATTCTTGGCCCAAACAATTGTAAATTCTTTTATTTGAGACATGGCATCGAAGGGAACGACGAGAATTGCTTGACACATTCTTGTTAAAACCTGCGGAACTATTTATAAATTCTGAAGTTGTGCCTGGGATAAGTGATCACTGAAGGTCAGGTGTGTTAACGGTACATATGAGGAAAAATTAACAAAAGGGGAAAAAAGTCTTCCAATACGGCAAGGCGGAGGTGTTAGGTTTCAGGAAATTTTTGCGGGGAAAAATACGTCGTTTGGGCCACTACTGGGAACTCCGTAAATAAGTGCTGGGAAATTTTCAAATCTATCATTCTCCAAGGCATTCAAATATACGTTCCACTTAAGCAATTGAAGCTATAATCGCGAAATTAGATCACTCAAAAAAATTACATTGCATCTAAAGTAAAACTGAGGAAATTAATTATAGTGTTAAAAACTAAATAAAGAATTGTTGTGGAAAAGAAAATTGCAGAATAAAGTTACTTTAAAAAATCATCTTAATACTAATGTAAATGGTTGGGGCACATTCTATACATACTTTACGGGAGGGGGAATCATCGCCAACACTAAATGACGATAAAACAACGTTATTATACAAGATAAAGAAAAGGCAGACAGATTTGCAAAATACTTACGAACAGTGTTCGGTAAAAAGACCTACGTGAAGGGACAATCTCAAATATCACGTCCAATTTTAAAATTAAAACTAACATACCAAGACTAAGTATTGAGAAATCTAAGCCTCAAAAAAACAGTAGGACCAGATGGTATTTCTGGAGAAGTGACAAAGTTAGGTGGAGAAGCCATGGTTACGTACCTAACACGACTATTTGAAATTTCTATCAACAGTACTAATGTTCCATCCGACTGGAAAATCGCGACAGTAGTGCCAATATACAAATCGAGATCGAGGGCGGAAACTTGCAACTACAGGCCGGTGAGTCTTACGTCGGTAGTGTGCAAACAATTAGAACGCTTGATAGTGGAACATTTGAGGGAACATTGGGAAGAGAGGGGATGAATATATCCTGGACAACATGGATTTAGACCGGGATATTCATGCGACAGCCAATTATCAACGGCGTGTCAGGATCTTGCGGACATTGTCGATAACAGAGGAAGAATAGACGCCGTAGTTATAGATTTCTCCAAGGCTTTCGATGTAGTACCACACAATAATTTGCTAACTCAACTTACGGAATCGGGAATTGATAATCGCTTAATTGAATGGATTAGGGAATTTTTGAACAATCGCGTACTTAGAATCCGGGTAAATGAAGAACTATCCGGTGTAAAAGTAATCGGGCCAATAATGTTCTTAGCTTTTGTGAATGACCTGTCGACGGGAATAGATTCTAAAATTCAATAGTTTGTGGATGACTGCATAATTTAAAAAACTATAGACAATATATATGTTGAAATCGCTCTTCAAGCAGATTTAGATAAGATATAACATTGGAGAGAAATTAATAACATGAAAATAAATACATCTAAGAGTAAAACAATTATTTTTACTAAAAATAAAATGGTCATCCCCGGGGAATATAAAATAGGAAACGAAAAAGAGGCGCTAGTTGAAAAGTGTAAATATCTAGGTGTAAATTTTAATAAGAAATTGAACCGGAGTGAACACGTGAACTTAGTAGCGCGGAAGGGATGGAGTGAGTTACACTTCATAAACAGGATATTGAAGAAAAGTACAAGGCAACTGCTTACACTTCTCTAGTTAGACCGATGATAGAATACGGGGCAGCAAGATTAGCGGAGCACATCAATGCCCTGGATAAAATTCAGAAACGGGCTGGGGCTTTTTGTGGGGCGAAACTAATGGGAACCACTAGATGATAGGAGGAAAAAGGCTAGACTTGGGGAACTCTACGAAGCTTACACGGACGATCGGCATAGTCAGAAATAAGGAAGAAGCTAAGTATACCTAAATTTTTCTTTAAAAACGACCATAACTACAAAATAAAGGAAAGGGATAAAGGACGGTTGTGGGCAAATATTCCTTCGTAAACAGGGTGATAAATGACTGGAATGCTTTGCCTGCAAGGGTACTAGGTTTTCCCTAAGAATACAAATGTTTTATTTTGTAAAAAAATGGACGTGAAATAGTTTAAATTGTATTTTTAAGTTTTTTTGCCAGTAATTTATCTTTTAGTTTATCAACAATTTATCTTTGTACTTTCATTTCACCAATAAAAGGCCACCGAGCAAATGTCCACCTCTGGTAATAATAAATACAATACAATAGTACCTAAACATTACTTTCGAATGCAGTTTATGTAATATAGAAATTCTTCCTTTTATCAGAAATAGATTTCTAGCAGAAGCTAAACCTGCATTGTAAATTAGGTCCGGAGTAAGAGGTTTTTATTCATACAAAACCGAACAATTTAAGAGGCGCTAATGCAAAAAAAATCGTAATAATAAGATTCCTTTATCTTATCTAATCTACTTAGTACACAATTATATTTCATTGATGTCCGTCATCTGGACTACTTTCGGAGTCTTCCTTATATTGGAAGTTTTCCATTGGCCCCAAGTTTGTATTACGTAAGGAACAGAAGCAGAACAGATCCTGTGAAGGTACAGAAAAACTAATACTTCATGCTTCAAACATCTGTCGTTCCGTTTAAAAACGTGGTAAATGGAAAAAAAGAAAGTTTTCAGACACCCGAGTTCGTGAGCTACATAACATATGTCTCTCATGCAATATTTTATGTTTGCGGTCTATTATAATTTGAAGGCTAGATTTTTTCAAGGTTCAAAGTTCATTTTTGAACTTATATCTGTCATCTGCGATCTACTATATAGTTTAAGAATTGCAACTTATGAACTATAAAATAAAGTATGTCTGTTTGCTTCATGAATAATCACAGTCTCCAATTTCCATAAAAGTGTGATTATAAGATGTGCTAGGAAAAATAGTGATAATGACGTCATAGTTTATAATTCAATTTTGCATCTAATGAATATGGTTACATAAATCGCCTGCTAACGAATAACTTTCACATTCGTAATAGTATATAAAGAACAAACTATCAATATATACCTTTAACGGATTACAACTTACAGATTTGTACAAAATCGTCTTTACCTAGTCGATTCTTCAAATTATTACTCAATCTCAAACCTTGTTGAAGGAAGTATTTTAATTTTCAGAACAATAAAAGAAATACAGAATCAGACGTTTCGTTTGAATTCTAGTCACGTACTTATCATTCACGAAAGTTTTCTTTACTCATCTAAATTCAACGTGTCTCATAGACCACATCTTTCTTTAGCACTTAACTTATTTCAGCCTTTGGAACAACGGAAAGGAATTAAATTACATTTATGTTGAAAATGTCATTAAAACCCATTTAAAAAATATCAATACAGCACGTTTTTCTCGTTGACTCAATTATTAAAAGCGTCGAAAGGCACAGGTAAGGAATTCCCTGAATAAGCTTCTGGCTAAGAATAGTCAACACAATTTCTGTGAAACACCAGTGGCCACCCAGAGGGGGAAAACTTCTCCAACGAGCAATCATGTGATTGGTAAAAGATTTCAATGATGGTACCAAGACCAGTTTCCACTTATTCGGTAAACTGTACGAAAAAGGGAGAGGAGAGGACAGCGAAACAAAACAGGATCAGTGAGGCAGGGGCAGAAGTTTCCTCCTGAAGTATTTGTTGCGTTAAAGTTATAATTTTTTACAACTGATTTTTTTTGTTTTTCCAAATCGAAATGCGGTCACCTGGCATTAAAATCTCATTTCAGAGGAATCGACAATATCTTATATATATATATATATATATAATAATTTTTCTTTTGTATATATCTCTCTTAATTTATATAATTGAATAAACATAGAATTTTTAAATTTAAATTTTGATTTAATTATTTTCTTTTAATTAGTGGTCATACAACCACGTGGGTCCCATAAGTTCATCTAAGTAAATAGTTTCCCATTTATTTATTAGATTTTCCCCTTTTGTAAAGCGCGCTACGTTAAAATGAGCATAATGTTATTAGAATTATAAAGAATCTACAAAACAGATTACGTAGGAAAGCGAGAATTTATTATTTTTCCTGAATAATAACAATGTATTAAAATATAGTTATTTTTAACTAAATTCTTGGAAAAACTCTGGAACCATTATTTCATTTTCTAACAACAAATTTCATTGGAATTGAAGAAAGTAGACAGATCACTTTCACTATTTCAAGTCGGAAAAGAACTGTCCTGTAAACCAAACTAGTTACGTAGAATGTGACTTATATAATAATTTTCATGCTTTTAAGCTACGTAAATATTAAAAAGTTTTAAACTGAACTCACGATATTTCCTTCTTTTTTGGATAAAGAAAACATATTCCTACGATGAGAACGTGTTCTTCACTGAAACAAATAAAGAGTTTCTTTTATAATAGCCTAGTTAAAAGCAATTAACAGTTATATTTATCATACTTCATTGAATTATAAATCAACATAAAAGCCAAATTTGTCACAAATGTATGTTAATAAAAAAATAAAACATCTTAATAAAACTGCACGACTTATCGTTAGTTTTTTGGATGCAGTAAAACTTTAGTGGGTAAAAATTATAAATTAGATACGTGCAAAATTTATATATTTTTTCTATTCAAATAAATACTAAATGTTGCTGCAGTGTGTGAACAAAGCAAAAATGTAGAAATTTTCTGCAAGAAATTATATTCAGATTTTATATTTGCACCTAATGAGGTGCAAAAAATTAACAATACGCCGTGTTAATTTTAATATTGTATTATATTAATCTCTATTTGCATATATTCCAATCAATTTGGCTAGTACATGTCAACCAGACCCAACGATTATTCACATTAAAATGGAAACTTTTACTGTTGAACCGATATAATGTCAAAAATAAATTCTTGAGGTAGTATTTGCCTAATTAACTTTTATAATGTGTTTTTGATAACGATTTCTCTTTTCTGCATTACAACAAATTTAATTCTAAAAATTCAAAAATTAATTTTCCTACTTTAAGTAAATTATATCAGCAAACAAATACATATTAATTATGTATCTATTATAAATACAACGTTTTACTTACAAATACTTCATTTTCATGTAAACGAATGCATCCATACAGTTCTTTAACTAAATCGTCCAACTCTTGTATAAAAAACTTATATATTATATGTAATGTTGCTAACTCATTGGAAGTCTAACTTGAAATTATTACATCAGACATCGCAATCTATTACATTGATTAAAAGATTTTCGTATAGTTTTATCACCCTTAGTTGTTTCCTTAAGTGCGTATTGCAAGGTGTAATTGAAAATGTAAAAGTAGCAGAATTTAAACAAATAGCCGCCATATTGTGCGCAATTAAATATGACAGATTTCCCTGAATTTTGTTTCTCTGACGTCACAGGCTTACGCATTCTTACATATTCGCAGTTTTTAAGGGTTTCTCTCTTTCTTCCCAGACCAATATTTATCCTCCGGGTTTTTAAGAATATTAGTACCAACGTTTTTCGCAATGGCCCTATACTTACTTTCAAATTTCTATGAAACATACATCCATTTTATTCCATTGTCTTTTATTAAATAGTATATTAATAATTTCAGTCTCTCATTTATAAGTGAAAGTCTTTGTCGTGTTTATGTATTTGTTTCGTGATGTATTTCGCTTGATTTCCATTATGTTTCGACGTAAAATGATTTGTGTACCAAAGCGGACTGTCGTTAAACAACAAACGGATGGTACAAAGTTGTTTTCTTTATTT
This sequence comes from Eucriotettix oculatus, assembly GCA_034510155.1. Lineage (NCBI taxonomy): Eukaryota > Metazoa > Arthropoda > Insecta > Orthoptera > Tetrigidae > Eucriotettix > Eucriotettix oculatus. Next base: position 7,381,546 of record CM067381.1, read on the forward strand.
CCCTGAAGTATTATTCCTTTTATGAAACACCACAAGGTTGGGTTATCCATCTAGTATTGCATAATTATGAGTACAGTGAATGATACCGATACGAAGATGACAATATGCTTTTATTAAGAGAAAGACCACATGTTGTTTGGTGATTGATAATCAGAACAAAAATCTTATAATATCCTGAATTTCATACACACAAAGTGGAATTATACAGCAGTAATAAAATAATGGTTATGGAATGTGAGTACGCGTAACTATTGATTGCAGAAACATTGCTCTGCAGGTAAAGAGAGTCTCGGGAGGAAAAGTTACATAAAAATGCTAAGTGAATAATAAAACCTGTCAAGCTTATAAAACATTTAATAAGGTAGGATTTGAAATGGAATCTTTGGCGTGCACATGGCGCAATGTTTACAGGCACGAGACAAGACAAATTGCGACCCTGCCATGTGACCATTGACCTTCAGGCGCCCACAACACTGCAAGGCTTTCCGCAATCGGCTAATACTGCATCCAACTTCCCTTCAACGAACACTATTTTTCGCTCTGCCTTCATTCTATATACCTAATCTACACTACAAACATCAGTCAAATTTTCATTCTCCAATCATCAAGGTTAATTTTAGTGAAAATTTGTGTTCTGAACAGAGTTTTGAGTCAGGGAGTAACATTAATCACATAAATATCAAATACACATACTTAGTTTATCAAATTTATTAAAATTATTACGTTCCTATTACTGAAATTGGATGAATGACATAATTTTCATTTAGAATTTAGTACGTATGCATGCATATTATTGTACTAATTCTCTTTTCTTGAATCAGATTCTTTGAATTGAATATCCACGATTCCTTATGCTATAATAACAGTAAGAAACACTAACGCGGCTGTATTACGAGTCCTAATGTATAAAACCTGACTTCTTATACGTTTTCTAAAAGCGATCCCTTACGGCCAAGATAATTTTAAACGATCTCCATTGTAATGGCATTAATATATTTAATATAAAATTAATATATTTTATAATCTACTATAAGGAATAATTAATACGAACGCATTCCTTGTAAAGTATATATTTTGTAATGAATTAAGTGGTGATTGCCATTTTAATCCATCAGTGGTGGTACTCAACACAATGCGGTTGGAAATTCCCCATTGGCAACAATCAGGTAGGAATAACAACCAAGTCCGACGGAAATGAAACGCAGCAAGACGCATCAGTGACGCGAGTGTGCAAAATTCTATGTTTTTGGGATTAGCAGACGCTACCGCGCAGAGCATTGACACTTCGGACGTTTCAAAGACGTTATTTTGAAGAAAATCGCGGGCCAAGCTGATTGGGGTTGTGAGTAATGTGATCCACCATACACCCCCATGGTGAGGGAATGAGAACAGTCGACCAGAAGAAATGACAGAAATTGGGCAGATGTGAAAGAATCTTCAAAGGAGGAGTAATGCAGTGGGGAAAGAATATTTGAAGAGGATGAAGTCAGTGGGGAAAGAAATTTGGCAGAAGTAGTAAGGTGGAGAGGCTTGAAAAAAACTGTTTTGAATCTCGAGACAAACTGAGATAAGACAGCGGAAGGTGAAATCCCATTCACGTAAATTCCTGGAGTTGAGAAAGAAATCCTCAGGATGAGACCAGTCCCGATTTTCCTGGAAGCCGGAGCGAAAAGAGGAAGCAGCTGTCTCGGAAACACGGAAACAATCTCAGATGTGTTATGCCAACTTTGAAAATGCCTAAGGACTATATTTCTGTTGCGCAAACCCCCATTAATGACCCTTATTAGATTGAGTCTCTTGCCGAGCAATTATTAATATAGTAATGGACCAAAAATATATTTGATATATTTTTTTCAATAAAAAATTAAAAATTGGCCCTATTTTAATTTAAAAAATAACGTCCCCGCCCCATTAAAATTTATTTAAAGAATGCATGAATTTGAAGTCAACTTTTTTCTGCTCGTGAACAACCTTGTTTTACTTTCTATTTTTAACATTCTAAACAAAGACTTTAATAATGAAAGACTAGGGAAATTTTTATTTATGCATTTTGATCGCGGGCTTAGTGTGAATTAAATTTTATGTAATTTAATCCTTAGATATATCAGTCGTGTTAATTGGAGGATGGAGCTGGAGCTTACTCGATGAAAGTATTTACTCGTCGGTCACGATGATTACATCTTCCGGCTTTAATGTCAGCTGATGCTTAATGAATATTTATCGCGTACTTTCATTGTCGAGGCAGTAAAAACTGAAAAATATTACACGGTGAGGAGTATATGAAACTTACAGGAAAGCGTAAATGTCGTAACGACTCTGTCGAGCAACCTAAAAAGTTATGGTCTATTTCAGAGATGTGCAAATTCTAAATTGCATGACTGGGCTGAAAACTCCGGTAGAGGTAAACAAAAAATAAGAGTTTCTCGCGATTTTTCACCAAATGTCATTTTATTTGTAGTCGATTGCGCCAATTTACCTGATTAAATGTGGATTAGAATATACGGTTGTTTCGGGCACTGAGATCTTGCAAATGTTCTACAGTTAATACTGTTCAGTTTTGCATGACGTTTATTTTATTTTTATGACCATTTAACCTGTTTTTAATATTCAACAGCGTCTGTTATCTGCAATGAAATGATAAGTTCTAAGTCAGATGATTTCCGGTCCTGTTTTTCCATCGTAATGTACCAAGTATTTTACCTTAGTTATTTTGTAGTAATTAAAGATCGACGTCCCTTTAATTTTTCTAAACACCAAGTAGCCATCAGAAATTGTCACTTTGGTACTAATGTTATATAATAAATCGTTTCGATAACGATTGGACTGTGGGCTGCCAAAACCCTATTTTACAATAAACTATTCTTTGATGAACAATTATTTAAATTAAATGAACATAATTTGTTATTTTAATTATGGAACTAAGTATTATTATTATTTGTCTTTATTGTGGGATTCGAGATTTCACATTCACAACTATGGAAAAATTGTTAGCCACCTGTTGCCTATCTTGTAAGAAATTCACAATCTATAAAACCACTTAGTTATAACATCTGTTTCTTCATATTTTTTACAGAAACACGTTCCAGATGGGAAACAAAAAAAATCTACTTCCAAGCTTTCTTCCTTTGTCAACCTCTACACCAACTTCCTGTTTCAATGAAAAATTATCTGACTCTCAGAAGATAAAAACTTCTCCGTTTTAAAAAAAACCTTATAGTAATGCCTAGTATCTGGCGAATGTGTTCCTTGATAAGTTGATCTATCAATTTACAACCAACCGACGTAAGACTATATTTCTTCGCGTCACTTTTATTTTCCCCTCTATTAATTGCAACATCTGCCCGCTTTCTTCCATTTGTAACATATATATATATATATATATATATATATATATACTGTATATTTATATTTTGAAGATGGCAGGAATAACTATATCGAGAAAGAGGGGTTATACATAACCTCTACAGATGTCAGTCGGCAGTAATTAGAATTGAAGGGCAAGAAAAGAAAGTAGAAATCAAGAAAGGAGTAAGCCAAGGATGCAGTCTGCCGCCCATATATATATATAGAACAGGCGATGAATAAAGTTAATAAGGAATCATTCTGCAAGGAGAAGAAATAAAAATCTAAGGTTTGCTGATGATATTATGGTATTAGAGGAGTGACAAGAAGACAAGAAAACTTAATAAATGCGATGAACGTACAACATAAGGATTAAAAGAGGTGATAAAGTGTAGTATGGAAAACAGTGTAACAACAAAGGATGTTAGATTGGAAAGGGATATTCTGAAGGAAGTTAAGGAACTCTGATACTTGGGAAGCATAATAACTAGAGTAGGATAGCACAGGCAAGAAAAGCTTTCACTTGTTTTATATGAATACTGTAACGTTATTAAAGATAGTAATGAAGTAGATGTGACTGGTAATGGCGAAAATGGTGTTAATTTTTATGTAAATAATGAGCAAATCAGAAATCAAGAAAGGATTAAGACAAGGATGCTGTATGTCGCACATGCAGTTTAACATATATATAAACCAGTCGATGAAGGTCGTTAAAACGGAATATAGAAAAGGAATATTACTGCGAGGAGAAGAAATAAAAACCCTGCAGTTTGCAGATGATATTGTAGTGTAAGGGGAGTCAGAAGAAGACTTGAAAATCATAATAAATAGCATTAACATAGTCCTGGAGAAAGAGTTCAATATGAAGATTAATAGAATCAAAACCAAGGTAATGGAGTGCAATATGGGAAACAATGAAATAATAAAGTGCGTTTGATTGGGACGGTATATTTTGATGGAAATTAAGGACTTCTGTTACTTTGGAAGCGTAATATCTAGGGATGGAAGAAGTATAGTAGATATAAAGAGTACGGAAAAAAGAGGAATTTACTTACGTTTCTTAAAATGTTCGTATAGAGTGTGGCGTTATATGGGTGCGAAACGTGGACGATAGGAGTTGCAGAAAGGAAAAGAATAGAAGATTTGAAATGTGGTGCTATAGGCAAATTCTGAAAATCTGAAAAGTGGATAGAATCACAAACGAGAAAGTTCTAAGCAGAATAGACGAAAAGCGAAAAATATGGAGGACGTTGACCAAGAGAAAGGATAGATTAATAGGCCACGTTTTAAGGCATGAGGTACTTGAAAAATTACCATTAGAGGGAAGTGGCGTAAGACCAGAAGAGGGAAGCAAAGGAGGGAATGCGCTAAGCAAATTGAGGATGTGGAATGTGATAGTTATGTGGAAATGAAAAGATAGGTTAGCATGGAGGGTTGCACCAGACCAGTCTTAGAACTGAAAACCATAACAACAACATTAAACAAATTAAGAAATTATCTAAACATATTAGCAGTATTGTTAAAATAATGTTTCTTATAACCAGTTTACAAAATTCTAAATTTAGTAAATAGTTTGAAGAAAATATTATTAATAATGAATTGAAATAGTGTGTATATCTACTGAAATGTAACGAATATGATGGAGGTTATACGGGGAAATAAAATGATAAATAGAAAATATTATGAGAAGAATAATGTAAAAATAGGGTAAAAATGAACAGTACCTTATCTTTATACTTAAAAGAGAAAAAGCACAATAGTCACTGGGAAAAGTTCAACGCACTTCAAACAGACAAATTTTAATTTAAACTGAAAATTAAGTGACACTGGTAAATACTATAAGTTGTAAAAATTTCCACTTACTACGCGAACTAATTCAAAATACTAATAACAATGCAAAAGAGCTAAAAACGTAATTAATTAGATAAAAAAATATAATTAGTATTTATAGTGTACTAAGAAATTTAAATAAATAAATTAATCTAATTCTCTTAGAAATAAAACACAAATAATGCCCATAAGTCATAAATAGAAAATTGTTTTTGATTTGAAAACGTTTTGTCCCCCAACTTCTGAGATCTCCTGAGTTCAGTAATTAAAATTTAACAAAATTTTCACGTTGCTGCTGCAACATCCAGGGTAATAGGAATGGATTTTATAAAGCAGTAAAATGAAGTAATAGTAAGAAAACTATGTTGATTATAATGTGTCAGGCGATTTGCTGGAGTTTATGTATGTGACAGTCTGTGTGGAATGTCTGGAAAGATAAGAATGTAATTAATTGAAATGTATGTATGTGAACTGTAAAAGTTTTTAAAAATCCTATAATAATATGACTGGTAGAGTTTAAAAGGCTTGAGTCATCAAAAACAGAATTCAAATTAAAAATATTATTTTGAGAGTTGTCGTCCGTTGTCTTTAAGTGGTTGACAATTACAATGTAGAAAGCTTCCTAATAAAAATAAAAATTTAATTTAAAGCTTTTCTTGTTGAGTCAACACTTTTATAATTCACAATATTTTGTTCAATATTGGTTTCGTGACTTGAGATAACATATATGACAATAGGGAGAGAAAGCAGAAAGTTTATTCACCTGATTTCCATCACGTAATCCATCACATTTGGAGCCGTGCGCCGCTTAGTTTTTAATAAGGCCGTATTTATACGAGAAGGCGGTGTCTGAGCTTTAAAATTAATTGACCAGTTCAGCAGTGGCACGGGAGATGGTTTATGTGAGGTGGCAATGGCGTGTTGAACGCGTGGAAATATGAACACAATCGGTGAGCGCGGCGTGCTTCATTTATCCTGCGAGGGTGTAGCATATCTCAGACGGAGCCTCGAACCTCAGCCTCTCACATCAATTACGCCCAACAAGCAACAAACGTCATGCAGCCAGTTTCGAATTTTCATGCCACGTTGTAGTGTCAGCAGTTAACACGACTCTTTAAATTAGACCTCCTGAGTTGTTTGTTGTAATCAAGACATAATAATCTAAAAGGACATTTCGAAAAACATAACGAATAAACAAACTTCCCCCGACACAGAACTCTCGCCGCTGCTAAAATAAATACTGGCCGAATCGTATTCATTTCAAGTAAATGAAGCTTTACTAGAAGGTGATAAATACTACCTCCTTGCATATATTTGGGTGTGTGTGTGCAATACTGAATGGCCTACAAATATACAGAAACAAATACTGTTCTTAGAAAAGCGACTTCAGGGTTGACGAATAGGCGGCAAAATATTCTGAGTGACTACGCTTTCTTCATCGGTCGATAGCGGCACACCCTTCCTTTCTCAAGCAAAATTATTATTCTATACGCACTGGTTCATAGACGTAGATGAAAATAATGATACTAAAAACCATATTTAACATATATAGAAAAGGCGACGAAGAAAGTTAAAACGGAATATGGAAAAGGAATCATACTGCAAGGACAAGAAATAAAAACCTTACGCTTTGCCGATGATATTGTAGTATTAGGGGAGGCTGAATAAGACTAGCAAACCATAATAAATGGCATTAACGTAGTCCTGGACAAAGAGTTCAATACGGGGATTAATAGAGGGAAAACCAAGGTAATGGAGTGTAGTATAGGAAACAGTGAAATAACAAAGGCTGTTAGATTGGGAAGCAATATTTTGACAGAAGTTAAGGAATTCTGCTACTTGGGAAGCGTAATAACTAGGGATGGTAGAAGTATACTAGACATAAAGAGTAGGATAGCACAGGCAAGGAAGGCTTTCGAAAAAAGAGGGATTTACTTATGGGTAATATAAGTGTGAATATTAGGAAATCGTTGCTAAAAAAGTTCGTATATGGGTGCGAACCGTGGACGATAAGAGTTGGGGAAATGAAAAGAATAGAAGACTTTGAAATGTGGTGTTATAGGTGAATGCTGAAAATCTGATGGTTGGATAGAATCACAAACGAGAAAGTTCTAAGCAGAATAGGGGAAAAGCGAAAAATATGGAGGACGTTGACTAAGAGAAGGGATAAATCAATAGGCCACGTTTTAAGACACGAGGGTCTTGTAAAATTAGCATTAGAGGGAAGTGTGTGGGGAAAGAACAGAAGAGAGAGGCCAAGGATGGAATACGCTAAACAGGAAAGGAGGGCTGTAGGTTGCGCTAATTATGAGGAAATGAAAAGACTTGCGCAAGATAGGTTAGCATGGAGGTTTTGCAGCAGACCAGTCTTAGGACTGAATACCACAACAACACTATAAATCAGAGGTTGGGAACGTTTTTGCCATCACAAGCCACATTTAAATATTCTATTTGTTTCATTGTATGGACACATTACAAAAAGACATTAACTATTTTATATTTAATTTGACATTCAACAAATTTCAGTTTATACCAATACTTTAAATTGAAGTGTCAGTCTGTCTGTCTCCGAAACGACTCAACGGATTTCAATGAAAATTTGAGGGTTTAAAAACAAGAGATTTAAATTAAATATCCTACGGGAAGGTTTCTTAGCAAACGTGTATTCGGACCTCCAAAATTTGAATGCGCGTTGCCGGTACTCTTGATTTTTATGCTTCAAAACAGCTTAACGGATTTCAATTAAAATTTCAGGGATTGAAACAAGAGTTTTAACTTAAACTTTCGTGCATGTCTCATTTCAATATCTTGCAGAGTTCAGAAAAGATTAATTTAAATATTTACCATTGAATTGACGCATGAAAGGTGGCGTGAAAATCACCTGCGAGTTTAAAAGTCCTATTAGGCGTTCTATAATATTCAGTTAGTTTACATAGCGTATTAACCCATTAATTTGTGAGTGCTTCAGCTATCAGTAATATTCGGTGGCCTAAAGTTTATCTACTAATACTTTAATAATTCAAACGTACCTCGAACACGGATATCACGACAGTCTAATTGTTAGAGAATAAGTGGCTGATTTAAACCCAAAAAGAGACTCAATTTTTAGAGCAGATTTGAAGTAATTTTCAACGTGACAATATAAAACTGAATGTTCCTTTTAATAAATGGTTTTCCAGAGTGTCTACTCAAGTATGAATTTAAAAAATTAGGTAATATTTATAGTTTTATATAAAAATAGGTACAAAAATATCTTCTTTAAGTTCCATCCTTAATTGGCACGAAATGTTTTATGTTAAGTCTGAATTAATGTAACCGTATTAAGGAGAAATACTCAATATTACTTTCAATTTAATTTTTAAAATATTACCACAGGTTATGCAAAATTAACGGACAGGAATTGAAAGTCGTATGGGTAGTTATTTCATTATATGAACGTGGAGATAGACTTACTTGGTGAATCGGCAGTAGTGCTGGAACGGTGTTGTCTTTTTTGCTGTGAAGCAGGGACAAGAGACTACGGCGTGGGTCATCCACTAGCGGTCGGGATTTTCGGGGCGGGAGTCACCCAATCCATTCATCTCAGTCAATTAGCGCGACAGTTGCTGAAAACACAATAAAAACCTACACTTTAGTATAGCTCTCACCTTATCAGACATCACGCGCTCCGTTAAAAAGGAAGAAATCTAAAGAAAGGTCAATTTTTAAAAGGGGTTACGCTCTCCGTTTCGCAACTGGCTACAAAGGACCGCGGAGAGTTTCTATACAGCACAAAAACAGCAGCCTCTTGCATTCATCAAGCACCTGTCAATATATGTTAGCTCCCTGCTATCAATTCCACAGAGAGCTTCTGTGCATCGCTAAAAGGCTCTGCGGTTATCATCGCTACTTGCCTTTCAGCTTTCAATTAACTGCAAGTAATTGCCATCCTCTACTCTAAAGGAATTCATTCCAATACTCATTATAAATAATCTCAAATATGAACGTTGCACCCCCCTCCTCATTCCTTCTGCCCTAGTAGCAATATAATTTTACATTATATATATATATATATATATATATATATATATATTGTAGAAGATCCGGCGTACCTCCGTATTCGAGGATTTAAATGCTTTTTGGGCGCCAGGTATTTTTTAATAAAAATACCAAAAAAGTGGATTTTAATAGCTTTAATCCATTTCAGAACATGAGAAAAATTATCACTACAGGGCGTGGTCTTTCTCCGTCCGCAACTGCCGACACATCCTTCTCCTTTCACTACCCCATGACGACTGCTCGAGTCTCGCCAGACTCCATTGTTGGCCCGAGTTGCGACAATTGCAACTCGCAAGCTGGCCCGCATTGTTGCGTGTAACTTTTCGTGTTACATTATCCCCGCCCCCAATGAATTTAAAAAATTGCACAATTTTTTAATGACACTCACTGAAACACAGTCGTAAACAATTTGACTGACCAACGCCCTTAGTCAAAATTACATTAGGTTTTACAAAAATTCACTCATAAATTAATTACAAATTTTTCTGAAGTACCATTCAATCCCTCATCAGCATAAACATCCAGTAAAATACAATTTCCTCAATTAAATAATTCAAAATTATTATAGACCAATCACGGACAAACCCTTAACTTTAATTACAACCACATAACTTCAACCCAAACAATTTCGTTAAGAACTCTGTAATCAGCTGTTTGCTGTCTTTCCAGTTGTTCGCTGTCAAGATCCAAAACTACTTTGGCCATAATTTTTCTATAGTCCACTGTCTCTGCACAACAGCTGTTTAACGCACGTCGCAAATTTTCCACAGAACATCTGTTTCTTATAACTAATTACAATGTTATTACATAAAATTTTATTTTCCATCAGCTGTTTCTGACAGATCATATGACATTAATTTTAATTGTTGCCAGCTGAATTTGATGTATCATCTGATCTTTATTAGTTTGACTTTAACAGAATACCGCGTTCAGTTTTTCCACCTGGATTCCAAGGAAATCCACATCCACTACTATTCCATAACTTTCTTCCTACTCTGTTTTCACCATAGGATGCACAATTATGAGACATAGAAGCACATTTTCCGCTAATCATTAAGTTCCGCTCAGTTTTTTGATCAGCCAGGTATTTGTTTAATAATAAATACGAAAAAAGTGGATTTTAATAGCTTTAAAATCCCATTTCAGAAAAGAGAAAAAATTATCACTACAGGGGGGCGTCGTGGTCTTTCTTCTCCGTCACGATCAACATGCCGAACGACACATCCTATCTTCTCCTTTCCACTACTACCCTCCATGACCGATCTGAACTCGAGTCTCGCCAGGACTCCATTGTTGGCCGCAAAGATGCGACAAATTGCAACTCGCAAAGCTGCTGGCCCTGCTATTGTTGCGTGTAACTATTCATGTTAAATATATTGTAGAAGATCCATGAAGTTTCCTACCTGTTCTCAGATCTTTCGATTTATATAATTTAATTAATTTTTAGGGGTAGGTTTTTTTGTAATAAAAACACCAAAAGATCAATTTAATATTTATTTTAATCAAAACATGATGTTGGTAATCCACAGGGGATGGTCACTCATTCATTCTACCGGTTAACAATACTCATCAAAATTCAGTTTACGCAAAATTAATTAAGCACTTAACGAAAACAGTTGCCCACCTATATCTGGGTTGATTCTATAGCCGTTGAGTATCACGTGGCCGCAAACGATTCGCGGACCACAGTACTCCGTATACGGAGGACCTTCCGGCCTGGACACTTGCTCTTGAAAGCTTCGCTTTCATCAGCCACGCGACAATACGTCCCCCGACAATCAATGTTCTCCGTGTCGTGGCGCGAAACTTGGTGGCTCAAACAGGTTTCAGTACTCACAAGCTACAATCTGCTGCGTATTTTGTTTTTATTGGGACTGTAATTTCACACATGTTTCATATATATAAAGTGTTCATAAAATCAAAATGTAACACGTTTCAATATAGGTTTATAACTTGTCATCGTACTTATTACTATAACAAATTTCGATATACAAACAATGAAAAAGGCAAATTCTGAGAAATAATTATTATAAAAAATTAGAACGTGATCAATTTAAAATATCAATAGCATTGTCTCTGCAACACGTATTAATATTTACTTACAAAAATTTTAAATTTTTGATCCAAGCAATTTTAATTTATCTCTTGAAATACGTTACTATGCTCATTTCTGTTAAAACGGTCATTGCATTTTAAACATATCTTACACATCTTACTATTAGACTGTGTGCATATTATCCAATATTGGGAATTAATATGTTTAATATAATATGTTGAAATAATAAATTTGTGATAGTGTTTTAAAGTAGTTGTTTTTCATTACTGGAAATATC